>CAMXCT020001687.1:0-138033 GCA_947184155.2 Cladocopium goreaui | reverse complement strand
TCACCATCACCATCTTCAACCTCATCATCCTCAACTTCATTTTTCTCATTTATATCCTCATCATCAACAACCTCAACCTCATCACCCATCCTCATCATCAATCATCATCATCCCCATCGTCCTCACCATTATCTTCAATCATCACCATCCCCATCATGTTTACCATTATCTGTTTCTTTTCTTTTTCTTCTTCATCGTCATCGTCATCACCATGATCATGTTCATTGTCATCAGCATAATCAGTTACATGTGGCTTCAAACATCCAGGGATTGAACCGCCAGTATCTTCAAATCTAGCAGTGAAAAACCAGATGATGGGTATCCAGCATTTTAACCTCCAGTACCCTTAAGCCGCACAATCAGAAACCACGTGATGGACGGTATCCGCATCCACTTCCAGCCAGGTGGCAAACGAGCTGGCCGAACTCTTCGTGGAATGAGTGCATCCATCGGTGAGGGAGCCATGGCCTCAGACGTGCCATGAATCACCAACCGAGAGCAGATTTGTAGGGGAACCTTGGGTTATCCCAACACTGCCTGTGATGGTTGTGAATCTCAACATTGCCGTGTGATTGCTCAAAGTTTTCTGCACATACACGCATGAGTAGTGATCCCAATGATCATGGCGAGACCCCTGAAGATGAATTAAGGGACCTCTTGACATGCCATCGTTCAGCTTTTTGACCTGGTTTAGGAAACCTTTGACACAACTTCCCCATTTTCAAACTTTTGGGGCATACTTGAACGTGTTCCAGGTGTAAGTGATGGGTTATGATGTGACCAGTGTTCGATAAATATGATCAAGGAAACAATTATTATATATGTCATGATTTCATTCTCATCATTGATGTGGGCATCACAATAACAAACCACCCCTCAATATGGGTTTACTATTGGATGTACATGTACTGGGGATGGTGAACCATGGGTAGTTGATGGGGTGGTTTGTTATTGTGATACCTCCATTACCTGTTTTTTCTTTCTGATTCCTTCGCAGTAAGGCTGCTGAATTTCCATTCCCTTGGGATAAACGCCCAACTGGTTCACAACCTTCAACGGCCGGTAAGCCAACCAGTGCGTCCAGTGACAAGAAAAGGGAATGCATCACAACAATGGAACCGCTGGCTTTTGATGCGAAACGAAGAACTAGTGCAAGTTTGCCACCATCGCCCCGTTTTCAACAGTTTCTGATTGAGTGTCGGACGGTGGGGTGCATCGAAATGAAAATGGGTGACCTCAATTCTGCAAGTACAGCTGGTGCGATACTTCAACATGCTATTCGAACTTTGGAGCGACTATTTGTAGAACAAGAACCGCTGATTTTTAAGATCGGGTTTTCCCACAACCCCTTGTGGAGATGGACCAACGATGTTTATGGCTACCAACATGCCAGAGAAAAGTGGTCCAACATGGACATCCTGTTTTACTGCAAAGAACCCTATAGCCCCGCTATGCTCGAGGCTGCCTTGGTCGAAAAATTTAAGAGCACCCATTCCGCAGAAAACAATTGTTCATATTTTTTGTGTTTTTTTAAATACCCCTAAACAGCAATCATTTGTTTGTTGTTTGGCAACCTGACAGCTTAGGTAGACAAGGATGTAAAAACGTTAGAGCTGGTGGAGACAGTGTCCAGCCATTGTTGGATGATGACAACAGCAGGTACACAACATACGTTGTCTGGCGATCCTTCAAAACGCCGCCGCCTGTTAGAGCTGTGTCCTTTGCAATGCCTAAGTTTCAGCCTAGGAATGCCAAGACTTAAACCTACATGCGTCTGTTCCATGTACCATATATGGAAACAACTTTAACACCTGGTGCGGCCATGGGAAAAAAGGGACTGCGTCCATTCTGCAACGCATTCTTTATGTTAACAGGGCACCCAAGATGCAAACTGTGAGTGCGCTGCAAGCATTGGCAAGCATGCATATATAATTACCCATGGTGAAACTGGATTATCTTTTAGGCGCCATGTGAGCACCCTTGTCTCATCCTGGTAATTTGGGGGGTGGCAACTCCAGTTTCTGCGTGCGCTGAGGCCTCTTGTGCCGGAGTGATCTGAACGGCCCGGGACGTCGTAGCTGATGTGGGTGAAGAGGCAGCAAAGAAATCAGAAGGGTTGGTGGAACTTTCTAGAAAGAGGCCAAGCAATGGCGAGCGGGACTGCCATAGGTTAATGGCCAAGCGGTACCGTCTTTCGCTGCCAGTGTCCAAAAGCATTTTGGACGTCAAAGATCCTGCCTTGCAGCTGCCCATCATAAGTTTCAGAGAATGGATGACTTTTTTGTTGCAACAGAACTGCTTGCACATTTTGTGCGGGCTTGTTAAGGCTGATGCCCGGCGACAGTTTGCAATCTTGGAGGCCTTTTGGGAAAGATTTCGATGTCAACACCCGGATCATCCAATCTATGCCCGTGCCGCTCGTGGAGAAGTGACCTTGGGAAAGGTTGTCCCGCTATATCTTCATGGAGATGAAGGCCGCTCAAAGCCGCGGACAGCTTTCCTGATTTTGAATCTGCACAGCCCTTTGGGGCGTGGAATTCTGCCAGGCCTGCAAAAGCCGCTTCATGATCGGCGAGCCTACATCAAAATGCTCCCAAATTTTGTGGGACACTCCTACTGCAACCGCTTCCTGGTATCCGCGCTTCCAAAATCTGCATACTCTGGGAAGAATGCCTATGTGATGGATGTGCTGTTGAAGGCAGTGGCGGAGGAGCTCGACTTCATGGCCAACACCGGGGTCCAACATGGCGGAGAGCAATACCACGCTGTTTGCTTGGGAGTCGTGGGTGATTGGCCATGGCTTTGCAAAAGCGGCAACCTTGGCCGCAGCTTCATGAATGTCCAAAAACATCGGACGGCAAATGGAGATGCTGGAGGTGCTGGTGATGGTGGCGGGCGGCAAGGGCGGGAATGCGGTGGCATATGCCACCTTTGCTGCGCTGGACAGCCGCCCTTTCCATTCGAACAGATTGGGTCACGCCAGCCAACATGGCTAGGGTCTGTTTTCTCACAATGCCCCTTCTTGACCCGCAGCCCTTTCGAGATTTTGGACCATTGCCCAGGCAAGCTTGCAGCATTTTGGCACTTTGACTTTTTCCACACGTGGCATCTGGGAGTTGCAAAACACTACTTGAGTTCCATCCTGGCCGTGCTCAGTTCTTGGGAAAACGATGCCACAGTTGATGCCAGATTTGAATCTTTGAGCACGCAGTACCTTTCGTTTTGCAAACAGACAGGACGCCAAGCGCATTGCCAACGGATAACGAAAGAATTGCTGAATTGGGTCTCAACGACGCAATTTCCATCGGGAAGCTGGCATAAGGGGGATTTGTCAACATCCCTCATGGCGTGGATTGAAGCAAAGTTTGTTTCGGAGCAGTGGCAAGATGAAACACTGCGCATAGCTGGAGAAGCTGCTCAATCCATCAATGAATGCATCCGTATGATGTATTCTGGTCCGGCCTGGCTTTCGCCCACTGATGCCCGTCAGATCGGCGAACTTGGACTCCGCTTTCTTCGGAGGTACAGCAAACTTGCAATCATGGCCAATCGGCAGGGGAAAAGGTTTTGGCTGGTAATGCCAAAGGCACACAGCTTACACCACATTGTCTTGAGCTTGGTGCAGGACTCTCAGAGAGGGTTCTGCTTGAACCCACTTTGCACAAGCGTGCAACAAGATGAAGATTTCATAGGACGTGGCAGCAGATTAAGCCGCCACGTCAGTTCTGTACAATGTGCGCAGCGAGTGGTAGACAGATATCTTCAAAGTGCATATTCCAAGTTCATGGAAAGCGGATACCTGGTTGCTGCTAGCAGCTAATGGGACACCATGGCCGCACCAGGATGTTGATGTATATGATTATATGATATGTATATGTAATATTATGTAATATGATGCACAGATTTTCAACCAGATTATTTTTTTTCTCAGCCAGGTTCCCCTCAGCTCTTGGCAGAAGGATTTGCCCAGGAAGACTGTGGTGTAGAGCCACACTTTGCATCAGCCGGGCAGGCGGTGGAAAAAACAGGAAATCACAAACCCTGGGTTTGTGTTGGAAACCCTGGTTATTTTTCAGACCCTGCGTTTTTTGCGGGTCCGGAGTTTCAAGGTATATATATAGATATATATATATAGATATAATATGTATAATATGTACAATATATATATACTGTAATATATATAATATTTATAATATGTATATTAGATTTAATATAATATATATAATATATATATATATATTATAATTTATATAATATATATTATATATATAATATTTAATATATATATATATATATATAATTCAGATAATATATATAGTATATATGATATAGATAATGTATATAATATATATAATATAGATAAAGTATACCATATATATATAATATAGATAATATTTACAATTTATATTATATATTATATATAAATTATTTATAATATATATATATATATAATATATAATATATATATATATATATTATATAGAAAACAAATTATAATATAGATAATATCTATATATAATATAGATAATATATATATAATATAATATATTATATATATAATATATATATAATATAGATATATAATATAGATAATATATATAATATATATATATATAATAGGGATAGTATATTATATATATAGACATTATTTATATGTACGTAGGAGGATTCCATGGATATCCCAACTTGGACCCTTTCTTTACAGATTTTCAGATGACTTGCAGCGCTGGTTTCACCAGGACCTTATGATCCTGGGCCTGTGCATTCCCTTGGTTCCTTGGTGCAAGTACTGGGATGGTACATTCTTTCAGCCTGTGAAAATGGCCATAGAAATAGTTGATTTACCCGATTTACCCATTGATAGCATGGTGATTTTCCATAGTTATGTTAGTTTGCCAGAGGGTAGATAGAAACTGCTGGGACGCCTGGAAATATGAAGTATATGAAGTACATTTGCTAAGACAATATCAGATGTAACATCCTGGAAATACTTATTGGCGTACCTTTTTTTGGGGGTTGCTGTGCATAGGGGTTTCCAGGATGTGGGAAAGTTTTTTTTTCATACGTAGTTTAAGCAGCTTTGCAAACTTTTCTTGGGTTGCTATGTGTGCTAAACAATACCCTCTAGTAATGACTAACATAACTATTGAAAATGGCCCATTTATAGTTGATATACCCATTAACCATTGTGATTTTCAATAGTTATGTTAGTTTACCAGAGGGTAAATGATCGTATATGATTGATGTAAAGTGATAGAATTGGTGGATGTGAATGGCAGATAACCAAGAGCAACAATAGGTAGCTTTGTCCGGACATGGGACCTTTTGTAGCGAACTGGCAAATCACCATTTTTCATAGGTGGGCAATGGCTTCCATAGCTACGTTAAATAACCAAAGGGTATTATACATATATCTGGTTGGTGGTTTGGAACCATGGATTTTTATGATTTTCCATTCAGTTGGGAATGTCGTAACCATGGGATTTTGAGACACCGACGACGAACTGACGAGTGATTTTCCAGAACTTGGAATGGGAACATGTCAAAGCCATGAGATTTTTTTGTTTCGGGGAGGATGAATATCATGAAGATCCAGAAATGCCTAGCGTGTTTTAGGGTGACCCTCTGGTAATTTGAGAGTTTGCTATTAAAAAAAAAACATAGAAATAGTTGAGTTATGTTGAGTTATCTGAGTTAGATATTAAACATGGTGATTGTAGCAAACTGTTGGATTACCAGAGGGTAAACGACTAGAAACTTGAAAAACCACCACCGAAACTACGACGATGAACGATCTCAGAGTGGCGAACCTCAGGTGGCAGTGGCGTTGTTGATCTTTGCGCTCATCAGATTTGCTCTGAAGCTTTCCAAGGCTGGACGTACCTACGAAACAACGTGCGTCGTGTTTTTTAATTGATTTAACTATCAAAAATAGGTATTTAAACCACAAAAAATTGGGATTTAACCCATTAAAATTGGAATTTCACCAACAAAAATGATGGTATATTGGGATTATTCATCGGGATTGTTTCATGTTATGGGGATATAAATATATAACAATGGAATTTATAGTGAAAAAATGGGGTACCCCTCCGGTGTAGCCACGTGGCAGGGAACTCCGTGGGAATCCAATTGGGGTTGCGGGTAACCGGGGGTCCCTGACATGGGAAAACTCGAAGATTCAATCGTTGAGAACCTAATTTTTGATGTTAAATTCTATGTGAATTTTGGGCCCCATCCTGGCCCATCCTCCATTTTTGAAGACATCTGTTGAATCGGGGCGCTAGGGAGAATGGGTACGGATCCAATCTCAAATAACATAAGTAACTCAGCAAGAATGACAGTGATGTGGCTATGTTCAACATGTAAAAATCAGCCCAATCTTTCAAAGTTGTGTTTTACATGTTCGATCATAGTAGTAAACTCGATGCATCGCAATGCCATAAGCCTTCCGAAATCGGAGAGATATGACATGATATGACATTAATTACCACATGAATTAAATTAAGGCTTTAAATCTCTGAATGGTTTTTAAATATTACTAACACAGGTGGTTATTAATCACTAGATTTAAATATTAATCACTAAATGTGTTTAATATGACTTTGAGTTAACAAACACAGGTGGAACCACGGCCAGATATGGGATAACCACACGCTATCTTGAGCGAATGTGAATCCCTTTGATCCGGCCTGGTAAACGTTTACATAGCTATTGAAAATGACCATAGAAATAGTGGATTTTCCCATTCAACATGGTGATTTCCCATAGTTGTGTTAGTTTACCAGAGGGTATTCAAGGTAGAATCAACATCAGTTGCAAGATGAGCCCAGTGATAGTAGGCAGCTTAGCTGTGAGGTGACATCAAGTGGGTAGAACTGGTAGAACCAACCAATTTTTCACCATAGCCAGCTGGATATGGCTCATTGTTCCCCAGAAACCCATACATTATCATGGTAAGGACATATAATTTGTGACATAATTTTGGTTAGTTCTTCAACTTGTAGCACAACTGTTGGCTCCTTGAAAAACAATATAAGAAAATTCATAACCCATAGGATCCATGTATGGTATATATGGTAACATTTACCATCAATATACCCCCAATGTTAGTATATATATATAATACATGGATCCTATGGGTAAGGTGTCCATTTGGAACATGATCAACATCTTTCCGGTGCCTTTCCGGTCATGCTTTGCCACCGATTTTATCGGTAAAGGGTCACGACACCACGATTTTTGCCAAACCAGCATCACCAGGGATCGTCTGAAAAATTTGGTGAACATTCCATGGCTTCAAGAATTTCATTTCCATCCATTTCCCCCATCAAAATGGCCATACATTGGAGATGAGTTCCCGAATTTCAAAGACTTTGATCGTCATATTCCATCATTTCCATGATGTTCATTCATTTTCCACATCCAACACATGCAACACACGCCAGATTTTTTGCATCTTTTTGCATCCCAAATTCCCAAATTCTTTCCATGGTCATATCATCCAAGGCCATGGTTAGCTAATCCCCTCACCAGGAATACATCGGCGAGGAGGGTTTCTGGGGCATCTTCATCGCCATTGGCATCGTTGGTGCCTGGGCCGGGCCGGAAAGTCGTTTTTGCATCGCTTTCTGGAAATCATGGGGAAAATGTCATCGAAGTATGCAATGTAAACCGAACTCTTGCGAAAGTATGGGAAATGATTCTGGGCAATTCGGTTCCAAGGCGAACGTATGACAAGAAATTGGTGATAGGGATAATTCTTCAACAACTATGTTCTTCTATTTTTTGAGTACCCAATGAGACCCAATGACCATCCTGACCCTGAGGCATCCGCTTTGCCATCCTCTTCATTTTTCAATGGCAATAGCTGGAGATCCAGAGTGATCGCTGTCAGCATCTTCGAGCCAAACATTGCCCCTTTGCTCAAAGTTTGGTTGTTTCTGAGCAGCCCCAAAAAAGATAGGAAAGGGAAATTCTACTAAAGTAGTGGCAAATTACTTTTTCTCTATCTTTTTTATTGGGTTCTGATACGATATAATATCGTATTATATTAATTATGTGCTTGTCATTGTTCCCATTGGTATGTTCACGTTTTTTTTCTTCCATCCTTTGGTGAGACTTCTGGAAGGATAGTGACCCCAAACAGATAGAAGAGTATAGTATCTGGGTAAATTATAACGACCTCACTGCGACCTCACTGGAATCATGGTTAGTAAGGGAAATCATCCCCAAATGGCCTTATTTCAGGTTAGTGAAATATTATAATTTACCCAGATAGTATGACATCTCCTATTTTTTGGGGGTTGCTACAATTTTGCTTTATCGTTAAACGGGCCCCAGGAAGAAAATCCGTGCAACAAACATGGGGTGGATGATCGGAGGGCTGATCTTTGCTGGGGGCTTGGTGAATCTCTATGACTTGAGTAACTTGAGTACACATCCCTCAGATTTTCCAACATTGAAGCAGGGCGGTTCACAAAATAAATCTAACATGTTCACTCCTAAGTCACTGTGATATCATCATGGTCTGAGCGTTGTTCAAGATGTTCTGTGGCATGTTGTTCAAGCCCTGTGTCAGGTGGCATTTGTGGCGTGATTTCAACACGGCCATCTTGCTGCGAAGCAGCCAGATGAGCCAGGCTGCACTTTGTGCATGGTGCGTGGCACAGAGGGGTGAGCTGCTCGCAGCTGCATGTCAACATGTAAGAGGCTCCTCATTCTTTGTATTTATGAAATGCATGGTTGGGACAACTAAAAGAAATCCTACCCCCCCCAATCCCCCTCCCCTTAGGTCCCAGGGGATGTGCTCTTTAGTCGGATTTCTTTACCCGTACCCAAATATTGGAATGGGGCTTAAGATTCCCGAGCCTTATGAATCTTCTTGTCTGTCGTTGTATCCAAGATGGCTTCTGCAACACATTTGGCGGCCCAACATGGTGGATGCAGCGGATGCAAGGTGACAAATATATATATATATATTTACACATATGCATTATATATATATTATACAACTGTTGGGGAGCTACTTATAGATCGTTTTCCCGCCTGTTTGTTTTTTTTTAAATAGGATTTGCTATTTGAATTTCTACTAGAGGAATTGCTATGACATTTTACCAGTACCTCATGGGTGTTTTTCGCTCACCCCGCTGAAGCTATGTGCACTGATTTCAAGTTTAACCACGACCGCAGCTGGTGGAAGTGACAACTGGACCTGAGGATTCAATTGGGAGTGGTGTAAGGGAAATGCTGGTGTTTTTAGATGTTTCTTACTATTAAATCAAGGAGCAATGCTCCCCAGGAAATCTATGTTGGTCTACAAGCCTTATTAGCTGGATATATCAACGTCAACATACGTCAACCATAAAGCCAGCAGCCTGCTTGGAGAGAACTACCCTCTGGTAAGCTAACATAGCTATTGAAAATGGCCATAGAAATAGTGGATTTTCCCATTAATAGCATGGTGATTTCCACAGTTATGTGACAATTTACCAGAGGGGAAAGCCCATGTTCCCCAGGGATTCTCCGCCACGCCACTTCGAACAACGCGGTACAATTCGATGCAAGGCATCTGTCGTGCCTTCGCCGGTTCTGGCGGATTTGAACCTACTGGTTATGACTAACATGGCCATGGTATAGATGGCCTATTTATAGATGGTTTACCTATCAAAAATGGTGATTTTCCATGGCTATGTTAAATGACCAGAGGGTAATATGTAATTATATAATTATATAATATTATATATATACATAAAAAATATACCTTAAACTTAACATAACTAGATAGCTAGAAGGATATAGGCATATGATATGTAAGAAATTAACCCAATTCCGTTTTACTTCCAGTTCCGTTCCAGTTTTAGGGCTTAACAACTGAACACTCCCAGACCCAGAGATTGAAACTGTAGCAAGCAGTGTAATTGATGTGCTCTACAGAACAATTCTGTTCAACATCACCCAACAAGCACTGCTATTGGAAATATACAATCCAACCTTGAACAAGCTTTCTGGTTTGAAGTTTCAGTTTTTGACTCCCCACAGGCAACCCTGGTTTCACTTCAAAAAATGATAGAGTTTCCCTGTAATTTGTCTCAAAACCATCTCAGCCACAACTTGGGTTTGTTTGAAAATCAGGTACATACTTTTCTTATTCACGTTGCCATTTAAGGGAGGCATACCAGGTACACCCCATTTTCAGACAACCCAAGCGGGGATAGCTTGGTACCTTTTTTGGACAGCTTGATATTCCATGTTTGCAGCTAGGCTTTGCAGGGGTCCATTGGGTCAGAATCAGACCGAGCAAAAATGTGTTGCTGTGTGGAAGGCACGGCATTCCAGCAGCCCAGCAACCAATGTTGAGCTGCCAGGGCCGAGAAAACGGCCGTCAGTAAGAGTCCCCTTCTGGTGATGGAAAGGTACAGGAAGTTCAGAGCGTTTGACAGATCTGTTCCAGCCAAGAAGGGTGGAGACCCCTGTACTTGGTGGTAACCATCGTTTCCTGTAAATGTTCCCTATGTTCCCATAAAATTTAGCAAACCATCGAATCTAGCTGAATCTTAATCTGAATCTCTTCAATTCTCTTTGAGGCTGTTCCTCTTGGATTTTGATATCGCTATATTTCCACACATGGGGTGTAGATGGTGAGCATTGTCGAGTACGATGATTGGAGCTATGTGATCATGGTGATTTTCCAGTTCGCAAACTGTGACAGTTTACCAGAGGCTACATCCACTGAAACTTATTTGACATCGCCATTGTGAGGATATAACCCATGGAACTCGGAGGGTTAGATTTCTTCAGTAACCAATTCTTGGCCTAATGAAACTTTTCCCTCAACATCTGTGTCATCGAAGATGAATCTCGTGTATATATATAATTATGTATATAATTACATAAATTACATATATATATAATTATGTATATATATATAATTATGTATATATATATATGTAATTTATGTAATTATATATATATATATATATATATAATATTGACAGCATATGGTGTCATGCCGGCTCGTGCTGGCATGAAGCAGGTGGGGCAAAACCGATCAAAACCTTTGTCTCACCTTGCAGTGGAGTCACGTGCTCCGACTCTTTTAAGGCAAGTAGCTGGCGCCGCAAGAATCCAGCAGTCAATGGATTGGTTTAAGGGAAAATTTTAACCGGAAAACCCCATACTTACTGGGAAAATCTATGGTTTCCTGTACATAGATTTTCCCTTAAACCAATCCATTGAAGCAGGCATCCTGAAGGACTAGATCTTCGAAGCAGAATTCCGAAAGAGGAAAGGTTTGAAACCTTCAGTCCTGAAAAATCTATTTTGCACTAGCACAGATGGTCCCTGCCTCTTCCCATTGAAACTGAAAACGTCCGGCCGGCGGGTCTTAAAACTGAGCCGACAAAGACCAGCAGTAGGAACATTATGCTGTGCATGATGTTTCCTTAACCAGGGGTATCCGCCATCGGTGTCCTATGGTTTCCCTATTGAACATGGCAATTTAAATATGATCTTGCCTCCCCCACTTGTAGCGACCCCAAAACAGATGGTGATGGAAAAGTAATTTACAATAATTTAGCCCTATATTTTGGATAGGATTTCGATGGATTTGGACTTTTATATATTATTGTGGGGGTGTTGCTATACTAGGCAACCCCCCTCATAGAACCCGCTTAGTGACAGCGTCAACGTCAACGAATTACGACGGATGCCATGACGGATTTCTTGAGGGACTGCGGACGACATGGCATGGGAAGGATCCCGGCCGAATGACCTGTGGCGTTTGCAGCAGCAGGGTCGGGATGTTTGATGATAAGCTGAACTGGATGTGTTTCAAATCGGTTATACCCTCAAGTTACGTTTTGCGAAGGCGCGAATCATGAGCTATTCAATTGCGGAACTATTCCAATCATTAACACCTTTTGTAAGATAAGAATTCCAAATTGTAAGAGTTCCGCAATTGAATCCCCCAGTACCAAGACCACGAGCTGCGGGTCATTCACCGGGACCAGCAGCTAGACGTGATTCGCCGCCACGTGGACGTGTAAAAAAGTGCGCCAGGGGAGGCCACGGCGGCCCATGGCGGCAGCGTCCATGGTATACACTTGGTGCAACATGGTCTTGCGATGAAGTGTAACTGTTGGAACATGTTGGAAGAATCTTAGCGTTTTTTTTCACCAGTGAGGCAGTGAGGGTGTATCTCCACTTGGTACACTTGGTACAATGCTACTGAGACCTGACAAAGACATAGGTTGGACCCCACATCGGATGTGTGAAAGTATGCTGATGATGCTGCGAGTGGAGACTATTGGAGCTGAGTATGTATTGGTATTGAGGATACAACACAAAAAACAATTGTTTGAACTTTTTCATGAGAAGATGATCCATGGTATCCAACTTATCCAACCAGAAAATTGGAAGTGTTTTACAACAAGCAACTTCCCTCTGGTTTCATGATTGCCATGGCTAGCTGGCAATGGCACTGCCATGACTTTGATCTAAGATGATCATTCCATGATGTTCCCATAGATCAATAATCAATGGAACATATAAAGTCATAGATCTATGTGAATCATGTATCCAATAGATCTATAATCCATGGAACATCTATACCAATCATTCTATTTGATGATCATTGGTTACCCTCCATTGAATTCACATAGACCCTGGCTATTTTCAGGGTGGGAAGATTACTTTCCACATCTTTTCACTGAACATAGGTGATTTGGAGGTTTCCTGAATTGGGGGTACCCCCGAATCATCCATTTTAATAGGATTTTCCATGAAATAAACCAACAATTTTCGGGTACCTTCATTTTATGACCCCCAAAAAAATTCAGGGTCGAACTGTTAGTTTGCCAATAAGGGGTTTGTTTCATTGGAAAAAAAAACCGCTCACCGATATCGTTTTTTCGTGTCTCAGGTTGGCGCGGCGGCACCTCCGCCCATGAGGTGTCGAACTAAGTCATGGTCGTTCATGACTTGAATGATTTGTGCTACTCCTATCTTAGGAAACACCCATTTACAACAGTTTGTTATGCTATAGATGGCCCTTGAGCGGATGATGATGATGATGATGATGATGAATACATATAGCATCATATAGCTATGAACAAACAATAAGACTCATGATGAGTTATGATTCGATTTAGCTGCATTAAAAACTGATTTTCAGACAATTGTGTTTAGCCATTAGAAATGATGGTTTTCCACAGCTATGGCAGCTATGACCATGCAATGATCATGACGGATTTTCATCATATGTTGAAACCTCATGGATTTATATGGTTTGATGATGGATTCATGGCAGCTTTGATGATGGATTGATACGTACGGTTTAAAATAGAATGATGGATTTATATGGATTTATCATATTTTTAGTCCGGAATTCATATGGTTTTTCATGATGGATTGATACGATTTACAACTTAACATTGTTTAATGATGGATTATTTTCGGGGTAAGAATTTCTCATAATTTCTCGGGGAATGCGGTGAATGGATCCACCCGCCGGGTTTCGCTTTGATGATAAATTCCAGTTGATTCATATGGGGTGTCTGAAATGGGGTGTACCCCCTCAAATGATCTCAAATGGCTATAATGTCAACCCCGGATTAATAAACCACGGTTTATTAATTAGGGGGGTACTCCTCCAATAATCCCTTCCTCCTAATACTAAACGTCCCCCTAATACTAAAAACAGGCATCCATCTCCAATTTCCGAAAATTTCAGTTTGGCCAATTTGACTTTTAATTGATCCCCTTTAAAAAACAATTTAAAAATCAACCTACCATTTGTGGGTTCTCCCCCCTAATACTAAAAACTAGTTCACCCCGGGGTGTTTAGTATTAGGGGGGCCTAGTCCCAATCCCTCACTCCAAGCTGCCTGGCTACTCTAGCAATTAGGGGTAAGCTTCGAACTGCCATTTTTGGCAATATTTTAATTGCGTTATATAAGGAAATTTAATTGATTTTGAGATCGGAAAAAATAGTTTTTAGTATTAAGGGTTTTAATTTAGTATTAGGGGTAAGCTTCGAACTGCCATTTTTGGCAATATTTTAATTGCGTTATATAAGGAAATTTAATTGATTTTGAGATCGGAAAAAATAGTTTTTAGTATTAAGGGTTTTAATTTAGTATTAGGGGTAAGCTTCGAACTGCCATTTTTGGCAATATTTTAATTGCGTTATATAAGGAAATTTAATTGATTTTGAGATCGGAAAAAATAGTTTTTATTATTAAGGGTTTTAATTTAGTATTAGGGGTAAGCTTCGAACTGCCATTTTTGGCAATATTTTAATTGCGTTATATAAGGAAATTTAATTGATTTTGAGATCGGAAAAAATAGTTTTTAGTATTAAGGGTTTTAATGCATGAATAACTAATTAACATGACTTCGATTTGGTTCCCTAATAATAAATACCCCCCTAATACTAAAAACTACCTGCCGTGTTTTGTATTGGGGGGGGGGTTTAGTATTAGGAGGAAGGGATTAGTCATAATCTGATACTTAAATGGTACCCTCCCAATTAAACAATCTAGGGGTTTATTAATCCAGGGTTGACATTATTAACGTTAATTGTGAAAACAATTCAATGATTCAATGATGATTAATCAGTCTATTGCTGGGTAATTACATCGGTTTGAGACATGGACATACATAGACATATTTTTGGGATGGGCTGAAACCACAGAAACCACCAACTCAAAAGACTTCCCGATCGAGCTGACCCCGAGTCGATCATCGCCACGCAAGTTGATATAAAAGTGCCCAGTGTGTAGAAAGATCCCCATGAAATCCGTTACTCTCTGGTTTTTTTGAACAGTTTCCGACAATCACCATTTTTGTTCGCGGTAAATCATCGATTTCGGCCCCATTGTCATGTTCCAGAACGCTAATCTGAGATTTTTCCGGACTTATTTTTGAAGCCAAGTTGGTTGCGAATGCTTTCGGCTCATCGTTGGGGCTTCATTCATAGTAGCCGCCGTTGGGATGGCTCCATTGTCCCATAGGAATTCCTGGATCTGCAGGTTTTATTCAGGTTTTGACGGGATCGATCAGCCATTTTTGATGATCTATAAGTCTAAAAATAATCATCTTAAAAATGATCATCTATAATTGATTCTCTACAATAGATCTTTTATAAAATCCAGAAAATAGATTTATAAAGTCTGTCATTGATCCATCTATAAGTTCCTTTCATTAAAAACTTTTCTCCATCCTTCAGTGCGAAACAACCAGGCCTCGGGGCTCGCTGATTCCTAGGCCTTCGCGCTGAGGCGCTGAGCCGCCCTGATTCCCGAATGCGTAGCAAGGGTTCCCGTTTCACTCTGGGGGTCTGGGGGTTGAGGGTGTGTTCGCTCGACGTTGCGTTCGCGAGCGCAACCGTCCGCAACCGTCCGCAACCGTTCGCAACCGTTCGCAACCGTTCGCGTGAGGACCGTATGGCCGTGCCTATGGGAAGTTTTGCAGAGGTGGTCCTTTTTGGAGGTTTCAGACGTGTCGTTGCTTCGTTTCGCGTGGTAGGCGTGGCACTTCGTGACATTCAGACGTGTTCTGCAACGTGTCGAAAGTCGTTTTGCGTGGCAGGCGCAATACTTTTGCGACGTTTTCAGAAGATGTGTTGCAGTTTTCGTGGCAGGCGCAGCACTTTGGGCGTGTCCATCGTCATTTTTCGTGGCAGGCGCAGCACTTTAGACGTGTCGCGTTGCGTGTTTTTTGCAAATCGCATTGGCAGGGCTGCGTCCAGTGGCGACAAGGTGCAAATTCCGTGGCAGGCGTGGCATTTTGTGCGATGTGCTGAAAATTGACGGAAGCCTCGCACGAAACATCGATTTTGATGTTGCCAATTCGGGTTCTAAGGAAAACTCGTAGGAAAACGTCGATTTTGAAGCTACAAAGTGTGAAAATTGGAGGAAGTCTCGCACGAAATGCTCGTTTTGGTGCTCCCACGTGTCTCGTCTCGCGTCTCTGGTTTGCCCGTGGCCTCGCCGTGTCTATGGGGGAAGCTGCAAAACTTGTCCTTTTGTCATGTTGCCAACTACTTTGGTGCCAAGTTTAGTTTATAAGTGGGTTATAACCTAGGGTTACATCCCAGTTACTAAGTCATAACTTCTTAGCTAACTTTTTGTAACTTTTTTTTTGCTATAAAAAAAGTGTCTTTAAAAGTGATCAAATTTTGATCTTTTTGATGATTTTGAGTGTTTGCTGTTTGAAGCATTTTCAACTGCTCAAAAAAATGCCAAATGGAGCGGTTTTCAAACCTCTAAAAACTATTTTTGTTGGAACAGCCGTTTTCAGCATGTCAAACACTATAATTAATCACGTGTTAAAACCCAAACTGTGAATGAAGATGTGTTCATGTCCACTAGAGAGGATGTATTGCTTGAAGAAGTGTCCAGGTGTTCACTTTACCTTGGCTAAATGCTGCAGAGTCCCTTTGACAAAACTCAATTTTTGCAGGATATCCTAGATGTCTTCAACGTAATTACAATATACATCAACATACCCATACCTGCCAACAAATGCATGCAGTATTCAAAACAGAAATGCAGCATGCCCTTCTTCATAAGTGCAATCTTCCTTTGGAGCGACGCAGTGTGTTTTTGCAGAACAATATCCCTATGAAATATCAAATGTTCCTTTAAAAGATACACCATGCCCTTTGGAGGAGTACAGTGTGCATTTAACAAAATTTCCTTTGAAAGGGGACCTCAAGGTGAAAGGGGTCCTGGCCTAGAAGCCTCCAAGATTAATTTCGACCGAGTTTTTGCCTTTGTATGAAAAACTCGGTCGAAATTAATCTTGGGGGCTTCGCGCGCATAAGGAACATTCTTGGCCAGGACCTCTTTCACCTTGGGGGCCCGTTTCAAAGGAAATCTTGTTATTTCCGCATGTCTAACCTTCCTTTCAAAGGAGCAGTATCCCTTTTAGAAAAGCCAATATTGCTGCACAATATGCTGTATTTTTGACATAGAGCATCCCTTTCAAAAGTGCAATATGTTTTGAAATGTGAGATTTTTTCAGAATGTTTTTTCGCTCCTTACAACAGAGCATTGTCCTTTATGGCAACACAATCTTCCTTTGAAAAAGCAGCATCCGTGGAAACCTGGATTACTGTTCATTGATATATGTATCTAATCTACTCTAATCTAATCCAATTCAGTCCAATCCAATCCAGAGATATCTCATCTATATAATCCAATCCAATCCAATCAAACCCAAACAAATCCAATCCAATCCAGTCCAATCCAATCCAATCATACCCAATCCAATCCAATCTATCTAATCTAGCCGAATCAAATCTAATCCGATCCAATCCTATCCAATTCAATCCAATCCAATCAAATCCAATCTATCTAATCTAATCCAATCTAATCCAATCCAAGCCAATCCAATCCAATCTAATCTAATGTAATCTAATCTAATCTAATTCCAATCCAACCCAATCCAATCTAACCTAATCTAATCTAATTTTAATCCAATCCAATCCAGTCCAATCCAACCCAACCCATCCCAATCCATTCCAATCCAATCCAATCTATCTAATCTAATCTAATTCCAATCCAACCCAATCCAATCCAATCTAACCTACTCTAATCTAACCTTATCTAATGTAATTTCAATCCAATCCAATCCAACCCAATCTAATCTAATCTAATCTAATTCCAATCCAATCCAATCTTATTGAAGTGCTGTAAAGGCCTCTGTGGTATATGGGTGGGATATATTGAGATATACTAGGGGAAACTGGGGTGGGGACTACTGGGGGGGTTACGGTATACCATGGTATACTGATCGTATACCATGGTATACTGACCGTATACCATGGTATACTGACCGTATACCATGGTATACTGGTGGTATACTGGTGGTATACTGGTGGTATACTGGTGGTATACTGGTGGTATACTGGTGGTATACTGGTGGTATACTGGTGGTATACTGGTGGCACACTGGTGGCACACTGGTGGCACACTGGTGGTATACTCGTACACTCCCTAATCCAATCCAATCCAATCTAATCTAATCTAATCTGATCCAATCCAATCCAATCCAATCCAATCCAACCCAATCCAATCCAATCCAATCCAACAACCCCATCCAATCCAATCAAATCCAATCCAATCCAATCCAACCTAATCTAAACTAATCTAAGCTAATCTAATCCAATCTAATCTAATCTAATTCCAATCCAATCCAATCCAATCCAGTCTAATTCCAATCCAACAAAACCAAATCCAATCCAATCTAACCTAACCTAATCTAATCTAATCCAACCTAACCCAATCTAATCCAACCCACTCAAACCCAATCTATCTAATCTAATCTAATCCAATCCAATCCAGTCAAGTCCAATCTATCTAATCTAATCTAATCTAATCCAATCCAATCCAGTCCAAACCAACCCAATCCAATCCAATCCAAGCCAAGCCAATCCAATCTATCTAATCTAATCTAATCCAATCCAGTCCCTCACCCAATCCAATCCAAAGCAAGCCAAGCCAATCCAATCTAACCTAATCTAATCCAATCTAATCTAATTCAATCCCTCAGTCCCTCACCCAAGCCTGTAAAGACCTCTGTAAAATGATCTAATCTAATCCTGTAAAGACCTCTGTGGTATATGGGGACGTCTCAAAATGAGGCGCGCCTTTTTTGACCCCCAAAACGCTACTTTAAAAAAAAGGGCTCGCCTCATTTTGAGACATTCCCATATGGGTGGGATATATTGGGATGTACTAGGGGAAACTGGGGTTTATAGTCAGCAATGTCAATATCAAAAAAACGTACTCATTGGCTGCCTTTGTTTTTTCATAGTCTTCTGGCATGTTTTCAAAAATAAGTCAAAAACAAAATTGCTTAATCCATGCCCCAAGCCCCTAACCTTCCCCCAAGGATACCTGTTTTTCCTTGGTTTTTACATGGTTTCTAATGGAACCAGAGACCTAAAGCAAGCAGAAACAACCACAAACAAATTTGCAATGCCTAAGGGGGGAAAAGTGGCAAAGAGTTAGATCCTGCCACTTTTTTTGCCAGTCCCTCAAAATAACAACGAACCAAGAAAGCAAAACACCAAAAAACCAAAAAAAACAAAAAAAAAACAAGATTGAACACCCCAAGGGGAGGGGGTCAGATGCAGTTTGTTGGGTCTTTTTTTTGTTTCTTGTTTTTTTGTTTTTTGTGTGTTTTTTTTGTCTTTGTAAAAAGAAAAGAAACTGCAAAGGTGAGATTGCAAAGGGCAAACTAACCCATTGCAGGTGCATAAAGCACCTAAAAAGGCGCGCTCCCACAGTGGCCTGTTCTGTTTAAAAACCAGTTGCACATTCCCTCAGCCATGGAAGCGATGAAAACCCCGATTTTTTCTAAAAAAACAATTTCGAAGCGGCTCAACCGCTATAATTAGAAAAACTATTGTTTTCGATACACTAAAAACAAGTGTTTTTTTCAATTTTTCTAAGTTATAAAAATGTGCTAAAATTGTTGATATTTTCTTCACTTCATAACTTTTCATAACTTCTTGTATAACTTTAGTTATAACCAGTTATAACATGAACTTGGCACCAAAGTATGAAAATTGGAGGAAGTCTCGTACGAAATGCTGGTTTTTCTGCATCCACGTGTCTTGTCTCGAGTCCCTGGTGTTCCTGTGGCGTCGCCGTGTCTATGGGGGAAGCTGGAAAACCTCTCCTATTCGAATGTGTCCAAGCAGGTTGTCATGTCGTTTTGCGTGGCAGGCGTGGCACTTTGTGACATTCCAACCTGTTTGCTAATGTGTCAAAAATGTCAAAATTGGAGGAAGTCTCGTACGAAATGCTGGTTTTTCTGCATCCACGTGTCTTGTCTCGAGTCGCTGGTTTTCCTGTGGCGTCGCCGTGTCTATGGGGGAAGCTCCGCACTCCACACCCCACACTCTACACTCCACACTCCCCACTTTACACTCCACACTCCACACTCTACACTTTCCACTCCACACTCCGCACTCCACACTCCACACTTTACTGTACACTCCACACTCCACACTTTATACTTTACACTCCTCACTCTACACTTTCCACTCCAGACTGCACAGTCTACACTTTACGCTCCACACTCCACACTTTACACTCCACACTTTACACTCCACACTCCACACTTTACACTCCTCACTCCACACTTTACACTCCCCACTCCACACTCCACACTTTACACTCCACACTTCACACTCCACACTTTCCACTCCACACTCCACACTCCACACTTTACACTCCACACTCCACACTTTACACTCCTCACTCCACACTTTACACTCCAAACTCCTTACTTCACACTCCACACTTTACACTCCACACTTTACACTCCACACTCCACACTCTACACTTTACACTTTACACTCTACTCTATACACTCTACACTCCACACTTTACACTTTACACTCCACGCTTTCCACTTTACACTCCTCACTCCACACTTTACACTCCACACTTTACACTCCACACTCCACACTCTACACTTTACACTCCACACTCCACACTCTACACTCCAGACTTTACACTCCTCATTCCACACTTTACACCCCACACTTTACACTCCACACTCTACATTTACACTCCACACTTTACACCCCACACTCCACACTCTACACTTTACACTCTACACTTTACACTCTACACTTCACACTCTACAATTTACAAACTCCACACTCCTCACTACACACTTTACACTCCTCACTTTACACTCCACACTCCTCACTCCACACTTTACACTCCTCACTTTACACTCCACACTCCACACTTTACACTCCTCACTCCACACTCTACGCTCTACACTCCACACTCTACACTCCACACTCTACACTTTACACTCCATACTCCACACTCTACACTTTACACTCCGCATTCTACACGTTACACACTCTACACTCCCCACTCCACACTTTACACTCCACACTCCTTACTTCACACTCCACACTCCACACTCTACACTTTCCACTCCACACTGCAGACTGGTAACAAGGGAAACATGTACAAGACTGTTCAAATAAACTTTTCCAGAAAGGTATTGCGCGTGACTGCATAACCATGTGTTTTGACATCTGTACCATTAACATACGTGTGAGCATTCGGGTTCGTGGGCTTCATCTTGTTTTTTTCTGTATCCGCAAAAAGATCTGGAAAACGCTTTGATCAATGTGGGATTCGCATATTTCAACCTATATTTCATATCAATATATACTTCATCATATATTTCTCTACAGTTGGGTGATGTTTTGGGTTGAATCTTGCTAAACACTCCATATATGGATCACCTGGGTATTGTTGAGTGTTGTACTTTCAGGAACCAGATTCAATTTTCAAAGCCACGGCCAAAAGCCAAAGGGCTAGTTAAAGTATATTAGTGCGTTGCCTGTTTGATGGCTCTTTGAGCCGAAATCTGGCTGTCAATTTCTAGCTCCCATGGAGGATAGCTCTTGGAAGCCGAACAACGAGCCTTGATCAATGACCCGGGGGACTTCTCATGGGGACAGCCAAGTTTCCTATGGAAAATCACCATTGACAGGTAAAGCATCTGTCAATGGACCACTTTCTTTTTTGAAATGTTGAATTTCCAAAGCGTAAACTATGTTTCTTGGGATAGACAATATATACAGTGAAATCGCTTCGACCTAGACCTAACTTAAACACACATATGCAATTATGCTATACAGGCTATACACTTATACACAAATTAATACATATTAAACAAATATAGATACACATTGTAGCAGTATTTTCAACGATGCACGTACCTTTGAGCTCGTGGGATTTGGGTCTCAAGCGAAGCTTCAAAATTGGGTCGTAAAGATTGCCATGTGATTTATATGTGACAGGCACAGCGAGGTCCATTGGGGCAAAGGAGTAGCTGATCATTTCCCTACAAGCTACAAGCTACAAGGCTCCAGATATGTTCCAACGTTTTGATATCTTCTTCATTGCACATCACTTGAAACGGCGGAAGATTTACTTTTGACCATGTTCAACGCCAAAACATATGACATGTCCAGCCTGTATAGTGGACATGGACAGAATCCTGACCGATGACAGCGACCAAACCTGAAGACATACAAGATATGGGTTTGTCTGAAAATAGTCTACCCCCACATCCATTGGATTGTAATCATGCTCCCTATTAAAATTCAATAGCCATTTAGAGGTTTGCTCAACTCTGCGGCGCTGCCATGCAAAGTCATGCCCGGCACGATCTTGTCGGGCAACAATATCTTGGTGCGTGCCTTTTCCGCCGGGAATCGCCGAAACAGCGTGACTCGTCGAAACAGCGTGATGCTGCGCTCATCGCACTTGTGGGCACTAACATTGTAACCGGGTAATATCATGTATATATATATATATATGTATATGTACATAATCGATATTCTATGTGGGTTGCAATGTGTTGTACCGGTTTACAATACTATAATATGGTTGGGGGGTAATAACATGTAATAACCATATCATAAGCCATTCCTTGAAAGGACGTGCATTTCTTTTCAATAGGATTTCCCAATGTTTCCTGGGTAAATCACAATTTTTCCCAATGTTTCCTGGGTAAATCACAATTTTTCCCAATGTTTCCTTGGTAAATCACAATTTTTCCCAATGTTTCCTTGGTAAATCACAATTTTTCCCAATGTTTCCTGGGTAAATCACCATTTTTCCCAATGTTTCCTGGGTAAATCACCATTTTTCCCTAGTTTGGAACGGTGTTTCACCCGCCCAGCATTGTCATCCGCGTCACCGCGTCGCCAGCATTGCTTCCCAGATCATCCCGGCGAACACTCGCATCACTCGCGTTGGGCCAATCAACACTAGACAGAAAGGTGCCGATCTGCGGATCAGAGGTGTGCTTTCTTAACATATTTGGTCATGATATATTGATATATATATATATAGATGATTATCATGATATATTGATATATCAAATTTCTGAATATTTGATTTAATGTTTTGTAATTATATAGATGATTATATATCTATGTAATTATAAATGATAAATATAACTATTTCTACTTGTATATAATTTAAGTTTTGCATAATTATAGTATGTAATTATATATAAACCTATATTTAGTTATACATATATGTAGCAATAGTCTTGATTATTGAGAATAATGATATTGTGTATATATATATACGCGCCTGTATATATATTTGAGAATTATGTATACCTGGATTTTGTGGTGGCATTTGGATGGTCTAGGTGCACATATATCATATACATATTATATATTTTCACTCATACTTTCACTCATACTTTATTACATTTTTTTTACAATATATTACAATATACACTCTGTAATACTATATTGTAATAATCAAGATATTTATTTATTTTCACTCATATATTATATTACAATATATTACAATATAATGTATCACAGTATAGCGAAATATTATCTGTTTTTATCGCAAAATAATATAATATACTTTAATATAATACAGTATACTAGAACATAATATGATATTTCACAATTTAATATATCATAATATGATATAGTCTAATACTATATAATGCAATGGATATGAGATGATATAGTATAATATAAAATTAGAATAACATAATATACATTAATGCAATATACTCTCTGTATGTATGCAAACATCTCTATATATATATATACTGCAAAGTGTTTGTTAAAACTGGGTTACCCAAAACCATTGGTTTCCAGCAAAGCACTTGTCCAGTTCTGGACGATTCTGGGACCCCCATTAAAAAAAATAAACATGGTTCATCAATCAATTTGTCAAGAGTGTTTTTTTGGGCAGGGGTTCAGGAACTGCTGTCAGATACTCTCTAGTAAATGAATATAGACTAATATAGATATTGAAGACCTATGCTCTCGGGAAAAGGATCTACATGTTTGGTGGGTTTTTCCGTATCTACATCGGTTAAAATTCTGGAGGATCATCAAAATTTCAGGTGGTGCCTCCTTGTAGCATTTGGCTTCAGATGGATGATTTGGTGCCCCTGATTCGCGGAAGAAAAAACAGTGGTGTGTCATTTGTTTCTAACTAAGACACCCCCAAGATAGCCAAGTTTGGACTTATAACTCTAATAACTAGGACTTATGGTAGATATATCGAACTAGTTTATTGGATTATAAACCAACTTACATTTGGTTCGACCATCTCATGACCGCCGTTTTTCGTGTTTTCAATTATTGCTACATGTGATCATCCAGTAATAAACGATGATTCATATCAGTTGTAGAAAAATCTTCGTGAATCTATGGTTATAAAATGTTATAAACTGCTTGTGTTCCCTGAGGATAGATCCAAAATGATCCAAACCAGCCTTTTGCAGGGAAGGAAACTAGTCTTCCAAGCGCCTATGAATTGCAGGGTCTATGTCACTTGGGGGTGGTTGACCCCAGATCAGTTCTAAATCGTCAATAGTACAAACACTCCCTCAACCCGGATGATAATTAGCAAATTTATCTTATAATATACAAACATATGTCCGACTTACAAATTTTCACCCCAGGTTATTTCAAAACATCAACCACATCGCTAGGTCAATCTTAGATGGGTAGAAACTCATCCTTTAATCTTTTGGTATCAACGGAATTATCTGAATTATCTACTAACCAGCTAAGATTTTTTTTTTGCAGGTATCTAAGATGAATTGAACCCCATGTATCCCCAGGTTATTTTAAAACATCCTCACCACATCTCACCATGGACACCTCCGCTACACCCTGTAGGCCGTGTGTTGGTGGTGAAGCCCAAGGAGAGAGCTTATGTCCTCAGCGGGCACCTCTTGTGCCTCGAACAGAAGCCATGATCTTGGTGATGTTCTGCGGTGGAGATACTAAGAGATGCACACACAAATTACATATGTAGATATATATATATATATATGAATACGTGTGTATATATATATATATACACATATGTAAAATATGTATATATTATTTAAACATATTATATATGTACGGTGAAATCTAATTTCCTATGATCCTTTTTTTCGGGGAAGCTGGTGCCCGAAAATCAACTTGCTAGATCCCCAAGAATACCGGTAATGACTGTTGCATATAGCTATTGAACATGGCCGTTTTTATAGTTGATTTACCCACTATTTAGTGGTGATTTTCCAGTTCGTTATGTAACAGTTTACAATCATAGCTGATGCAAATGCCTAACTTGGCCGATAACATCATCACTTATCGATGTGTGGAGGTTAGATGGCGGGCAATTCTGCGACCCCGAACATAAATTTCCCACGTTTGATACATGAGACGCACGGCGTTCGGCACGTCTTGTCTCAAAATATGGTCCAGGTGTTTCATGTTTTTTCAAGCCACATGTCACAGCTTTAGTGAAGAACCGCAGGGTCTGGCGAATTTGGGTCTGTCTGGAAATAGGGGAACGACCACAGTTAGGGCTAATTATGTTAATTGTGGAAATGATGATTAAGTGTCAACATTTGCCTTTTCGGCTAAACATTTAGGTACAAAAGCCAAATAATATCAAGTTGGGTTACGTATCCCATTATATGCCCATAAAAACATATTGCATCATATACCCACAATATCACCATTTACTATATTTACTGATGGTTACTATATCGGCAGATAGTTTCATATTTCTTTGGAAGCAATCTGTCCAAGCAGCGAGGACCGGGATAATGGAGAATCTGGCTAAGGAAAACAACCACAGGTACTCTCCTTAAAAGGGGAGTTACTTATACTTGAAACCACTGGAGAAAGTGCCAACAACTCTTTGTTGGAGTTTTGGGTCTAGTTGTTTGTTGGGTATCCTTCAACTTTTGGATCAAGTTTAGGATAGGCAACCGACATGGCCGACCATCTACAATCCTCAGGTCCACTAGAACTGACCTGTATTTCAATCGATTTCAAGGGTATTTGTGTCGCCTTGAAGTTACTTGAGCATCGTCAGAACCCCCCTGAATACACTTTAAGAAGAGTTGTGTTATATGACTGGGTCGCGTAAGCAAAACCCTGGGTTTCGCAAGGTGGCGTAAGCCACTTTTGCAAAATGCAATGCGTAAGTTCTGGCGTAAGCGTTATTATACCTGACTGAAACATACTATACATACCTGGCGCAAGCATTTACTATGCGTTTTAAGTCAAACCTGTCAGCGTAAGCTTCGCGTAATGTTGACCTCTGATTTATAAATAGCCCCCGCCCCGTCTTTGCCCTTAAATAGAGTTAAAGCCACCATCAAACTTGTTTGTATGTATTGGTTTTCAATTACCACAATATAAAATGATAATATAAATGCAATTTCAAAAAAAAATAAGGAATCCAACAATTGTGTGAGTATTGATTTAGTATTCATTTCATGGAGTCAGTATTGATTTGGTATTGATTTAGTATTCATTTCATGGATTTAGTATTGATTTAGTATTCATTTCTTGATCAGCGGGAGGGGAAAGCTCAGTAGCTCTATTCAGGGTCAAACTCTAATTAGTGCTAAGGCACCTCATGGGGGGTAGCCTTGATGAGTTGATTTGGGATTGATTTTGGATAGGTTTTACATAAAGGATTTGAAGAGAAAGAGCATCCATTATTTTTGAAATTTTGAAGCTATCAAGGTAAGATCTATATAATGAGCTGGCAGTATGAATTAGTACATGAAAGCCACCTCAAATAAAGCATGGACAATTTTGGTCAGCCCCATCTGGGCAAATCTGGGTTTAGGGCCAAAAAAAATTAGCTTTATTTAGGGGTCATTTATTATTTAGTTTGGGAGTTTGGTTAGCTTTATTTAGGGTGAGTTTATGAATCCTAGGTGAACATTAAGTAATGATATGTACATGCATGCCGCGAAAGTCAAAATTGTGGTCGCGTAAGCATTGCGTAAGGTCTGGCGTAAGCAATGTTATGCGACATAGGCTGGTAATCTCACGTTTCCGACATGGCTTGGAGACAGAAAGATGCATGGGGACCCCAGCCTGTATATAATGTAAGTGCTTCACATCCTCAAATTTTGCCTTCAAGTCGATGCCTTCAATATTGCTTGCGTGCCACTTCTGGGAGAACCCTGGAGGGTCCGTTTGAAAATTGGGTACAATGTGAGCCCCCCCAGTTATAAGTTGGTTTAGATTCGCCCCAGTAACTATAGTTATTGACGTACCATAAACCATAGTTATTGGAGTTATAAACCAACTTAGCTATCCAACGGGGGCCTCACTAATTGTACCCCTACATTTTCGGTCATCCCGAAAATCGCCCTCCAGTGAGTTGGTCGTAGCATAAACCATCGTTGATGTTACATAAGAACTTACAGGGTGGTATCCCCGCAGTCATGTTAGTTGGTTTATATACACTCCCCCAAGAAAACAACATGACAACCCCCAGAAATCCTAGTGAAATTGCAGTTATAAATTAACTTAGCTAACGAACTGGAGCATCACCCTGTAGTTTTCGGTTGGGGGAGGGGGCATTTTGCAGGTCTGGTATGCGATGGGGAGAGCTGCTTCTGCGTAAGAAGTGGCCGGTGCTGCTGGCAATTTTCCTGGGGCTAGCTCTGCACGTGGCAGATTTTTTCGGTGTCTTTTGCAACATTGTGGAATTCACAGGACGATGGACCAGGGGTGCCGCCCGGGCATTGTAAGTGAAAAACTGTATGAGATACCTTCCACCAAATTAAGATAGACCCTTATAACAGCCAATTCTTAGTGCAAAGTTGTCTTCAAAAAAGCCTATTTGGCAGGGTCTGCGTTGATCTTGAAGAGGGAAGTACAATTAATAATTATAGATTATGTACATGGATATCCGCAGTTATATTCACAGGACAATGGATGGATTTTTTGGCATGCAGATGAGACCATATCAACCTGAATGTCTCCAATCTAACACAGCTCTTTGGGTATGCAGATCTCTACACTCTCGATCCTTTCCACAGGATGGCTCTCTATGGGGCCATCATTGCGGTGATTCACGAAGGTACTAAGGTGGTGCTCCAGTTCGGTAGATCAGTTGGTCTAGTACGGGTAAGTTCTCTCCAATAACTGTTGGCTTTGCGGTACATCGAAGAATAAACCATTTCTGTACCATAAACCAACAAGACATTTCACGTGGGGCGGCACCAGTTTTCTCAACCCCCCCATGTTTTCCAAGCACTTCATCACTGGATCATCCCACGAATCGTAAGTGGTTAGAATAACCCAATCGTTAGGAAGTCCCCATTCTAAGTGGCTTTATCCTGGCTGAAACTATGCACTTCACCAGGGATAGACCGGGGTCCAGTCCTCCGCCAAATTCAGGAGAGACCGGGGTCATCCGCCTTCGGATGCCAACGACGTTGTCGTGGATCATGTGGATCACTGAAACTTTGCTGCTGGGGATTGCAGTTTACTGTGTCTCCACACGAGCCACTGGACCGCAGCATTTGGCAAACATGGCAAATCACCGAAGCATGGGGATATGGGAACATCATCGGAAGATGTCAGAAAAAAATATGAAAAAAGTGGAGGTTTCAATGGATGATCATCATCATCATCATCATCATCTGATTGGTGGTTGGAACATTATTTATTTCCATATATTGGGAATAATCATTCCAACTGACTTTCATATTTTTCGGAAGGGTCCAAACCACCAACCAGTCATCATAATCATCATCATCATCGTCATCCTCCTTATCCTGACTTTCATCCTCCCACTCCTCCTTATCAGTATCCACATCCACAGATTTGGAGTTGTTCAGCATCCACTGGACATCTTGGAGACGATTTCCCCCCAGCAAATTGCTATAGAATCCCTACTGTACCAGGTGGAAAGGTGGTGCCCCCCCAGTGACATGATGGTTGGTTTATGTTTGTTGGTTTATGTTACCCTCATGTTCATAGTTTAGAGTTTTTTTTTAAACATATACCAGAAGCATCCATAAACATCCATAAGTCCTAGAACTTGCCTAGTTACCAACTTGGAAATTGACCAATCTGGCCACCCCCGTCAGTTGTCCCGATAGCTCATCCACGGTGACAACCCACGACCCCGTTGAGGTTCACAGCAAACTGCTTCGGATGACCTTCAGCACGTTTGACCCATGGGCCATCATAGCAGCCCGGTTTAGGGCGAACGTGGTAAGCATATTTTTATAACGGCATTTTAATGGTGGGTTTATGTTATGTGTATATTAGAAACTAATATTAAATAGTTTCTGGTGGGTTCATGGTATATGATATGTAATTATATATATAATATCTAGAGTTTCGCTGGTTTAGACGTAGTAGGTACTTGCATTTCAGGATTGGTTGATCAATATCTAACTAGTTACCCTCTGGCAAACTAACATAACTATGGAAAATCACATTTTTTAATGGGACAACTCACTATAACAAATTCCCAGAGGGTAATGGGGTTTACACGCCAACAAACATTTCACATCGGGGGGCACCATGTTCTTTGTATCTGGTTTCTCCCCAGTGTATAGGTCCAAGCTTGGGGTATGGTCCCACGATGCCCATGTGGTGATCCTGGTTGATTGAAATTGATCCATCCGTACTCGGGTACTGATGTGATTAAGCATGATGATTATCTATGTAATCAACCAAAGGTTTTTTTTTCCATCCACGAATTTTGGCGAGGTTATTCTGAGTGATATCGCCTGTCCAAGCGTGTCCAAAGTGGTGGAAATCCAGGACAAAATCGGTCCTTTAATAACCTTGGGACAAGACAATCGTATACTTTGGGCCCTGCACACCGCCACTAACAGTTCAAAGCTGCCCCCCCTTCATAAACCACATAGCGGTATACGGTATACTACCATGATTCATGGAGTATGAATATCATATGAATACCATGTTTTTTAAGAATCATTATAGATTCAGACTTACAGGTTGTAGATATTATAGATCCGTAGAGCATAAATGATTGTAATACTATGATTATCATAATCCAGCAGCCAGCGATTCCCACGGATGGCCCAAAGTCCAGATTGCCACATGTTTTTTGGTTGTGGCTGATGACGGCAATCATTTTCTCGATAAAATATGATTATATTATGATATATTATATGTAACCGAGAAAATATATATATATATTATGATTATATATATATTTATTAGTACAATATGTAATAATATGTAATAATATACCAGAATAAAAAAATATATATATTATAATTAATATATATATATTATATATATATGTTTTCCCTTTTCCGAATGCACTGCTTGGGTGGGCCATGGAGTTATTTAACTGGTGATTGTGGGTACCCATGAGCTCCACTGGCAATCCAGCAGAGGCATGCGTCCTTAGGGCCTGGGCTGCGAAGGCCTTTTCCCGACACTTTGCCGCTGGGCTGGGTATTTTTTTCGGAGTTTGGGCTGGGAGGTTGCCGAAGATCTTTTAATATCTTGGAATATCTACCAGAATCTATAGGAAACATATCCAAAAATCCTATTCCACAGATGATATTTACCAGCGATTTTGCAATATTTACCAACAAGAATGGGATATTTACCTAGAGTCTTCGGGTTTTCTGTAGGTATTCCTTGGTGAATGGTAGGTTCTATTGGTTGTGCCGTTTGTGTTTTTGTCGCCTGATCATAGCAACAAGAAAACTCTAAATGATCTAGATATGACCCCCGAATTGGGCTAGATCCACTATACCATTGTTTTTTGGGAAAACAAACTACTAGATGAACCATGCTATCACGATATCCCGAAGGTTCTTAATCACTGTGGTTATCAAACCCCTTCACTCAGCTTAGTGTAGCCCATCTAGAAGTCAGCGACATCCACTGTGCCATATGAAAACTACTTGCTAAGTGGGTAGATCCCTTAAGTAGAAACTCGAGCCATCAAATTCGATGAATATGTACCCTCTGGTAATTTGTTACATAGCTATGGGAGCCATGGCCCATTTAGTTCGTTGATTTACCATGATTTACCTATCAAAGATGGTGATTTTCCATAGCAAACTGTTAGTTTACCAGAGGGTATGAATAGTGATATCTAATGGATTTAATTGTGGTTTAGTGGTAATAGTGATATAACCAAAATGATGATATATATATATATTAATGGGATATTCTCCAGCCTTAGAACATTGGGTCAAGTGAAGCGACAACGGCACTCGCTTAATCTCGCTTAGCTTGGTTAGCTTTGCCCTTCCAATGACCAGTCGATGTATGATGGTGCATGATCGTGATCCGTACCTTCTCGACATGTGATATATGTATATATACACAATACAATATATATATATATACTAAAATATAATATATATGTATGTATAAATCTATAGATGTACATATAATTATATATATATAATCATACAATATGATACCTGAACAGATGATCGTATTTTTATATTGTGGGGATTCGTGGGGTACATGTACATATGTACATATTTATGTATATATATATATACATATGTGCACATATTGTAGTTCTATTGAACCACCTAATCCTGGTACCCAGAGCCGCATGCTCTGAGATACACTTGGCTGCGGAGCATGAGCGTGAGGCCGGCTGCCAAGTATGTCAATAACCCGTGTGATTTACCATGGCACACAAGCAACAGCATGGGCAGATCACATTTCTATGGGACTATCCCCAAAGTCATCAGACCTTGTATTACTATAGTTGATTTTATCCGAATGAGGATTTGTCGCAAACGTGGAATCGAAGGAATAACTTTGACCACATATGGATACCAGGCAAAATTTCCCGGACCCGAAAAGGTTGATCTTTGCTACTGTGATATATCATCGACATTCTTTTGATATCCTATTTGACTCCTCCAGCCCTGTGGTACCTTAAGAAAATTCAGAGAAGTTACAGCGTGATTTTTGCACGTCAACCATCAATCTTCCAGGGTTTGTGAGAATTCAAACATCCACTTGCAATTCCAACCTGACTCAACCGAACTAATCCCAATGGGCTACAACATGCTACACCCGGCTACGTTCGTCATCCTCTTTTTTTGTTTGAATTTTGCCTGCTATTTCTATTTCTTAGCTCCTGGAAATGGGTGAATGGGTGGGGACCCCATTCTTGCTGATCATTGCCGGATGCCGCCGCTGCTAGCGGTGATCCGTGACACCTGATCAACCGCTGGAAAAGCCTCCATGAGAATCGATAATTCTCCCAGCGAACGAAACCTCCAGTTTGTTTTTTTTCAGTTAGCCATGTTGGATGACCGAAGGGTATATCTGTATCCCTTGAAAATCTGCTGTTGAATTCTCACCTTGGTTGGTGAATCACCATTTTCTTCGCCACGATTTTATCACCATATTCCACCAGTTTCTACCTGGTGACCTCCGGATGTTTTTTGCTGAACTCAGACGTCAGGTGCATGTTTATCTCTTGGAACTCCTCTTGGAGCTGGCGCCTTGGCTCCGGGAGTTTTTTTTTGTGTCAGGGGCACAAGGAGGACAGGAGGTGTGAAAAGAGATGTGGGATAAAACCATCACCAACTTACCCTCTGGTAATTTAACATAGCTATGGAAAATGGCCCAGTCAAAATAGTGAGTTTTCCCATTAAAAATTGTGATTTGCCAAAGTTATGTAAATGTTTACCAGAGGGTAAATAAAAAGCGCATAACTTGGCGGAACCCAAAGGCAGCGGATCAACCATCGGAACCATCTGTTGGAAGCTCTGCAGTCGGCCTTAGAGCATTCCAGAGCCTGAACGAGTTAAGCCTCGGGTCTATTGATGCCTGCACCGCCCAGTGGTACAGATAAATGTGTACTTTTAGGGTGTTTGGTACACTTTTTTGGTTTTTCCGGGCAGATTCTGAAAACAATCTCACTTTCGAGCACATTTTTCAAAAGGTAACTATGTGGACATATTTTTCCAAGTGGCTAATAATGGCTATGTTTTGTGCCGTTTTCAGTTTTGCCAGCCCCTTCCCAACTTGTGCTCAAACATATACGCCCAAATCAGCCCTGTTGGCAAGCATGTGGCTGGGGTTGAAGCCTAGTTGGCCTATAGTTACTTTCACAACGTGTTTGTTGAAAGATGACATGGGCACAGATGATGTGACGGACATGCAGCTATTAATCTGTGCCAAATATCCCCATACCCCATATATAGCTTTACCATGATTTACCTCAATCAAAGAGCTATCTACCAATTGTTCATGGTTAACCAGCAATTCTTGATGGTTATCTACCAATTTTTCATGGTTAACCAGGCATTTTGAAGGGTTATCTACCAATTGCTCATGGTTATCCAGCCATTTTTGGACGGTTGTCTAGCAATTGTTCATGGTTAACCAGGCATTTTTAAGGGTTATCTACATGTTTTTCATGGTTAACCAGCCATTTTGGACGGTTATCTACCAATTGTTCATGGTTAACCAGGCATTTAAAGGGTTATCTACCAATTGTTCATGGTTAACCAGCCATTTTTTGTAATGTTTTCCGTCGCCTTGGAAGGGATGGCCTTCACCTCAATGAGTCACGAGGCCTTCATGGTCGAGTTGTCTTCCCTGTTAATCATCACGGAGGCCGCGGATGTGCCCAAGGATTTCAAGCGCGTCTTCGTCGGGAGCTTCGGAAGAAAAAACGTCTGGGTCTGGACCTGAAAAGGGAACATAATAGGGCCCTGAAACACCAAAAAATCGATTTTTAATAGGGAACATGTTTAATCTGAAACACCAATATTAAAACCATTGACTGAACATTATTAAAACATGTTTCATTATAAAAATATTGTTCTGAACATGTTTTAATAATGAAACACCATTATTATTCCTCTGAACATTGACTTTTCACAGGGAAAATGATGATTCACCGGATGAATTAACCGTTATGGTTGTGGGTCTACAAAGGTATTTAGATGGGCCGTGGTTACTAAACTGGTTAGTCACCCCTTGGAAGTAATAGAATGGGTTATAACCAACTGAACCAGCTAACGAACGGCCTAAGTAGCCCATTTCTGGTATACCTACGGGAGATTGGATGAAGTTGCAGAATGTCGAAGCTTGCCATACCAAGTTTCATTTTGAAAAGTCATGGTGAATATTACTGGATATTGATATTACTTGGTATTGTATGAGATATTCATGGGATATATGATATATATAATATTATAATAACCAATATCATTTGTGTGTCTGAAAATGGTTAGTAATTAGTATACTCTGCAATTGATTGCATTTTAGTATATTCTCATTGCAGAAAAGATTTCCATCACAATGCGATGTGCGTTTTTTAGCTGAAACCCGGATTGCAATGGGAAACCACCAATTCTTTTGTACCCTCCGGTAATTGAACATAGCTATGGAGAATTAGCACTTTGAAATATCTTAAATAGGTAAACCACCTATATATATATATTGCTAAAGGAAATGGCCCATTTAGTTGAATGATATACCATGATATACCTATTAAAACGGGTAATTTTCAATAGCTATGCTATAGCTTCTGAAATCCACTAATCCACACTAAATATCAGCATCAAAAACTTGCGAAAAACGATCACTTGCCGAGCTATTCGAACACTCAGGATTTGCTTCACTTATTCTGTAATTTTGGCGGCTGTGGCGTTCTCTTATCCATATTTGCCGGAAACTTGGCTTCCAAAATTGGTCGGAAACGGACAAAAATCCGAAAAAAAATCCTTCGACGTCAAAGACCAGTGGGTTTCTGTTTCTTCAGAACGTCAAACGAGTGATGGCAGGAATTACTCTCAACGTCACTGTTTGCAGGTGTTCTCCCAGTTCCAAAATCATGAGTAGCCTGTTGGTATTTCAGATTACCAGAGTGTAATCAGCAACTGACCTAATAGCTAATTATTTCTTGAATCCTTAGTTAATTAGATATGGGGTTGTCTCAAAATACAGATATTACATAACAAGTACCCCGATATACAATCAGGCTCACAGTGTGTGGGTATATACACACACAATCTCTCTCTTTCTCTCTATATATATATATGTATGTATGCACACTGTATATACATACTTGTATATACATATGTGGACATTGGAATGCAAAATTTTCTGAGCCATTGGACTCGGCTTCTGAGTCAGTGCGCCGCTTTGTGCAAGGAATGGGACCGTGAAGCAAAGTTGCAGCTGGATTTCTTGTTCTTTGTGTCGATGACTCCACTATCGCAGTACATAGGCACGGATGAAATGGGAGCTTGGACACAACTCTATTTTCGAGACAAGATAGACAAGTTGAAAGCCTTGTTTCTTTATGTGGTTTTTAGGCCTTCAAAGGGGTAAAACCTTGTAATTAACATGTTCCTTAAGCCCATTCTGAGAATTTGGGAACCCAACCCAACTTGCCGGACAGTTCCTCATCTATCTATATTGATATGCATGTATATATATATATATATAATAAATCTATATCCATACAATGTGAGGCCCCCCAGTTATAAGTTGGTTTACAAGCCCCTGCAACTATAGTTATAAATACCATAAACCATAGTTATTGGAGTTATAAACCAACTTAGATATCTTGGGGGCCTCACATTGTATCATATCGACTGTTGCGGCATAAAAACTAGGGACCTGACCAACATAGCGACGACTGGTTTCCTCCCCAAAGATGGAAACCAAAAACAGTGGGACAACGGAAGCAGATTTTCTCCTCGATGCCCATGGGGCCCATGGTAGGCGCATTTCAAGTCATTGCAGCGTTGTTGGCCAAAGCAGCAGTGAGTGTCCTCATCTACAAGATTCTTGGCACGCACTGGTGCACGGAATCGAAACCAAGCGTTGGGTGCTTTGGGAGGCCGAAAATGAGCGAAAAAAAATCCCACTGGCACTGCCGTGGGATCCACTGCAGTGCGATCCTTGTTGCCAATGCTGAGGCAAGACTTCATGTATTTGCGATGCCACTATGCATCTTGGCTGAGGGTGGCAAGAACTTCATGACTGCGAGTTGTCGGGAAGAAGTTTCCTGAAAAAGGCGGAGAAACGGCACTTTACTTTTCAGGAAAATGTACCACCTTCAAAATCATTCAAAATTCAAAATCTACATAGCCGCCGTGGTGCTGTTCAGATTTTCCTTTGATCCACGGATCACGCCAAAACTTGGGATGATGTTGGACGTGCATCCCAGATTGCTATGTGTTCAATAACCAGGATTAGCTCAGCCTGTTGCCAGTGGGATGTTTCTCCCAGATAAATTTGAGAGACATCGTAAAATATCGTGACATATCCTAAAATTGAATCAGTACAACAGATACCCTCTGGTAAACGTTTACATAGCTATTGAAAATGGCCAGTTATAGTGGATGTATGAAAATAGCATGGTGGATCTTTCCAGTTCGCAAACTGTGTCAGTTTACCAGGCCGGGTATATTGGTGCTTCACCACTTACACGCGGCGTTTTTGGATTCTTCACCAGGCCGCTAGGCTCCTAGGACTCCTAGGCCCCTGCTACGTTGAGCGTCTCAGGACATTTGCTTGGATCAACTGGAAGCGTGTTTTGTGAAGTTGGCAGCTGCTCGATTTCGAATGGAATACCAAGGGGAGTGAGCGACCATTTATATTGAGATGAAATTAGATGAGTATATATGAGTATATACTTATATGTGGTACCATTCGTAATTAGTATATGATTGTATATAAGTACCTATTTGGTATACCATTCAATACGACCACTAAAATACTTCATGATGATAGATGATATATGGCTCCTCTATTTTGGATAAAGCCGTGGCTCAGAGGGTTGGCCAAGATGCCAAACCTGTGTCTGACGTGTCTGACATGTCCGCTGCCCAAACGAACACTGGGCAAGGATAAATGATTAATCTATGTAAAGTATATAAATCGATGTATAAAACACTATATAAATCTATGTAAAGTGTATGAATCTATAAAACATTCTATAAATCTATGTAAAGTGTATAATATAAATCACTTTAAATATCATTCTAATTCCATGCGCTAAAATGTGAATATCAATGGCTTAAGATGGGGATTCTCTTGGTGAGATCACTAGGGTCACTAGGGGCGAAAAAATCGTAAGATCTCCATTTTCTGGAGAGGATGGATGGCTGAAATTCCAATTTCTATGGCTTTTTGATTCATTTTTTTCATGGCTGTTTTATCCAAACAACATATAGCTGCCGGCTTTTTTCTCCATATTTTTCTATGGCATTTTTATCCATGTAACTCACCGGTTTCTGCTGTTGTGCCTCGAGGTCACTGACCCGTCTGCCGCTTGGCTGGATTTGTTCTGCATCGGATCGAAAATCGGGGAAAGTCCATGAAATTCCACTAGCCATGACGGATCCATGGTGCTGGTATGCTAACATCAATGGGTTATATTGATGGGATCCATGTTACCATATATAGCAGCACCATCATAGTTACTACATGTTACTACGGTCAATTTATAAAGAGATATGCTATGATATGGTATGATATGGTTACTCAATGTCATAGTAACTTCCCATGGTATTTTGTTTCAAGAATTACCATAGTTACTCTAGTTAATTTGCAAAAGTAACCAAAAACAGAGATGGGAACATGCAGAAAAAACATGTCGAACACCCCCAGATCTTGATCTTCGATGATTTCAGCACTCTTTTGCAAAGCTGGGGCCACTTGGCAGAGCGACGGCTCAGATGGCTTTTCCCTGAGTCAATCGCCGGGAAAATGGGAAAATCTTGGAAGTTTCATGGGAGTTTCATGGGAGTTTCATGGGAGTTTAGTATGTTTTCATGGGTTTTCATGTCAATGTGATGGGAGCTTCATGGGAGTTTGGTGGTACGATTAGTTACCTGTCGGTATTGTCATGAATATCTTACCAACCCCCCCATTTCCGTGTCCCAGCAACATAAACGATGGTTCAGATTTGCCATTTTAATGAACGTGGTTGTTTACAAAACATGACCAGTCATTTGGGTTTTTTTGTACTTCACAACTTCATGTTGGGTTGCCATGTTCATGTTTGTAAACCAGAGCCACATTCTGGACCCCAATAAGTTATTTGCAAATAAGCTTTTTTGCAATATATCGGTGAACTATTTCAGGACAGAATGGAGGTACTGTACGATACCAGGCCATACTTGCTGGGGATATTTCAATTGAGGTTCCTGTCATGGTCATTGAATATATGTCCCCTATATCTCTGTTTTGAAACTCGCAACATTCATGGAGATCTAAGACTATCTCCCAGACCCCCACACACTGAGAGGGGTTTAGTCGGCCCTTATTGGGTTGGTGGGGTTAAGCCGAAGCCTTTAATAAAGGGAGATGGGCTTCATGAAATCCTCAAGATTGCAGCGAAAGAAGTGGATATATCATGGTAGATAATCATACTACTATCCATATCAATTCCCATATCATAGCCATATTTCCCTTTCAGAAGCAGTTTTGAGTCCCTAAAACACCGAGCTCCAAGATTCCCTAAACCCTGCTCCATGATCTGGAGACTCGCCCAAGGCATTTCGGAGGATCATATCTACGCAGGATTCAACCGGCTGGATGTGGATCAGTCTGGACGTGTTAGCCTTGCGCAGTGGCTCATCGAAGTACATAGCCTCCGGTGTCATCGAAGTACCCTCTGGTTATGACTAACATAGCCATGGAAAATGGCCCATTTATAGATGGTTTACCTATTAAAAATGGTGATTTTCCATGGCTACTAGTATGTTAAATAGGGTGCATCGCGGATTTTTCAGCCACGTTTGATTATCGGAGGATATGTCAACTGTGTCAAGGAAGACCAGAGGGTCAAGGGACAGGCCTGGGTTTTGGGGCAACCCTGCAGTATGGAAAATATTGGAAAATCAACCTAAAAAAGCATCTGGATAGATCATGTTTTTTGAATTTCATGGATTTCCATAGCGTTTTAGTTCGTTTACTGGAAGAAAAGTGATGTTTTTGAAGAGAGCCTCAGTTCGTTCCACTTCGGCGCCAAGGTTCAAGGTCTCTTTAAGACACTCGGCAGAGGATGATGATCCCAGTAGCTGGGGAGCAAACCCTTGTGACCCTCCAAATACTCGCCACCAAAGAAAGGTAAGAGTGCCAAAACAGATTGGGCTAAAACACCACATTTAAATACATTTAAGGGTCCACATTCCAGGAGGGTCGAGGTACGTACAAAAAAGTGGATTATGAGATATTATTTATAAGATATTACAAGTCTGCTGGCCCTTTCATGGATCCGTGGATGATGCCCTATTGCTGGAGTTGATGGTTGTCGATAACCCTTTAAGATTGAGCCTGATGGTTTGGGGCCCAACATTAAAATGTGGGAATGGGTCATGCCACGATTTCCCCACGTGAATTAGGGGATGAAATGGGATGGAATTCATGAGAGAACATCCATTGGCAAACTATTTCGATCTGAGTGTAATGATAGAAGTTGTTTTTTCAATGTTGTTTTCATGTTCTTCAAACATATCAATGCTGCTTTGTGCCTTCGATGCATAGCCATCATATTCCCATTTCCTCTTCGAAGGATAAGCCAACGCGCTTTCTGGCCATGGCCAACGATCAGAGAGTTTCGGGATGTCTTTTAGAGCTGGAGATAGTTGGCCTCCAAACGTGGCTGAAACATCCATCATGTACTTCGATGATGTTCCCAGAAACCACGACAATTTTCCACTTCGAGGATTTTCAACTGCGACGTTTTGACCAAAACACCGGAGGGTTTTAAATTGAACTTGGCACAAGCTTGGTACAGTCCGGATTTTTTTCGGATGCAAAGTCACTTGGCCAATGTAGACAACCCACTTTTTTACCCAAGGTCACGGTGTCATCCACCATTTATGGGTTTTGCATTGCAGTCCCTGGAGGATTTTCACAGCGTTTTTCTCATGTCTTTAAATACATGGATGTCACATTTCCAGGCAAAGTTCTGATTGTAATTAAAAACCTTTTTTCTTCTCCTTATTTTTTGCATTTTGCAACTCTTTAAGACGTGTGTGAATCAAATCAGGTATGGGGCTATTGTCGCCAGACTCCAGCCATTTCAATCTGTTTCTATGCGAGTAGTCATTCGCTGATCACCTGACCCAATTCCAAGATATTTCAAGTGGCCTATCACTTAGTTGAAGAATGTTAAATGTTAAATCCCTAAGGATCCATGTATGGAATATTTACCTACATTGGTATTATTTTAAATTACTTTAGGGGTCAATGTAGGTAAATATTCCATACATGGATCCTCTGGGAATAGTTCCCCTCCTGTAGACTAACTTAAAGATGTGGTTTTTCACACCATGAATCATTCGATCATTAAAGCCGAACGGCTAAAAGTTCCCCATCTTTTTGGGTCATCGGTCCAGATGGTTAGGGCCATATTTAGGGCATTTTTTCGGGGACCATACCTTGATCAATGGGAATTTCAGGATCCTAAAATGGGGGTACTGTACCATATTTTGGGCCAGATTTTCTAGGGATATCCTCTGAAATTTAGGCCTTATATATGGGATTGGTAGCTCCAATCAATCGGTTCCTGTTGCATGGCCACTTGAGGAGATATTTTTTCCAGATATCCTGGAGCCTCCGAGACTTGGACCTCGTCAACATCGGATGATGGTTTTTTTTCCGTTTTTTTTTTCAAATTTCGTTCGTGTGAAAAAAGGGAACAGATGAGAACAACACCCACAAGGTGGTGCCCCATAGTTAGCTAAGTTGGTGAACATAACTCTCATAACTATGGTTTATGGTAGATATAACGAACTAGTTAATGGGGTTTATAAACCAACTTATAACTGGGGGGCACCATCCTGCACCTTTAATGATTTTAATGGGAAAAGATGAGACACCGATTTATTGACAATGGGACAAGGTGACAATATCATCCATGTTCAATGGTAAAGGATGTGAACCATATCAATGTTTGATTTAATGGGAAACAGATGGGAATTTCCTCCATCAATGCAAATATGTTCTATGGAAAAGAGGCTGTAGAATACCAGAGTGTATGGGTCAGTGCACTCTGATGAACATGCAGCGGAACAACTGGCAGTTGTGGATGCCTTCATCATCTTCATCATCATAATAGTAGTAGTACGTAGTAATAACAATTATTATCATCATCATGTTCATTCTATTGGTCATTGTCATGACACTGTCAGGGTTGCTGTCACCACCTGCGCATTGTGAATTGTTCGAAGCACAAAGCTAGGCAACTATGACCAAACATTCAAGGGGCAGCCAGGCTTAGGCTTCATGAACAAAGAGTTTCATGCCTTGGGGCAACCGAAGTATCAGCAACTAACCTCCAGATTTTCGTCCCTGGCCAGAACTGAGACAGTCACGTTAAATCTCTTCACAGCCTCACAACTTTTTCGTTTGCCTGGGCAGTCAAGTTATCCTCAAATTTCATTGAGTGATGGCAAGCAAGTCCAGAAAATGACCAGTGCCTGTTCTCAAACTTTGCTGAGGATCATGCCTTATTCACACGCTTCTGCCAGAGTGCATTCGAAGACTCCATGAGTTATGCATCGTTGAGTTTCTCCGCGTGAAGGGACGGGTAGACCGACAATCTTTGTTGATGGCAGCGGATGGGTGGAATGAGGGAAGGATGGTGGTATTAATATACCCAAACAGTCCATGTTGGCAATATTTGCATGCATTCCAATGTTTTCCTGAGGAGCCACCATTGGACTGTTGCTTCCTGGAGGCTACATTCGTAAAGCCGGATCCTACTGTTGTCGGAATCTAGTGAATTTTGTCGATTTTGGTCCCGCTTGTCGGTGGCATCCGTTGCTGCATTGACATGATGAAACAAAAAATTGTCCACGGAAAGCCTGCCATAAACAACGACCATGACTGGGGATGGAAAAAAGACACCACCCCTGCCATATATGGCTACCGATCCATTGCATCGAAATGGCTACCGATCCATAGTGGTTTGTTCTTTCTGTTCGTTGGTCTCTCCGTTTTTTGGATGGCTGTTTGGAACTGGATCCTTTGCAAAATCCATCATAATTCCCCCAACATGTTTGATGATTTGTATAGTAAACCCCCCAAACGATAGGAAAAAATGGACACCTGGAAACTCTGGGAAATATATCATGGAACTACCATCCTGGACACACTTTTCAGCATCTTTTTTGGGGTCGATATAGATGTTTTTGAAGGTTTTAGATACTCCCCAAAGTGTATGGGTTTGAGGTCTTCCAATGTCAGTTGTTCACAGTATGTCCCTGGTCCAGGGATTGGACAAAGGGGATCTACTACAGTACCCCATAGTACACCCGTTTTCTAAGCAGTGACGAAAACACTGTCCAGGCATTATAGTCTGATTATCAGTATGGAAATTTGGTTCTCAACCAAGCAGAGACAGGATGACAAGCACACCATTGATCCTGGGAACCAAGGTAGCATGTTGGCCACAGTATTTGGCCAGTGGCGCAAGATTCGCCACTCAGCTGATAGTTTGACGAGTTTGCAGGCGTTCAGCAAAAAATGCAAAAACGAGGAGTAAATGGTATAAATCAACGAAGATCAGGAACTGGGTGGGCTCAAGCACTGGTCAAGAGATGAAGTCGTCGTTTTTGGAGACCCAACAACTCCAATCATAGTGGTGTTATCCATATCTCCATATCTCAACATCAGGAGTGGTACCTGCATAAAATATCATAAAATGGGATATACGCCCTACATCATGGAATGGGGTGCCCAATTTTGTTGGGTCAGAATTAGTTCAACTGGGGGTTTTGAATGATGAATCTATAGAGGTGTATCAGGTGTATCTACATAATTCTACATATATTTATGGGTTTATTACCCATAGGATCCATGTATGGTATATATATGCTAAGATTTGGGGTATATTGATGGTAAATGTTACCATATATAGCATACATGGATCCTATGGGCTATGGTTTATTAAACAAAAAAACCCTGTAAGGCATTTGTTTCCACAGGTCCCTTCCCTTTCCGGATCGAGATGTCGCAAAGCTCGCTGAGGAATAGATCAATTTGGGAAGCTGCTGTACAGGAGCTGCAGGGAACGTGGGGGATGAACAGCAGATGAAGCGAGGAATTCACCGAGGAATAGATGTGGGATAATACTGTTGCAATGCAACCAATAAAAACTACTAAAGACAAGAATAGCACCACTGACACAAATTTGTACGAGAACGGGATATACTTCTGGGTCAAACCAAGAAATCAATGGTAGATGCTAATATGACCCTTTGCATGCGAATATCGGATGTCTTCAATTTTGAGACCTGGGAATGACTTCATCCTTTACATCCAGCCAAACATGGACGGTTTGATGGTTGGATAAAAAGCTCATCATTTGTTTCGGATCGGTAACTCGTCGCCAACATCAACTCGTCGCCAACATCAACGCCACATCGAAAACCGGGCTTTGTGCGCCTTGATGGGCGCCAGGAATTTCACGAGACATCGAGAAATCCTAAGTATCTTCAAGAGAGACCGCATGCGGACGCAAGCTCTGCTGTTTGGTGCCTTTATTCACGCTGCCTCTTGGCGAAAATGCCGCAAGATCCCCCCAACGGGGCGCTGCATCCTATGAGGTCAACATCCCAGATTTCCAGCTTTCCTTTCACACATTGAGCTAGCCCATGGAAATTACACGCATTTAGTCGTTTGGTTAAAACTCCCTCCATTGCTAGGTTAATTCTCTGGCAATCAAACATGGCCCGCTGGCAAATCCCCCCACACGAATTTTCATGGATTTCCCATTATGTTTTTTTAAAAATATGTTTCATTACCAGCGTATAATGTAATGTCATAATATACCTGTTTCTGTTGCTTCCAATCCACCAGCTTTTCAAAAAATCATACCTATCGACACATTTGTGTGCTCTGGTCGGCATACTGGCGATTTTCAATACACATCCATAATCTATTGTACGTTACAAGACACCCTTGTGGTAAACATGGTAAACTAACATAGATCTGGACAACTGATGACAACTGATGGGTTCCTAAATAAAGAAATCATCTACAAACGTTGGCCGAGAAAGCCCCCTGAGCCGATGTTGCCGGGCCTAAGCCACGTGAGGTACCGAAAAAAAAAAACGCCAATGAATCTCCATGACCCCCCAGTCGTCCCAGAATTAGCTATGACGGAAATGTGCTAACGGAAGGAAAGCCTTATTTGATATGATGTTATCATGTGCTCTAGTATTTTAACTTTAACGTATATCCTATTTTTTGATATTTTGTCATATTATAATATTTCTAATATCATAATATTCATTGTCCATATATTATATTATATATATATTAGTACTATATTAGAGACACATATATCATATAATATATATATATATATACATATATATGTAGTATGATATTTTTCTACCTGTCTCCCTTAAAATCACCAAGCCTTGGACTCGCTGCGCGACAAGAATTTCACCAAGACCAGTTTGGAGATGACATCGGTTGGACTGAGGCGGCCCTTTTAAAAGAGAAGCCGAGCAGGTTAGCGCGGTTGCTGAATATTTGTGGAATGTCTGAAAATGGCGAAGATGTGCTAAGGAAGCGATTTGCTATTGAATATCATATATATAATATAATATATATATAATATAATATATATATATATATATATGTTACTATTTATTGCTATCATATATAGTTATTGTGGTAATCATTGCTATCATGTTTCCATGGTTTTTAAATGTTTGTATCCACTGTGGTGCAGCTGGACCATTTGACCCGCAGCGAAGCGCTGGCCTTTTTATTTTGAATTCCTGCGGATATATACTCTCCATCAATGCAGAAATGTGAACGTTTACCATCTGGTTATTTAACATAGCCATGGAAAATCACCATTTTTAATAGGTAGACCATCATAAATGGGCCATTTTCCATGGCTATGTTAAATAACCAGATGGTATGTCAAAAATATTGTACATACTATCTACATATATATATATATAGTGCATATGATTTATTATATATATATATTGTATAATATATGTTTTAGATGATCTATCTTGTATATGATATATGTATCACTGATTACATCATGGATGCATATATATATATATATATATATATATATATACATACCCTACTGAGCCGTAATCAAACCTGGCTAGCCTTAAAATGTTCATTTAGTTGGATGATGTTCCCATCTATAAATGCCCATTTCGTTGAGGCTTTCCTAGCCAGTTTTGATGACACCCCCCTCCGAGTACATCCTTCACATTCTAGCCAAGTGGATGGCATGCAAGGCTGGGTACCTCATCAGCACCGCTTTGCGGTACCTCAGAATCCATCTCCATCTTCCATCCAAATCTCTTCCCCCGAAGACCATTTTGTCCTATTTTTTCCACTGTTCCACCATTTTTTTGGCTCTCCAAAATACAGGAAGTCAGGATTTTCTGGCCACCATATCGAGAAAGGGGGGCCCCATATCCCATAGGATCGATGGTGCTGGCATATATGCTAACATTTGGGGTATATTGATGGGATCCATGGCACACCATTAATATAGCATCACCATGGATCCGTCATGGGTATTGAGAGCCGCGAGCCTGGCTCGCCAGGCATCGGCACTACGGCATCAAGCCGCAGTATCTGTGCCTCTTCCAACTCTCCATCTTGAACACCTTGGATGACCAACTCAATGGACTCTCACTGCATTCCGAGATCGCTTGGTCCGTGGTTTCTTGGTTGAAACCCAAGCTTTGCAAAGCAGTTTTTTGGGAAGGATGAGAGATGAGAAACCTCCATGGCGGTAGACCCCGGTAGACCCCAAATTGGCACTGTGTGATGCACAGATTCAATGATTTCAATGGATTTCTAGGCTGGTCTTATGATATTAAAGGACCGGATAACCCCACATGTTACCAACTTCTTTAGACTTAGACTGACCATAGAAGAGCAAGAAGGGAAGAGGAAGTATAAGAGTGATGGAGCGGTGATGGTGGGTGAGTTTGTGTGTATGTATGTATGTTCATGTACAGTGAGTGAGTGAGAGTGTGAGTGAGTGATGCCAGTGTGGTGTGTGTGAGTGAGGATTGTCCACGCCTGCCACGCAAAAGCGGAGACCAAGGGACGCCAGGGCGTACATCCGACCCCTTGGCAGTGCACATTGTCCCACGCCTGCCACGCAAAAGAGGCGGAGACCAAGGGACGCCAGGGCGTACATCCGACCCCTTGGCGGTGCACATTGTCCCACGCCTGCCACGCAAAAGAGGCGGAGACCAAGGGACGCCAGGGCGTACATCCGACCCCGTGGCAGTGCACATTGTCCCACGCCTGCCACGCAAAAGACGCGGAGACCAAGGGACACCAGGGCGTACATCCGACCCTTGGCAATGCACATTGTCCCACGCCTGCCACGCAAAAGCCGCGGAGACCAAGGGACGCCAGGGCGTACATCCGACCCCTTGGCGGTGCACATTGTCCCACGCCTGCCACGCAAAAGACGCGGAGACCAAGGGACGCCAGGGCGTACATCCAACCCCTTGGCAGTGCACATTGTCCCACGCCTGCCACGCAAAAGAGGCGGAGACCAAGGGACGCCAGGGCGTACATCCGACCCCTTGGCAGTGCACATTGTCCCACGCCTGCCACGCAAAAGCGGCGTGTGTGAGTGAGTGAGTGTGAGTGAGTGAGTGAGAGTGAGTGAGTGTGTGTGTGTGAGTGAGTGAGTGAGTGAGTGAGAGTGAGTGCGTGTGTGTGTGTGAGTGAGTGAGTGAGTGAGTGAGAGTGAGTGCGTGTGTGTGTGTGAGTGAGTGAGTGAGAGTGAGTGCGTGTGTGTGTGTGAGTGAGTGAGTGAGTGAGTGAGTGAGAGTGAGTGCGTGCGTGTGTGTGTGTGTGAGTGAGTGAGTGTGAGTGAGTGAGAGTGAGTGATGGAGGGAGGGAGGGAGGACGGGAAGGAAGGAAGGAGGACGAGGAGGAGGAGGAGCGGATACAGAACTAAAAACAAAAACCCCACACGTCAATGTGGGGAAAAATGGGGACAGAATGGGAGAAAGGATGATATATGTGTATTCCTTTTTTAAACAAAGGAGCCCAATCAGGCCATGTGCCTCAGACACAAATGGGGTGCTACTTCAGCTAATTCCCTTGTAGATTTGTGTATGGCCATGTAAGATTTGCTCAATATTTCCATCTTTACAGGTTTCTGTTGCCCTATTAATTACATTTGTTGTCAAAACCTGGCTCTTGAAAAGCCTGTTTATAGTTCATAGAATTTATATATAATATATATATATATAGACTGTTTCATTCCCTTGCCCTTCAACATATTTAAACACCAGCAATCTCTCGGGATTTCCCAGGTAGCTATTTGATACTCCAAGGCTAGTCGTGTCTCGTCAGGTTTGGACCAACTTCGTGACCACCTCCTTCTTGCGGGGCCTCCTTCATTTTGATGAGATCAGAAGCCGGGGAGCAGAGTTCGGAAGCGATCTGTGGATCTTGGGATCATCGGATCATCTTGAGCATTCGAAAAACTCAGGGTTGTATTAGGCTGGGTTTTATTCCGGAAAAACACAGATGGTTTCCTGAAAAAACTAATCCAATGATATTCATATTAATTTCTGGTTGGTGGTTTGGAACATGTCTTATGACTTACCATATATTGGGAATTTCATCATCCCAACTGACTTTCATATTTTTGCGGAGGGGTTGAACCACCAACCAGATTTGTAGCACCAAAGTCCGGTGCGGTCCGGGGATCGGCGGACGGGCAGGTGAGATGGTGCCTACCATCTTGGAGCTTCTACAACAGGCGCGCAAAAAAGAGAATTGCGTGCCTTGGCGACGTGATGTCAATGCCTTGTCAATGGCTTCATGAGGACTTGGACTTTCAGACTTAGAGCCTCCAAGTTCGCCAAGATTCTGAGGTCATCCATACCCCATAGGATCCATGTATGGTATATATATGTATATATATATATATATGCTAACATTTTTGGGGTGTATTGATGGGATCCATATTACCATAGCAGCACCATGGATCCAACAAGGCTACTGGATCCCATCCCTCTTCGGTCCTCCACTCGGGATCCCTTGATCCACTTACCGGATCCACTCAGGTGAAGATTTTGATCAAAAACATGTGCCTGGGACCGGATTTCGTTCAGCAGTGCCGTACCCATAGGATCCATGTATGCTATATATGGTAACATTTACCATCAATATACCCCAAATGTTAGCATATATACCATACATGGATCCTATGGGGTAGTGAACCCCAATGGAAACCGTGGGAAACGAAAAGCGGGTCCGGGGAATGGAAACGAGAATTCGTTGAAACGGGGTGATTCAGATGAGTTTGCGAACTTGAAAATGGCCCAGTCGAAATGTCGTGGATTTAGCCATTTTCATAGCATGGTGGATCTTTCCAGTTCGCAAACTGTAACAGTTTACCAGGCCGGGTATTACAACAATAATATAAACAATATGATATAATTGCTGTGTGAGTTTACAAGCCAACAGATGATTTTTTGTAACGGGATGAGATCAGTGAATCGTTGTGACTTTTCGAATTTCTATTATTGGGTGTTTTTCAAATGACCCAAGAGATTTTGTAGCCAAAATGTGCATCAAAATTTTGCATCAAAATCTCTGGGAATGAAAAAACCCTCTCAATCTGACAGAAATTTCCCCATTTGTGAACAAAATGACCTGTTTAGATCCGTTTTCCGATATTTCCATGTTACTAAATGATTAACATACATATATGGAAATATCCTCTGGGTATGACTAACATATATGTGGGTAATCATTGATTTACCGAAAAATGTGATTTTCCATAGAAATGAAGACTTCGGCGGCATTTCCTGGGCTCCAGGGTTAGGATTTTTTTCGACCAGAGGGTGTTCGAAAAACGGTCGACGATGGGGTAATTTTAGACCTGGAAAACCACTGGTTTCTCCAGGAGATCTAAACAAAAAACGTGGGTTTTCATGGCTTTTTCGCGACTTGAACTGTTGAAAAAAGGGAGATTTGGTTCGCCTAGGAATGGACGTTCGCGTGTCGACTTGGACAAAACATGCTGTCGACTTGGACCATCCAGCTGTATGATAAACTGCGACTGAGTGTACCATGGTTTTACTGGACGGGTTAAAAATTGATTGTGATGAGTTACACATCTAGGTCTAAGACTTATTCAGATCTATCATGAAGTATCCAGATAGATTGCAGTGTTTGTCGTGTGCTTTCTCAAACATTGATGTCATGAAATGACTTCACAAACTGATGACATCAGGACATAGGGATTCATCGTGATTCATCCCTTAAATGTGCTCCCAGGTCACGGTCACTGAGGTGTGGTGTTTGGAACCCAAAGACACCATCCCCAAATTGCCGGTCTCAGAAAGTGGCTATTGGAGCTGTAAGGCTTTGATGTTATCTACAACGTGAGGCCCCCCAGTTATAAGTTGGTTTAGATTCGCCCCAGCAACTATAGTTATAAGTACCATAAACCATAGTTATTGGAGTTATGTTCACCAACTGAACGCTATCTTGGGGGCCTCACATTGTATCTGTTCATGGCTTTGATTCATGGTTTGATCTCCCATTGTCATAATTCATGATGCTTCCCATTGCTGGTTACTTTTTCTCCAAAATCATCCAAAATCCATGAATGTCATTTTTATCATTATCATAATGTCATCCAACATCCATGAATCCATAAATGTCATCCAAAATCCATAAATGACACTTTTATAATCCAAAATCCAAAATCCATTGTCATAATGCATGGCCTTTTTCTTGGTTTCAACGTGCCTTGACTTTCAAAAGAAACGACGGGGTTTTTCGATCTGTTCATCTCGGGTCGTCCCCAGGAAGATGATGGGTGGACCCCGGGATAGCATTCAGGTGCGTTGACCATTCAGATCCCTGTTGTTTGTTAGATATGATACATTTTTAAACATATAATGTGAGAATTAATATAATATACAATATAGTATAATATAATATATAGTGTAATAATTATATAATGTAATATAATATACAATATGATAATATAATAATACCCACAGACGCCGTGTGTTGCCCAGACATTGACATAAGAATATCGTGCTGTCGAATATATGATAGGAGAGATTGCAGAAAATACTGCGTATACGCAGTGTTTTCCAGTTTAGGGTTCAAAGTTTTCAGAGCCTCGGTTTTAGTGTTTAGGGTTTTGGGGCTTGGGGTTTTAGGTTTAGGATGGTTTAGGGTTTTAGGGTTTAGGGTTCGTTGTCTGGGAAATCTCAAAACACTGGCCCTCCGCAGGTGTTTGAGCATGTTGAAGGATAATGTTTAAACAAGTTTAAACGCCATTTAAACTTTCCGGGCAACACACAGCGCCTGGCCGTAATAATATAATAATATAATATAACAATATGATATAATAATATAAACACAATATAATATAATATAATATAATATAATATAAACACAATATAATATAATATAATATAATTTAATATAATATAATATCACATCATTTTATATAATATAATAATAAAATAATAATATACTAGCAATATAATAATAATGTAATAATAATATAACAATATAATAATATAATACTCTAATAAATATAATAATATAATAATATAATAATAAAATAATATGATATAAGATAATAATATGATATAATATGATAATATGATGTAATATAATAGTAAAATACTATAATAATAAAATAATTTCATGATATAATGATATAATGATTTAATGCTATAATATAATAATAACATGATAGAATATAATATTATATAATAAAATGAAAAATAGTATAATATGTAATATAATATATGAGTAGATAATATAATATTGTACAATAAATTATATAGTATAATATTTGATACGGTATAATATGTTATATAGTACACTGTATAATATATATGTATATATATTCTACATTATTTTTGTATTATATAGTAAATAATGTAATATATCATATTATTGTATAATATAGTAAATAATATAATGTAATATAAAATAACATGATATAATATGATATACTATAATATAATATAGTATAAAATTCATGTGTATATATATACACATATTTATTGTCAAGATCCACATATATGAATTGTTGGAGGTGTATCATGATAATATATATATATATACGTTGAGAAACAAAAACCGCAGAAATCTTAGGGTTTGAAAAATACCCGAGCTTTTCTGACAAAACTCAGGGTACTTTAACCCATTCTGAAAGTACCGGTTAGGTACGGGTTAGGTACGGGTTAGGTACGGGTTAGTGCGGGTTAAGTACGGGTTAGGTACGGGTGAAGTTCAGTACGGGTTCAAAATCAATACCCGAGGTCTTCAATCGAAAACCGAGGTTTTCTTATTTTTTCGAGATACCTAAGGTTCTTGCGTTGACCCGAAGGATTCTTGGGGTTTTGGTTCTCCAGGTACATATATATATAATATAATATATATATATATACATATATAGCGAAATATCACTAAACACATGCCTACATATCTGAGTTGTTTGTGATGTACTGTATATATTTATATATAAATCCGTGTAATCAGTGGTGCACAATGACACACACACATACTGTATATATATATATGTATATACACACAGATTCCCCCAAACATACCCAGTGCCAAATTGGGGTGGAATTCCAGGGGGCAAGTCCGTTTGGTTCGTTAGGGTACATGGAATGTATATCTTCTGCATTTTTGGGGGTTGGAAGCTAAGGGGTTTGGAAAACCATTGTGCTTGTTGTGCGAACTCTGCAGGTTGAATGAGATTGATGTTTTGGTGCTTTGATCGCCTTAAACGTCCTTTGGGGTAATGTCAGCAAGAAGGAACTCCTTCATGAAAGTCAATGAATTTCCCAACTTCAAACTTTCCGAGCCATGGATATGTTTTCCTACTAGGTCTTATTCCTGTTGGCCGTCAGCCCCTTTAACCTTGGAAAACATATCCTCTGGTAAACTAACATGACTATGGACAATCACCAGTTTTGATGGCTGCATCAATTCTTTTTATGGCCATTTTCACTAGCAAACTGTTAGGGTATCCATTTCTTGCCGGCCGAAAGGCGGTGTTTCGCGATGAGGAGCACGAGCACAGGCGGCTGGTTTTCGCTAAACCCGACTTGGGATCTCATGTCGCTGTACTCAATGGATTCCTGACATTTATATAATTTATGACATACCATGGTTATAGCATGATTATATGGTTATATACCCAAATTTATGGGATATCATCATGGTATTACCATGGGTTTTCTTCGCAGTCCCAATTTTCCAAGGCATCCAGGGTTTCCGACCGGTCGGATTCTGGCCATTTTGGGGATCCTGGAAGTTGCAGAATGAGAAGAATTTAGAATCTCAGTTGGTTTAGAACCCATCCAACTGGGGTGATATATATATATTAATATGTATATATATATATATATATATATTCATATATATATATTAATATGTACATATATATATATATGAATATGTGTATATATATATATTAATATGTATATATATATATATATATTCATATATATATATATATATTAATATGCATATATATATATATATTAATATATATATATATGAATATGTGTATATATATACATATATTAATATGTATATATATTTACTAATTTGTATGTATATATATATATAAATATAATTTGTTATTTTGTTATTATTCGTATTATGATTATATTGTATATATATATATACATACATATATATATATATATATATATACATATTTATATATATATATATATATATACTGTATTCATTTCTTCACCGTAACTCGATCCCCTTGGCCTATAGTTTTCTTACCCAATTCACCTTTTGTAGAATCCAGGTCAAAAACACAACATCTTGTCGAGGTTGAATCACCATTTTTGCCGAAGCCATCGAAATGTGCAACCCTTTCATTTCGTCTCAGTTGATATATACTAAATCAACGATAATTTTGTGTCTACACATACTATCACATACTCAGCATCCACCCCATGTTTCTAAAAATATCCGGGCGCCATGGTGTTACTGGTATCGCCTTGTGTCGCCGTTGTGCTGGGCGTTAGGCATCTGGGCGTCTTGCTGGGCTACCTGGAGCAGGTGCTGCGAAAGCTGCTGGAGAACAAAATCGCCTCGGCACGGCAAACGATTCGCCTGGCGGCCAAGGTGCACTGGGACCGCAAGATGCTCGGCGCGATAGCGGGCGGGCAGGGCGCTTGGTGCTGGATGATGGTGGTCACCACCGAGTTGTGAAGGTTGTAGATGAAGTGGATGATGATGGATGATGCTGGATGGAAATGATGAAGTCATAGCTATATGATATGATGTGATATGATATGATATGGGGATAGGGATCATTGTTACACTACAAAAAAAACTGAAAATATGTAGCCCGCCTTGGATTCGAGCCCCTCAAATTCTTATACAGGGAATTCTTGTACAATACTCAAGCTGTATTTATGGGCATATTCATGGGATGTCTGGGAAAGTTGGGGACCCTAAAGCCCAAGTTGGAGGGGAAACATGGTAAATTCACCAGTCCAAAAATATGGATATTGAGCGGCGAGATTGGGGATTTGGACAAAACTCAAGAATCTCCAGCCCAGATGTTGCTTGATCTTGACTTGGACCCCATTCCATTTCTGGGGTCCATTGCTTTGACACATGTTTTTCAGAAGTGGAGAACCTCTGTGGCCTTAGATCGTACCCCCAAGGAGGGACCCCTTTTTTCATGGATCCAATACTCATCCGATACCATAAAACCATGATTTCAGTGGAGGTTATGTGATATTCATCAGGGGGTTACCAGGTTACCCTCCGGTCATCAAACATCACGAGCTGTAAAATCCACTATTGGGTTCGCGATTTTCCCAGCTATAAATCCCATTTTTTGTTCGTTTTTTTTTTCCAGCCAGAGGGTACCCTCCTGTAAACCAACATAGATGTGGAAAAGCCTACCATTTGAAGATACTTTTCCTGGAGAAACATTGATAACATTGGGTTTTCAACATTTTTTTGTATGTTTACTCTAGATTCTAGGGTAATTCACCAACAGGTCGGGAATGGACTAAGACATATGAGGATTTTAACAAACATATATGGGGATTTGATCAACACATATGGGATTATTTATCCTATGGGCACACGGTTCTGGCTAAAAACGGTTCACCGACAACATCCCGCCACCGATCCAAGGATCCTTCCCCGCTACATGCTCCTTTGGCAACACCGTGGCACGGTGTTCCGATCTGACCAGGGATTTCCGAAAACGGAAAGGGAGTTGCAAATGGGTCAAAACCTATATATTACCATATTTGGGTAATGAAAAACCATAAACCAGCTATTTAAGGGTACCATTCGGGCACCAGGGTTTTGACTCATGGCCAGTCCTCCGGAAACGCGGGTTTTCTTCAGCGAGGTTTTTGTTTTCTGAAAGTACCCAGAACTTCAACGGACACCAACAACTCACCCAGTCACAACGCCCAGGTTTAAGCTAGCCTTTGTGAAGCTGGTCACCTTTGATGAAATTACAACCTTGTTTTCTGAAAGTAGATGAAATTTGTGCTGGTCGGTGGTTTGGAACAAGTTTCATTTTTCCATGCAGTTGGGAATTTCATCATCCCAACTGACTTTAACTCCATCATTTTTCAGAGGGGTAGGTATACCACCAACCTATGGATATGTCCCTTCCATCCATTGGTTCAAACATCTCACTGCACTCTCTGATTCGATGCCTTAAACATGTGGACATCTTAGTCTTTGGACCCCATTTTCCTCCAAATACTAGTCCCCAAAAAGGATCCATGGCCACTGTTTGAGAAGGTACATACTTAAGCCTCCAAATTTAATAGTAAATTATACCCCTTAAACCCACTTCCTTTCAGGTACGGTACCTGGATCCATAGGGGTCATTCTGTTTGGGAAACCGCTGGTGTTTTAAGGTTGACCAAAAAACTCGAACTCAGAAACCGGGGTTTTTGATCCGATCTTTTTTGCTGATTTTTCAGCCAGCCACAGGAAAAAATCACCCAAGAATCATACGGTATTTCATGGTATTTCATGGCATTTCATGGCATTTCATGGCATTTCATGGTATTTCATGGTATTTCATGGTATTTCACGAATATTTGGGAACATGATCTTAACATTCACATCATTGGATTGTGAAAAAACAAGGGCTATGAAGCCCAGCATCGCCCAGCCGGATCGATGGCGGATTTCCCCACATTGAGGTTTTTGATGGTTTTTGTTTTTAGTGCTCAGTCTAAGTCTGGAGAAGTTGTTAACAAAGGATCCATGGTGCTGGTATATATGCTAACATGACTGGGGTATATTGATGGTAAATGTTATATAGAATACATGGATCCTATGGGTTTGTTTTGAATGTTCTTTATTTTCAAGCATAGACATGGGCCATGACATGGGATGATGCCAAATGCCATGACATGGGCGCCCCTATTTTTTTCAGAAAGGGGGTGATCAGAGCAGTACAACTGGTGGGTTTGAAGCCAACTTTAAGCTTCAGGAAATATCACAACAGCGGATTTGTGAGATCCAAAATTGATGCCATTGGTCAATGGATAGGTCATTTCACTCAAGAGTGACCGTTGTGTGACTAAAACGGTGATGCGATGTTTACTCACCTATCTTATTTTCACATGTCAATCGAAACTCAGCGTTCTCCGTACTGGATCTTTGTTCATAAAAACATGGCTCCCATTTGTTGGGTTAAAAAATATGGAGGATGGGAGGATGGACAATTTCGTTAAAGAGTTCATCAGTCTGTGAGTTCTGAAGACTTCAGACTTCATCATTCCCAACCTTGGATGGATACCCTCTGGTAATTTAACATAGCTATTGAAAATGGCCATTTATAGTGGATTTTCCCATTAAACATGGTGATTTTCCATAGTTATGTTGGTTTACCAGAGGGTAGGTCGTTTAATCCTTTAAGTTTTTGTTGCTATAAATGGAACCAATGCCAAAACCAGCATAAGATGACAGTTGTGGACTATTGGGACTACCAAAGATTGACTATTCTTGGTGGTTTCCAAAAATAGGGCTACCACCAAATCATCCATTTTTTTATAGGACTTTTCAATACTTTTCATTATAAACCATCCAACTATTGGGGTACCTTTACTTTAGGAACCCCCCATGTCATCTGCCCAGGCTAACGTTTCAACATGCCATGGCCCTAACGTTCCAAGAGATGGGTCTATTTTTTCCACAGGAGACCGAAACGTTGCCTGGCCGACTTCGGCCGTGGGTCTCAAGGGATAGGGTGACCCGTTGATCGCAGGATCTATAAATGGTCTGTACATAGGGTGGTGCCCAATAGTGAATTACGTTGGGTTAGAACCCATGTAACTAGTGTTTATGGTTGATACATCGTCAATTGGGGCTTTTATAAACCAGCATCAATGCGGGGGGGGGAACACATTGTACACATATTGCTGTTGGCTGAATCTTGCAAGGTTGGCAACACCTTTTGTTTCTAATACTACCTCACATGTGTGGCCTTTGTTTGGGCTTCAAGTTTTCTTGGAGTGCATTTGAGCCGCCTGGGAAGGGTTTGGCGGGTGACATGCTCTGAGCCTGATGGTCCTTTGTCACGACCTTCTCAGAGGTGACAACAAGCCCATGCATCAAGGGAATGAAACACATAGTCCAGAAATGTCTAGAATTCCCGTCCCCCCAAAAAAAACGAAAGAGGTCGCTCCTCAGCCGGAAACGATGTTCGGTTTCTCAGGTAAGTCCAAAATGTGTGAAGTCCTCGCAGGGGATTCAAAATTCCATTTTGGTGACCAGACTTTGCCTGGGTTTTTGGAGCTGGAAGTCACCAGCTGACCAGCTCCTCGGGGGTGCAGTGCATAAAACCTAGGAAGTGGATGGTCTTTATGCACTGCGAAGTTTTGGAAATTCTTCTCTTGGAACCCTTTGCAGCTCGGCAGCTCCATCCGCCGATCAAGTTCACAAGTTCACAACAGTGACAAAAACCACATTCTATGGGTTTTGGAACTTCAATGAACGTTATTTTCTCCGATACAATAGTCATTTTGGGCGCATAGCCTCTAGGAATGAACCTTTTCCTGATCCGTCCAAGTAGAGAGAATGATCTACATATGGTTTGGGATTGTCCATTGCCATGTTTGAGAGGGTATAGTAAGTCACTCAAAAAGTCAAGTTCGCAATGTGGCCCTTCACTGTTCTCCACGTTCAGATGACACCAGCCCGGTTCTTTGGGTGGGGTCCGCTGGTTCAATGTGCAGAGTCAGTTAGTTACCAGCCTGGCCTTTCCGAGGCTGGGACGCAAAGAAAGGTTGAAGAATGGGCAAGTAATCTAGGCACTGTGACATGGCCGCACTTGCCGCAAGAAATCTCAGGCACTGTTCAGCTCTCGGAAGCGAAAGTTGGGATGTGCCAGTTAGTTTGAGCCGAAGGCAGTCCCAGAACTTGGCTTGCTTTCTAACAGTGACTAAAATGTGTGGGATTCAGCCTGCCATCTGCACCAAGTCATCACAGATCACAGACACTTTTGGATGGCTGGTTGGTCAATGTTTGTCCATCCCCAATTTTTGGATCGCTTTTCTCAGGATGAAGTAGACTTCAAGGCCTGGAAAAGCTTGACGCCTGGAGCTGATGACCTGAGAGATTGAACCCCCAACATTGCCATGTTTTTTTTGGGGAAAACATGGGGGGGAAGGAGGATTAACATGGATTGACTACGTTAACTTGTTTTTGTTCGGGAAAATTTCGGACAAATGAGGGAACATGATGATGAACTAAATTAGCTGCTTGATTTAGGGTTAAACCGCACCGGCCCCAGCTGCAAAATACACCTAAATACCGGAAGCAATGACTGGGTTGTTGGATCGTGAATTGTCTTGGATATTTTCCTGGCTTTTCCTGGCAGGGGCAGAGGAAGACTGGATTAGAAGCTGATCTTCACCAATAAACCGAGCCATTTTGTAGTAATGTGGGTAAAACAGGGTAAAACAATAATAAACCATCCCCCAAATCACCATAAACAGGTGGTACTAGTAGAAACCATTCCCAAATGGATGTTGAGACGAAACTGGCTGGGCCAAGCTTGCTGAATCTGCTGAGGATGCAGCTTGCGCAAGTGGCAGCTCGGCCATGTGAAGTTGTCAGTAGATCGAGGTCGCTGGGTAAACCAACTGTTATGGGATGTAACTTATTTCTCTCTCTATATATATATAATTTATTGTAATATATATAATATATATATATATATATTAATATAATATAATATAATATAGATATAATTAATAATTTAATAATAATAATAAATAATAAATAATAATATATATATATATGTAGCTGTATATTTATATTTATATGGATGTAAACCAAGCACTCTGGTGAGATGGGACTTTTCCACGATTTTGGATGCAGGGTATCCAAGATTGGCCCAATTGGGGTATCTTCGGATAAGGTCTCAGTAGGTCTCACTTGGTTTTTGTATAAGGTTGAAAAAAAGGGATAGAACACGATAGGTTTCTATATGAAAAATGTATTCTAATAGGTTTTATTTAAAGCAACAAAGCCACAACAATAACCCATTTCGTAGATAACTTTCCCATGAAACTGGCTATGAATCCCCCATGCTTTGATGGGACCCCGACGTAGTTTTCCAGCAACATGGCAAGGGTGAAGCACCATCTTTTATAGTACAAACATAAACATCTACATAGATAGACAGACAGATAGAGAGATACATGGATGAAATCGAACTGGACTAGATTAGACTTGATAATAGATAGATTATAATGATTTATACTAACGGTACCATCCAAAAGGATAGTAAAGTAAATTATCTCTATTTTAGAGAAATTGTTCTTTTCATTTTTTTGGGGGGTGGGTGCTATACAGATATTATTGTACAATTATTGCAAATATAGCAGCCCCAAAATAGTTGGTCTGTCCAAAAACCATACTCCCAGACACCATTCTATACAGTTGGGATACAGTTCTAACCAGGTTTGTATTTGGGTGAACTAATCATCTAGCCACATACGTCGGGCGATCCTCCTTCGGAATTTGAGCCGGAAGACATATGTTTGGTTGAGAAATTGGTTAGGGTATATAATCAATGGCAATTTCAGGAACCTAAATTGGCGGTATTATATATATAACTATAGTAATTATAGTATTTTAGGATCCTGAAATTCCCATTGATATAGCTAACTATACAATGTGAGGCCCCCAAGATAGCTAAGTTGGTTTATAACTCCAATAACTACAGTATGGTTTATGGTATTTATAACTATAGTTACTGGGGCTTATAAACCAACTTATAACTGGGGGGCCTCACATTGTAGTATTCCTGGGGGTTATTTCACAGACATTTCACCGGGGTCCACCTGGCCAATGACGTTCCCATGAAATTGGCTCAATCATCATTTTCCCGATGATATTTGATGGCCATTTTCAGTGTAAAAGGAGGTACAATTTTGTACAAGGTGTAAACCGCCATCAACCATACCCCAAGTCACCATTTTTAAGGCGTATGTTGGCCATCCCCAAATGTTAGGTTTCTGGACCGCCAGGATGACAAATTCGCAGAGGTTGGATGGGAACGACTTCACACCCACTGTAGCAAGCCGGTGGCCGCGCGGCGAATGCTGGATCAAACATGGGATTGAACATGATTTAACTATCCAAAAATGGTACTAGAATGGTATACAATGGGTTTATATCCATGGGAAATAGTTGGCAAACAATGACTTGGTTATATGGTCGTGAAGCATTTTGAGGGGAGGAATCAGATGGAGGTACGCGCCTCGCATTTGACCCTACCCCAATGGTTTCGCATATGACCCTACCCCCCTTTTGGGGTAGGGTCGAATGTGAGAAAGTAGCGTTTCTAGCTGCGAAAAGAGGGTTCCGGATATGATGATGATGATGATGATGGTGATGATGACGATGACGATGGACGATCATGATGATGGTGATGATGATGATGATCATGATGACGGTGATGATGATGATGATGATGGTGACGACTTTGATGATGACGGATGATCGTGATGATTGTGATGATGATGATGGTGATGATGATGATGATGATGTTGATGATGATGATGATGACAATGAATGTAATTGTTCAAGGGGGGCTGGTTGATTTGATACCAATGAATGTAATGGTTCAAGGGGGGCTGGTTGATTTGATACCAATGAATGTAATGGTTCAAGGGGGGCTGGTTGATTTGATAGCAATGAATGTAATTGTTCAATGGGGGCTGGTTGATTTGATAGCAATGAATGTAATTGTGCCAGGGGGGCTGGTTGATTTGATAGCAATGAATGTAATTGTTCAAGGGGGGCTGGTTGATTTGATAGCAATGAATGTAATTGTTCAATGGGGGCTGGTTGATTTGATACCAATGAATGTAATGGTTCAAGGGGGGCTGGTTGATTTGATACCAATGAATGTAGTTGTGCAAGGGGGGCTGGTTGATTTGATAGCAATGAATGTAATTTTTCTGGTTTGAGGCAGGTTAAAGTGGGGTAGGGTCAAATGTGAACCGGAAAAAGTGGCCTTTTTTCCTGGAAGGGTTGCGTATTTTTGTTAGGGTAGGGTCGAATGTGAGGCTGCATGACGTTATTTTGGGGTAGGGTCGAATGTGAGGCTGCGGTAGGGTCGAATGTGAGGTCCGTACCTTTATATCCATGGGAAATGGTTGGCAAACAATGACTTGGTTATATGGTCGTGAAGCATTTTGAGGGGAGGAATCAGATGGAATAAGTGATCACATCCCAACTAGAAGTTTGTAGCTCAGGTTCCTGACATATGTAGCCGTCAATCTGTTGGAACAAAAGACATATCAATCTATATCGGATATGATGAACGAAGTCCTGGTGATTGCTGATCTGTGGCTGTGGACACAAGTTTTTCAACTCCCCCCAAGATTCCTGAGCCGTGCCTGGGTACCAGACACAAAAACCCTACCATGTGCAGCTGAATTTCCTCGGGAAGTTACGCCAAATGGTTGGGAGTTGCGCCAGGCTTCGGAGTAACATGAGATCTGGTGGTTTCAAGTATCGTACACGATATCTTCAACCACTTCTCCAACAATATTTGAATATAATATGTTGAGATGTTCATATAGGTCACGTGGGCAGGGATGATTGTTGCTTGCAGCAGTCCCTTCATGTTGTAGAATGATACTGTGTATCACCCTTTATAATATCATATTTAAGATATATAATGATATATATCCCTATGGATCCAAGTACCTTAGGAAGTGTTTGGGGTATAATTTACTATTATAATTTGGAGGCTTGTTTGTACCTTCTCAGACAGTGGCCATGGATCCATAGGGTTATCCAATATATACCCACAATCAATTGGTGGGCGCCAATCTCTTATATCCACTTCTTTGTTTCTGTATTTGCCGTACCATTCCCAGACTGGGAATGGTACGGCAAGGTCCACCTCCATATTTTCCCGGAACACCGGCGTTTACGACGTGTACGATCGCCAAGATGGTTGATGGGTGAACGTTTGGGTTTATAGAGGATATTGACATAAACCATATACCCTCTGGTTATGACTAACATAGCCATGGAAAGATCCACCATTTTTAATAGGTAAACCATCTATTTCTATGGGCCATGGCTTCCATGGTTATGTTAAATAACCAAAGGGTATATATATATATAAAAACCAACTTTTTCAGCCATGGGGTTTTAACTTTCACAAACATTGGCCCCTTTCCATGGGGTTTATAAAGCAAGAACCATGGCATCTTTCTGATCTGCGACCGTGACCCGAATGAGGTGCAGACGCATGACGTCATCAAGCTCTTTGGGGACAAAGGTGGGAACTCTGAGATTCTGAAGCTGCTGAAGTACCTCATCTGGTTGGTGGTTTGGAACATTTGTTATTTTTCCATATATTTGGAATTTCATCGTCCCAACTGACTAATATTTTTCAGAGGGTTGAAACCACCAACCAGTCATGTTTTTTTTCCTCATGAAACTTTAGAGCCTCCGTGATGCAAAAACTTTGGCCATTTACTTCGATATTTCGTGAACGATGATTTGGCTGCAAACAGATTCTGATCTTCCAGTTCGCTATGTGAAAATGCCATATATAGGTAGAACGTACCAAATGTGAATCAGAAATAATCAGAATATATCGGGGGAATCCATATAACCATCATTAAGTGTCCATATAACCTCCCAATTGGCGGTTAAAACTTCAGGTTATTGCACAAGGACTTTGCACCAGCCACACGGGATAACCGATGGACAATTTTACTGTAGGTCTTGCCCCGAAAAAAAAAACAGAAAAATCATGAATTCACAACTCCGTTTCATTGGAAAAAAATCGCTGATGTTACCAATGCAACCCCTCATTTGACATGAGAAAAAATCACCAGTTTCATTGGCTCCCCAAGTTCCACCCGCAGGGATGCAGCATTCGTCATGGAGCTTTGAAAAGGTGATCCAAGATTATTGCGCCTCGACATGCCTTCGTTGTGCTTGTGATCGAATAGGGCATGCATTTGTGTGTGTGATTTCAGATGGATTGAGTTGAGGGTATCTAAAATCATGAATCCAACATGATCGAATGATGCGACGTAAAACAAATGCACACACCATCACTGCACATACAAACTGTATCCAACTGTTGATTTTCTGTTGATTGTTGCTCTCTGTGCGGAAGAAATGGTCATTTTTCGACCCCCATCGTGGTTCCGCTCAGCATCCGATGGACAGGGACTCGCGGCCCCGCACCGTGAGCTCACCCACCGTTGCAGCAAACTTCTGTTGCCTTGAAGACATACACCCAACTCCCAACGTTTTAGGGCACGCAGATGGCAAGATACAATGTCATGTAACCTTGAAATTTGAAACCAAAGGCCAACCATGTAGGGTGGGCGGGTGGGGGGGGGGTAACCTCAATGATGGGTATCTGTCATTTAAGGTGGGGAGCTTTGATGATTATTTGATGTTTATGATGATGATGATGATGAGGAGGAGGATGATGATGATGATGACGACGACGGTGAGATTCCAGCCGACATTGCATGCGGGTCCGACCGTAAAGTTACTACTGCAGTAGAACCAACCGAATTTGTGGGTCCATAATTTTACCCAAAAAGTTACTTTACTTCGTGTGATCCCCACCATGACATTTATACATTTTCTTTCTGGCAAATCTTCTGGCATTCTATCTGGCATATCTTCTGGCATTCTATCTGGCATATCTTCTGGCATATATTCTGACATATTTCTGGCATTCTATCTGGCATATCTTCTGGCATATCTTCTGGCATTCTATCTGGCATATCTTCTGGCATATTTTCTGGCATTCTATCTGGCATTCTATTTGGCAAATCTTCTGGCATTCTATCTGGCATTCTATCTGGCATATCTTCTGGCATATTTTCTGGCATTCTATTTGGCAAATCTTCTGGCATTCTATCTGGCATTCTATCTGGCATATCTTCTGGCATTCTATCTGACATATCTTCTGGCATTCTATCTGGCATATCTTCTGGCATATCTTCTGGCATTCTATCTGGCATATCTTCTGGCATTCTATCTGGCATATCTCATGGCATTTTATCTGGCATATCTTCTGGCATTCTATCTGACATTCTATCTGGCATATCTTCTGGCATTCTATCTGATCTGGCTGTTGAGGTCCAGCGGTGCACACTGAGCTGGGCAGGTCCCCGGTTGAGGTCCAGCGGTGCACACTGAGCTGGGCAGGTCCCTGGTTGAGGTCCAGCGGTGCACACTGAGCTGGGCAGGTCCCCGGTTGAGGTCCAGCGGTGCACACTGAGCTGGGCAGCTCGCAGGTTGAGGTCCAGCGGTTCACACTGAGCTGGGCAGCTCGCAGGTTGACGTCCAGCAGTGCGCACTGAGCTGGGCAGTTAGCGAAGAGCTTGGCGACGAGTTGGCCAGGTTGGCAAGGCGGAAGTGGAGGTGGAGCAAGGCGGAAGTGGAGGTGGAAGAGGCGGAGGCGAGGAGGACAGCGAGGAGGACAGCTAGTCGAGGAGGAGGAGGAGGCGGGCATGCGCTTTGATAAAATCTAACAACCCTCACCTGGCAGGTGGGGAATTAATTTATTATGAAGGGTTTCTACCCAAAATGTTTTTAAGTATGTTCAGTTTCATGCTTTTGAATTTGGTGCTACATCGGATAGGTGTTTTTGTGCCATGGGTAACTTACAATAGCCGGCTTTCTTTCATAGCAGCTCTAACCGTTCTAATATATACTGTAGCATATAGCCATGTCTCTTGTTATATTAGTTTGTTCAACAAGGGGCTTGCAGCCTGCGAAATCTCCTGCATGCACATTCCAAACGAGTCCCACTGGTTTCTGGCCACAACAAGTAGCTCTTTGCAGCTCCACAGCACATTCGGAAGACAGCTGATCCCTCTGTGATCAAAGTCAGAATCCCCTCTTGATGCATGATGGTCAGTACATGTCAGACCCGTGTGCCTGACTACAACATAATTACAACATATTTTAACTATGGGTATCTCTTGCGTCAAACAAGGTTTTAAAGTTACATAAAGTTATAACTAACCATAGTTGACCCAACACCTTGCGATCAAACCGGACGTGCGGCACGTCCCCGGGGTCCCCAGGGTCCCCGGGGTCCCCGGGCCTTGAACATCCTTGAACACGCGAGGTCAGCTCTTACCTCCTGGAAACAAAGACACATCCTTCCTGAGTCACTAGCGCTATTGTCAATGGGAAATTCAGGATCCAAAAATGGAGGTACTGTACCATAAAGGCCATATTTTGCTGGGATATTCCCTTACATAGCCCTTATTTTGCTGGGATATTCCCTTACATAGTCCTTACATAGGCCTTATATATGGTAGGTACCTCAAATTTAGGTTCCTGAAATGGCCGTTGATATTGTGGCTCTGCCATTAGTTCGGGGGTAAGTGACCCACGCATCGGTTGCAACTCCACTCAGCGCAGTCATCGACACATCGTAACAAGAACCGCCCCCTAGAAAATGGTGCCTATAGTTAGCTAAGTTGTCTTATGACTATGTATTATACATTAAACTAGTATTTATGGTTTATTTATATATATATAGATAATGATAAATAATGACTGACATATAATGATATATAATGATAAATAATGATATATAATGATATATAATGATATATAATGATATATAATGATATATAATGATCTATAATGATATATAATGATATATATATATATATATATATCATGATATCATGATATACCATGATATATCATGATATATCTATAGTCAGTGAGGTTTATAAACCAAGCATTTTTTCATTTGGGGGGAGTGCTTTAGGCACCCGCAGTGGAGTGGCGACAATTGTTTTTGTATTTTGAATCGAAATCAGGAATCTAAAGAGATCCTTGAGCATATGGTGGTCAGCGGTCAGCACATGGTCCATGGTGTCAGAGTGTCAGTATATCTTCAGACCGCTCTTCGGTCTGTTCGCGCCACACTGGAGCGGAAAGTAGGACGAGTGACTGAGTGACGAGTAGTTTTTGAGCAGTAGCATTCAAAAATACCCTCCGGTAATCAAACGTTGCAAGTAAAATTTTCCCTTTAAATTTAAATGGAGGTTTAATTTGGAACATAATCTATGCAACCATTGCGGTACCCACCAAGATCCACGCGGTGAGGGGCCAGGATTTGGGTTACTTTTAGAAGCATCCCGCTTGGAGGATACTCAATGCTGCCCCAGGCCAAGTTTTGTTGGTTCTATCTCTGCATATTGTTGCTAGGCTATATCATGCATCATTTTTCTTGGCTGGTTCTCTCCACAATTGTCTCGGCTGGTTATATTGATTTATATTAATATTTATGTATAAAAATATATATATATATATATATATATCCATTTTTTTGCTACAGCTAGATCCCCCTGCATCCCATTTGTTTTCTTGGATTATGCCCCACCCACTGACAGCGGATCTTTCGGCTCGCTTGAGGGGCGTGTGATGAGCTTGGTGCTGACTCTTAGTTGGTCGGGGGATAATCCAAGTTATTCTCTATGTGTTTCTTTTTCATGTTTTTGGCTATATTCATCAATAGTCATATATTCCCAGTTCTTCTAGTTAGATCAGTTCTATTCCAAGTTTTCCGCATCAAAATTGGACTGTGATATGGCAACCGGCTGAGATCAGCCATGTTTGGGCACAGTAAGGGGCCCAAGTTCAGTCGCCAACTTTGTGTACAACTGGGTTAACGATTGGATTTACGGTGGATATATCATGATATATCTATATCTATACTATCTAGAGTTCGACGTTTTTTTTTTTCAAACTCAAAGCACTTGGGAGCCGCTTTGGACATGATTTGCAAATGGTAGGGTTTCTCCTTGTTTTCCATAACTATATTCAATAATTATATTTGTTGGTTGGGTAGCTATTTTGCCATAAATCGGGGGTAGAATATGATACCGGCTGAACAACCGTGGGATGGAATGAGGTTCCCAATTTGAGACAAACCCGTTCTTTTCTCATCGGTTAAACGGTTGACTTCCAATTTGCGGTTGGTTACGTATGCCTACTCTGTTTTGATTCAGCTGTATAGATGTCCCTAAATTCCCACGGATGGTCATCAACTTTGATCCCACAAAACCATTCGCTTGGCGAAGTGCCAGAAAGTTCGAAACAAGATGAAACAGCTACATCCCGCAGTCATTGGTCATCACAAGTAATTACTCCGTAAAATGGCCTTACTTCAACTCGGGGGTCGGGCGGTAAGGAAAAGACGGGAGGCCTTACTTCAATCATCTTCATTCAAACAAATTGGACAAACAGTCTAATCCACAAAGTGACTAGAATTATTATGATCATTTATCCAAAGTCGTTGTTCGAATTTCTGTCTCATCATTTTTACACCTCAAAAGTGACCTCAAACTGCTGGCCACCGGACCTTTGACACCCGTTTGAGGTACCACTAAGATCATGGTTCGTGGGTGTTGGTCCCTACCGGCCCAGAGCGGCCCATAAATTTGGATCTGTTTCCCTTGCCACCAAAGGTGGCAACTTGGGAACTTCAGTTCCGGCGGAAGAAAAGCATAATATATATGGGTAGCGCTTGGCTGGATGTGCATAGCAGAGCAGTAAATGGATAGACAGTGATTCATAACCTTTTGGAAAAGGCGATATCCCTTATTGATTGGAAATCGCCATACTTAGATCATAGAAAGGCTTGCGCTATGTTTTTGCTAAGAGCCTTTTAGCCTTTTCTAGGCCCAATGGATCCCCAGTCAAAACCCTGGAGAAACCCAAAAGGTTCCCAAATAATCCCACTGAACCACCAACAAAACCTGACTTATCCCCACAAAAACCAAGCTAATTCCCACAAAAACCTAAATAATTCCCGAAAATGGGCCAAGCACATCCAAGGAACCCCCAACTGATTTCCAAACAATTCCCAACCAATTCCCAAGAATGGGTTGCACCCACATCAAAAACCAAATAAAACCTAAAAAAAACTAAGACAAAAACAAACAAAAGCCAAAGTTCCCCACTAAACCCCCATAGGTTTTTCAATGGCTTTTTATTAGCTTACTTTAGTATCTGTTGAGTTTTTGATGGGGTTCCCTTAGGGTGCATGGCCAAATAGACCTCTAGCAGTACCAACCCCCATGCCATTCTAAAAAAAAACAACTTGTACTCATGTTTGTTGGCCATAAATATCCATAAATATTCCATATATCCCATATATCCCAGTTATCCCAGTCATCCCAGTCATTTTTTTTTGGCCATAAATATCCCATACAACCTTCAATCAATACGTGGCCATCTCTAATTAGTGGAGCCAAAAGGTCCAGACAGGGACGTGCAGAGATTTGGCGTTTTGTTGTGTACGCAGTATGAAAAAGCATCATTTGAGATGGTGGCCAATATATATATATATACATAATATATGATTATATATATATTATATCATGTCATATAGATATACATAATACATAATTACCAGTAGTACCGCACAAGGCGGTGGCGGAAGTTTCAAAAATAGGAAACCTATAGGAGAGGTTGGTTGTTGTGAATCAGGGATGGCAGAGCGAATCCACTGATGGACCGAAAGGTGCTTGATCTCTATCACTCTTTCTCTCTCTTTCTCTGACTATCTATCTATGTATCTATGTATCTATGTATCTATGTATCTATCTACCTATCTATCTATCTATCGATCTGTCTATCTATCTATGTAACTTTCTATCTATCTATCTACCTATCTATCTGTCTACCTATTTATCTATCTATCTATCTATCGATCTATCTATCTATCTCTCTCTCTCTCTTTCATCTAATTACCTATCTATCTGTCTACCTATTTATCTATCTATCTATCTATCGATCTATCTATCTATCTCTCTCTCTCTTTCATCTAATTACCTATCTATCTATCTATCTACCTATCTATCTATCTATCTATCTATCTATCTATCTATCTATCTATCTATCTATCTATTGATCTATCTATCTATCTGTCTATCTATCTATCTATCTATCTCTCTCTCTCTTTCTTTCATCTGTTTATCTGTCTAGCTGTCTATCTGTCTATCTATCCATCTATCTATCTATCTGTCTATCTGTCTACCTGTCTATCTATCTATCTATCCATCTATCTATCTATCTATCTATCTATCTCTCTCTCTTTCTATCTATTTATCTGTCTGTCTATCTATCTATCTATCTATCTCCCTCTCTTTCTTTCATCTGTTTATCTGTCTAGCTGTCTATCTGTCTATCTATCCATCTATCTATCTGTCTATCTGTCTATCTGTCTACCTGTCTATCTATCTATCTATCTTTCTATCTATCTATCTATCTATCTATCTATCTATCTATCTCTCCCTCTCTTTCTATCTATTTATCTGTCTGTCTATCTATCTATCTAGCTATCTATCTATCTATCTATCTATCTATCTATCTATCTATCTATCTATCTATCTATCTATCTATCTATCTATCTATCTATCTCTCTCTCCATCTATCGATCTATTGTAGTTGTAGTTGTAGTTGTTGTGGTTGGTTGTTGTGGTTGGTGTTGTTGTTGTTGTTGTTGTTGTTGTTGTTGTTGTTGTTGTCGAGGTTAGGGTAGTTAAGTTAGTGAAGTTAGTTAAGTTAGTCAAGTTAGTTAAGTTAATCATTGTCTACTTTTTCGACATCTTCACGTCAAAAAAGGCTCAAAACCCTCAGTTTTTTACACTTTTGACTTCGAAATGTGCTTCGCGCCACAACGGCGTGCACTTTTTCGACACTTTTTCCACATCGGAACCTCCAAAAGTGGTCCGAGACCGTCAGTTTTGTACATTTTGACTTGGAAATGTGCTTCGCGCCACAACGGCGTGCACTTTTTCGACATCGCAACTTCCAAAAGTCGTCCGACACTGAGGTGTTTTCTACATTTTCACTTGGAAATGTGCTTCGCGCCACAACGGCGTGCACTTTTTCGACATCGCAACCTCCAAAAGTGGTCCGAACCCCTGGTGTTTTGTACATTTTGACTTCGACATGTGCTTCGCGCCACAACGGCGTGCACTTTTTTGACATCTCAACTTCCAAAAGTGGTCCGACGCTGAGGTGTTTTGTACATTTTGACTTGGAAATGTGCTTCGCGCCACAACGGCGTGCACTTTTTCGACATCCCAACTTCCAAAAGTGGTCCGGACCTGGTGTGTTTTGTACATTTTGACTTGGAAATTTGCTTCGCGCCACAACGGCGTGCAATTTTTCATCTCTCATCTGGCCAGCTGGCTCCGCACCCGCCGCTTTAGCGAGCCTACTTTTCGACTCTCCGGAGCCACAAATCATTGGAAAAACACAGTGTTTCGCGACTTTCTTACCTTTTCGCTCTGCATCTTCTTTGAAAGAGTCAGATCTTCTCTCTTCTAATCTTTCTCTTCTCTCTGCCTCTTCCCTGCTCTGCTTTTCATCTGTCCATATTGTCGGAAGTTTGACTTCTAAACTTCCTTCGATAATATACCTAGATATAAATATGAACCTGGTATCATGAATAAATATATATACATAATATATAATTATATATATACATTATATCATATCATATATATATATACATAATATGTAATTATAATATATATATATAAATATATATATATATATGAAACCGGTACAGTATTATGAATATATATATATATACATATATATATGCATAACATATTATTATATATACACATTATATCATATCATATTTATATATATACATAATATGTAATGATATATAGATATATATATTATATCATAATATATATATATATATACGTATATTTGTATTTACACATAATATTGAATTATGTATATATATATATATATACACATAATATTTAATCAATTATATATTAGATCATATCATATGTATATATACATAATATATAAAGTATATATAGGTATATTATATCATATATAGTTGTAAATTATATCATTATATATGCATAATATATCATTATATATAATACATATATATATATATATCTATATTATATTGTATCATGTCATATATATATATTATCATATCATATTTATACATATTCATTATATATATATATATTATCATATCTATATATATATATATGTATATATTGCCTGTATATAGGATGGGGGATATTACATCTTTTATGATTTTTTCACCCAAATTCCAAGGGTTGGAGGTGTCCAGGCTGGAATGCCTGTGATTTCTCAGAGGGTGAAGGTGTAAAAAATCCTGCAACAACTACCCTCTGGTAATTTAACATTAATGGGATTTAATGGGATTTCATGGGATTTAATTGGAATATCATGGATATAAGATATAAGTATATATGATACCCTTTGGTAATTTAACATAGCTATTGAACATGGCCATGGAAATAGTTGATTTACCCATTGAAAAAGGTGATTTCCCATAGTTATGTTAGTTTACCAGAGGGTATCTTTAAGCACATGTTTTAAACAATAGAATATAATAGAATATATTTGAAGTATGAAAGTTATATCTAGTATACCCATGTTGATTGTTATATGGGGGGTTATACTGATACTAGTCTGGATTATTGAAGATTATGATGCCCCATAGTGGTATACTGGGATGGGATAGGGGTATTTTCATGGCTCACTGGATGGTGGAAAAAATGGATATACAAACTGGATCCCAATCGATGGTTGCATATGTTTGACCCGTTCGGTCTGTCTATCTCCCCTTGCTGTCAACATATTCGAATTATTCATTTTTTCTGTGACGCACCAGACGCGGTATCGACTTCAGCCCCCCAGTTTCAGTATTCACATATATAATATATAATATATTGTATTTTCAGCCCCCCAGTTATATATATATATATTGTATTTTTGGCTTGCGGCACAGGTCTGTGGCCAGCCGGCCGCCTGATGGTCAATGCAGAAAAGATTCGTGACAAAAGCCGTGACCGATTCAGACCGATGACCAGAGATTTGGTCATGGGCCATCCAAATTGAGGCATACCTGGCCTTGCCCTCCCAAAAGAAAACAAGGACATGATGCAGTTCAGGAGAGTACACATTACACTGGCGATGAAAGGTGACCGGATATTAAAATCATTTGTTTTTTGTTTTCGCTACTGAAAATCGCGATTTTTTTTCAGCAGGTTAGATTATCAGCGGATATCAAGTAATCTTGCACTAGAAGCCCTGGTTTAGTATTGCATCATATTGGATCTGTTTATTGCAGGGACCCATATCAACTATGGGGTAATATAATATATATATATATAAATAAGTTAATTGAATATGCAATTATCCAATTATACGTACGTAACATTGTGGGTAAGCGACTAGTTCGGCTCCACATTTCGCTGCCAATCGCCTCCTTCGGCTTCCTACACGGCCTGATCGCAGATCTAGGAATGGAGAAATCACCGTCATGCTGTCATGCATTGAAGAAAGCCTCACTGGGTTGGTGATTTGGAACATGGCTTTTATTTTCCATAATATATGGGATAATCCTTCCCATTGACTTTCATATTTTTCAGAGGGGTTGAAACCACCAACCAGTCATTGTTGAACTGAAAATCTACAGAAATGTACCATATATTTTCAATATATTGAAATCACCATCGAAGAATAGGGGGCCACGTCGACGTTACTTCAATTCTGGGATGATGACAATGCACCGTGCTGAAGTGAAAAGCTGCAAGGTACACAGGGACACAAGTTGCAATGCTATTTTTTCAGGAGAATTTACTGGAAACACCTAAACAATTGGATGGTGAGCAGCAAGGAACAATAAGAACCACTAGACTTTCGCTGAAATCAAGCTGATCTACGCCTCGGAGAGCACCTAGCGGCTCCTAGCGAGGTGGCCCAAAGATCAGACCCAAGCAGGTAACTTGGCAATGCGTCAACATCTAGAAACACATTTGTGGTATGCACTGTATGCACCAACAAAAAGTCTGGTTACCCTGGTTCGATCGTCTTTGTTGGCAGTTAAATGAATTATTTGCTAGTCAAAACGCCCATGATTGTTACTTAAGAACCATAAGTTTTGCATATTTGCCATGAGTCAAATGCTCATTCATTGGGGGTTCAAACCATCGAATTTCGTGGCTTTCTAGCTCTCACTCGATGGGAGATTCCTGCCGAGGTGTTTCTTCGTGGGTCGAGCCGGCAACTTTTTTGCCATGGCTTGGGGCGTGGCACGGGATGCTCACGCTGCGGGATCATTCATGATCATAGTCTGAATCATTTTTTCGCCCCATAGCAGCCCCCAAAGAAGATAAAAGTACAGTACATAGATGTCCTTTTCCCATTGGTTGGTTGATTAACAGATGGTATACCAGTCACTGGCCCCTCTATTTTTACCAAAAGGACATTATTGATACAGTACTTGTGCTTTTTTAACCTTTTGTATCTGTTGGCGGAAAATCAAAAAGACTCAATTTTGCATGCCTCCCTTGGGGATTGATGGGACGAACCAGAGATTGATTTGGCCGTTTTGAACTGATGCTTTTGGGGATCTCATCCATCCTGCATGAGTGAGTGAGTGAGTCAAGGGACGCCAGGGCGTACATCCGACCCCTTGGCAGTACATCCGACCCCTTGGCAATGCACATTGTCCCATGCCTGCCACGCAAAAGGCGCGGAGACCAAGGGACGCCAGGGCGTACATCCGACCCCTTGGCGGTGCACATTGTCCCACGCCTGCCACGCAAAAGACGCGGAGACCAAGGGACGCCAGGGCGTACATCCGAGCCCTTGGCAATGCACATTGTCCCACGCCTGCCACGCAAAAGACGCGGAGACCAAGGGACGCCAGGGCGTACATCCGACCCCTTGGCGGTGCACATTGTCCCACGCCTGCCACGCAAAAGACGCGGAGACCAAGGGACGCCAGGCTAAGATTCATTTTTCTATGGTGTTTTCGAAATCTGTTGTAGATGGGTTTCTTACCATAGATTTCTATTGACAGTTCCTCCAGATTTCACCTGCTAGATGTATTGATGTGAAGCCTCAGATATCATGCAGTTGGGGTATGCTATGTCATGGTAGTTCACAGCGTGAAAACATGTTCTCAAAACGGTGATCCGTTATGTGCCGCAGCCGGCTTACTTTCCTGGCTTTTCGCGGTTCGCCCCATCCGGTGCCATCCGGTTCCGTCGCTGCCGAAAGCAGCTTGGTGGAATTCGAGTCGTTTCCAGTCAGCTGTTGTCATTGTCCATTTCACGAATTTTACCATGCCTGGAAATCATTGGAGATCATTGGAGATCATTGGAGATCACTGGAGATCACTGGAGTCCTGGTTTGAGCTACTGGTGATAAATCATGATAAATCATGATAAATGATATATATAAATCCATTCCCCTACTGTGCATCTCCTACAGATGTGGTTCAAAAATGGCTGTGTGTGTTTTTCCAAAATTCAGGCATAGCCACAGCTTCCCCAAATAACAGACCTGTAGGACTTATACCAGATAGTGCCGGGCACGCGCCGGGGCGGAAGTTTCGAAAATAGGACATGACTATAAGATACTATAAGAAATCAATAGCCTTTAGGAACGTTTTTGAGATGCAGAAGCTATGAGCGGTTGAAGTTGTGAGATGCATCAACGAATGAGGAAACGGTGGTTTAGATGCCAATGAATGACATGGAAGAATCTGTGCACAACTGAGTGAACGAACCGATGAACCAATGAACCGATGAACCAATATAAATCAGTGAATAAAGGAATCAAGGAATCAATGAACCGATTATTCGAATCCATGATTCAGTGGAAGAATGAATCAATCATGACTGATTTAGTGAGCAGATGAATCAATGAAGCAATGAATCAGTGAATCAATTAATGAATGAAGTAGTGAGTACTGTAGATGGAATCAATGAATCGGCGATGTTCAGCGAATCAGTGAAGCATGAACCGACGAATCAGTGAGACGATGATTCAGTGAATCAATGACTCAGTGAATCCGTGAGTCAGTGAATCAATGAACCAATTATTAAATGAGTGAATCAATGAACCAATGAACCGATGAACCAATATCAATCAATGAATCAGTGAATAAAGGAATCAATGAACCAACGAACCAATGAATTTCTTTGTTGAGCTACTTCTTCACTGAGCGACCTCTTTGCTGAGGCACCTCTTCTCTCAGCTACTTCTTCTCTAAGCAGCCACTTATCTGGGCTACTTCTGCTCTGAGCTGCCTCCCAGCTAGCTCTTGTGTAGCTTCTGCAACCCAATGCTTCTCCGCAGCTGTTAAACAATGCGTTTCAACACCTCCAGCTGCAACCCCGCTGCAATCCTGAGGAGCGTCGCAGGATGACTCATGCTTTGCTGCAGGCAGCCGTGCCAATGCGTTGTGTCCCAGCCGGTTGCAAGCCCGCAAAACAGGAGCGCCGCACCAAATCAACCAACGGGCGCACAGCGTCAACAGTGAGTTCCGCGCTGCTCCGAGCACGCCAGGTTTTTTAGTGTTTATATGAAATCAATCCCTCGCTACGGACAGTCTGGTGCACGTTTTGCATCATCCAAAAGTGCTCCGATCACACCATGTTTGTGCGATTTTGAATGCAAATCGAGCTCTCACCACAGTCCTGTGCACTTTTTGTCGACAACTTTCCCAGATCGAGGCACGCAATTGCGGAAACAGAGACCTTACTTCGGCGACCCTGAAACCACATTGCCCGTAAAAACAGGGTTTTGCGCCCGAAAGCGTGTTCATCCGTGAATTCATGCGCTCCGGACTCCTCTACTGGTCCCACATGCGAACTGCTCTTGCTCACTTTCTTGCTTGTTGGCATGATGAACACATGATGACGTGACAATGGTATAATGATCACTTGATGACATGAAGAAAAGACTGCTCCGGGACATTTGTCCGTAACTCGGCCGTTTTCGAATTACACTTCCTTTGATAATATGTTCACTTTGTGAAACACCTCCAGCCTGGTTTGCTTCCCTGTTGTTGTCAATTTTCCCCATGGGTTTTCCCCTGTTTCTACGGTTTTTCCATCCGCTGTTTGTTGGGCCCACGCCATTCAAAGTGAGGACAATGTGCCTTGGAACCTTCAACGCTCCCTTGGCCAGTCGGGAACTCTGTTGGACCGACGGGAAAATCAAGGGGATCTGGTGTCGCAGTAAACTAAATCGCTAAGTTGGAATAGCTAGTAGTGTTTCAACAAAGGGAAATACATATTTCTCATTAATTAAAAAAACAGGCATGTATAGTTGATGTATCTTAGCCAGGTCAGTTTGTAAGTCCGAGAACTGTTGGTTTTATAGTTGATACAATTATATATACACATATCATTGCAGAATATGTATAAATAGCTAAAAATATATAACAACAATAATAATAATAATATAATATATATATATCCATATGTCCATAGGTAATGGGGTTTCAAAACGAACAAACAAGCACTGGCACAATGGCGGTGAAATCATGAACCGTGTCAACCCCGATAAATTATTGTAGCTTAAACTTGTCGTAGAAAGTAACGGAAAATTATATATATTTTTTTACATATGGCCCAGAATGGGTGGAGTGTAGTGGCCATAGTACGAAATGTTCAAACATAATGCAGCTATCAATATTTTTTTTTAACATATGGATTGCTAGCATATGAGGAGTGCATGAGCAGTGCTCAACGTACAAATCAGCAGAAAACCATGTAAGTCACATGCTAACCAGTTCAGATCTTTTTTGAAGGGAATCAAGTGATCAAGGTTGATTTAGAAAATTAACATAGATCTGAGATCTGGGTTTGCGTGGAAACATGGTACTCCCAATTGCCAGATTTAATCTCCCATTATTTCGTCCATACAAGATCTATGCTAAGATATCCAGGCCAAACGTAGATGGTTACTTTAGGACGTTGATCTTTTGCTAGTGAGGATACGTACTAACCAGTTTTAACCAAACAGGAATCTCGGGGATATGAGTCAAGAAGGGCGAATCCTAAGCTGCTATCCTTGTGCCGGTCACCTTTTGGGTGGGCTGAAATTAGGGTATGGATGGCGTATAGATGATGTACGTAGAAAAAAACGTTTTTTTTTGATGAATTATCCATAGCGATGTTAAATTACCAAAGGGTATCCATATTAATCCGGCCATAGCTATGGGGCTCCATGAAGCAATGACTGCTATGGGGTTCCAGCTTGGATGGATACTTTCGAAAGACGTTTGCTATCGACCTAAATTCACCCCCAATAACGATTGCAGATTCAGAAAAGTTTCAATTTCACACTGTTTGAACATCATGTTTTTTTTCCCAATTTCTTCCTTTTTTTGGGAGGCACTAAGCGTTACTAGCAAATCTATGACACTTATCATCAATTTTCAATTACACATTCTAAGTGTGTTTTTTTTTTTAAATATTCTAAGCGCTGGGCCATGACAGTACAAATATAAACCCAATTTTCAGTTACAAATATCCAACCCAAATATCATTAAACCTACTTCCAACCTACTTATCCAATATAAACCAATTAAACCTACTTCCAAGCTGTCCTTCCTTTTGGAATTTCCTTGAATTTCCTAGGCACTCGACCTCTGGAGCTCCCCAAGACAGCTCCACAAGTGACTGAAGAGAAGGTGGAGAACCCCGAAAATCCATGGGAAAATGGTGATTTTACTTGGGGAAATGGTGATTTTACTTGGGAAAATGGTTATATTTATTCGGAATCTGGTGATGTAAAATAAACATGGTGATGTTTAATGGGAACATGGTGATTTTGAACGGGAAACACGTTTTTGGACGGGTACGCAGTGAATTTTCAGTGGGCAATGCTGATATATGCTGATGTTTGATGCGGAAACATGGGAACACCATGGGAAAACCATTGGTTGTGTAGTCGTACCCCGATTTTGAAAACCGTTGAACTTCGTTTCTTTTTGGTCATTAGCAACTCAATGTCACCCAAACCTATCAAAGGCTTATGCACAATAATTATTATTATATATTATATATGTATATATGTATATATGTACAGTATTGTATAGTAATAGCGAAAACAACAATGATACTAATACCATACTAATACCATACTAATACCATACTAATACCAATAATATCCAATAATGATAACAACACAGCGGATAATAATCCTGATAAAAATAATGACAACAATATTAGTAAAAACAATAGTAACAATGGTAAAATCATAATATGATAATAATCATATTTACATATATTTACTTTTTTCTGTTATGTCGGACGGACCCTTACTATTTGGATATATTTACTCAATAAGGGTCTGTCCTCCAGTATATGGCCATGAAATAAATACACAGAGCTAAACAGATACTTGCTGGTTGGTGGTTTGGAACATTTTTTATTTTCCCCAATAGTTGGGATGATGATCCAATCTGACTATTTTTTTTTCAGGGGGGTTGAAACCACCAACCAGCTTGTTAGTTAATGTTAGATCCAGCAACGTGTAACACATAGATGTTGATGATATCAACATGTGATCCAGCTTTGTCGTTGGTTGACCTCACCAATTCATGTGCTGTTGGTTTCAAGAGAAAAAAACAACGACCAGGTTGAGGGTTTGATGCTACAGAATGTTTGAATGTTTATATAAATAATATAATATAATACATAGTTTAAAAATATAATATATTAATATATAATATTTAATTTTTGATATATGATGTATATTTCTTGAATGTATAATATATAATATTCAATATTTAATATAAACTCTTATATATATATATAACATACAACATATGTATATATATATATACATAACATCGTTTAGCATGTAAACTAACATATTTGTCCGGCATGTTATGGAACAAATTACTGTAAACATTAGGTGTATAAACACTGAAATGATCCTTGTGTTTTCCTATCCAACAAAATTCAGCCAACAGACATGGAATAGCTAACAGATATGTGTATGCAAACTGGCTGGGTTGGAAGATCATTCTAGGCATCGGAATCGAACAGATAGCCATGGGTATCAACCACTTGCCAAAAAAAATGCAAGATAAATGTACAACCATCACTAGATAGAAATATAACCTAGTATGGTATTTGTCCGAAAATAGGATTCATTACCCAAAAATCAATGATTTATCCATCCATTTTTAAGTCCATTTGTGGGTATCCCCATTCTCAGACAGACCCATAGTCCATGTCATCGAATATCCATCCAGTTTTCGGGACTTCAAGACGGTGCGATTTCCTTTTCTATTCGCATCCATGACTCACTGTAGAACATTTCTTTACAGATTCCAGTCGGACTATATCTTCGTCAATATGTTTTTGGTGATCAAGAGTGTCTATGAGTTTGAACCAGGTTGAACAACAATCACGCAAACTCGCTGCGGTTCGAATTGTTCTAACCAACCAGGTTATATCACCAGATGCGTTAAAACATATCAAAACCAGGATTGCAAAAGTCATGAGATGATATGAGTTTTGCATCATATTTTCCAAGGTTATTGGTGACATCAGTTCTGGGGGGTTTCACAGGATGCTACGTCAGTCCATGAGCTGCTGGTTCAGGTGCGCGTGGGGGTATCCATGGCAACCAGAAATTTTTATCAATGGCCATGCAACAGGCACCGATTTGTTGGAGGTACATAGCATATATAAGGCATATTTCTCAGGCCTATTTTTCAGGGTCCCCACAATTCATATGGCCTTCTACGGTACTAAGTTAGTACCTCCATTTTAGAATCCTGAATTTCCCATTGATTAAACATGTCCCTCGTTGATTATTACTATAGGGATCTATAGGGACTTATAGTATACCTAATTTACTGGGGATCATAAGCTATAGTAGGGAAACCTATCAACCAACAGTACACTGAGATGGGATAGAGGTATATTGACTGGTTCAGTTAAGATTGGGGAAAGGGGTGAAGTTTTAGACCATTGGTCACATGATGGTCACGGGCTATCACCTATCACCACAGGGTTGCGAGGCTTGGGATTGGGAGGTGAATGGGTGAATTTTGAGCCAATTTGATAGAGGCAAAAAAAGAGGAATACTTGATACTGTGGATGGTTGCGAAATCCTGCACCAGTTGAAAACGCTGGTTAATCCCATTATTTCTAGGGTTTCAACCATCCCAAATTGGTGGTGCAGGATTTCGCTGGCCCATCCACCGTAGTACTTGGGGGTGCAGTTCCACAAGGGTCCAACCGCCAAATGGAACCCGTGGAACCGTAGGACCATGTACCCTCTGGTAAACCTTCACAAAAAAACTGATGGGAAAAGCATCATGCTATGAATTGCATTCTGGGAAAATCAACATAGATTCTATGGTCATTTTCAATAGCTATGTAAGAAATTACCAGAGGGTACTTGTGTTTATGAATGGTTAGCCACAAGTTATGAAAATCTAAGGTTAGCCATGAGACAAGCAAATTTGCCCTGAGGGCCTGAATAGCTGGAACATCTACCATGCAAACTTCGATGCTTTCCCCATTGCCAATGTCTGAAAATAAGGCAAATATGTTTGAGGATGCAAACTGAACTGTCCCAAAGCTATCCATGAACCAACATTATATGGAAGCTCGAGGGATTTGATCCACCGAATCACATTACTGTGGACGCTTATGAAACAGCTAGGAGGACATCATCCCTCTCGACGATATTTCCTGATGCAGGTGCAGAGCTAGAAAAAACATCTGACATCACCTGACAATTGATGGTATACCATGGCCAACGTATAATATTTCTAAATATCACGCAGCTATCATCCATCATATGTATACAACAGGTATCTGGTTGGTGGTTTGGAACATTTGGATTATTTTCCATACATTGGGAATTTTATCATCCCAACTGACTTTCATATGTTTCAGAGGGGTTGAAACCACCAACCATATATATATATATATAACATGTATAATCAATTATACCACAATGATCCATGCGTCGAAGATTCACTGTTCTCGGCATTTACCCAAAATCACCCAAACGGAGCCATACATGAAGCTCATGGGATCTGGAAATCCACGTTGTTTCGTTGTTTCCCCTGGAAAATTGGCTAAAAATTGCTGGCTTTTTCATGTTCACATCCTGGAGGGTATTGTACAATATTCATGTATATTGTCACCAGTGAAATTTCTGGGTAAATTATAACGACCTCACTGCGACCTCACTGCAATCATAGTTGATAAGGGAAATCATCCCCAAATGGGCCTTAATTCAGGTTAGTGAAATATTATTTTACCCAGAAATTTGGAAGGATTTGGAAGGTTTATTGACCAAATGAAACATTATCTCATGAATCCTGTAAGATCCCATTCCAACTCCAAGTTAATCCACTTTCTTCGCGCATTCCAACTGGAGTGTTTATTCAATGCTGCAAAATCCCGAAATCAATTGACCAATATTATATTCTATAAGATAATGTTTTTTCCTTTTTTATTTTACATTGCATTGTATTGTTATTTATATACTATTTTTTATTTTTATAGTAGCATTCAACTATGGTATATATTACAGGACCTAACAACGAATAAACCAAGTTATAGGACCGCTTCGATAAGCTCAACACCGCACGCTTCGCCACCGCTTCGCCAGTACTGCTGTCGAGGCTCTTCAAGCCTCCCAGACTGCTCCGAACCGCGCCGTGAAGCGCCGCGTGCGTCAGCGCCTTCACAAGAAGTCAGGGAGGCCCAGCAGTTTTTGCCGGTGATGGATGGTCAAAATATGTCAAAATATGTCGTTCGAATGGTTGACCTGGAAGCAACTTTGACATTTTGACATGTTTGACCTTTTTTTGCCACAAAATTCTTGGTTGACGGCCCACAGATTTGTCATTGGGATTCAGAGAATGGTGACGAGTGATTTTTTAAATGACCATGACCATCCACCATCATCCCATATGACGAGCCCGGATTCCTATGGGATAACTAGCCAGAACTTGAGGAACTTGCAAAGCTATGCTGGAGTATGCAAAGCAAAATCTTGAGTAGTTGGTATTTCTAGTTATATATAGTTATATAACTATATATTTAGTATATTTAATATATTTAATATATATATAATATAATATAATATATATATATATATATATATTATAATCTATATGTATATACTATATATGATATAGATTATACTTATTATACATATATACATAGCCATATCCCTTACATGGGCCCCTCATCCCTCTGATCTCCATCCCTTTTTGATCGCTTGGGGCACGGAAATGGCGCCACAGGGCCATGATGGTTCAGCGATGAAGGGTAGCCTCTGGTAATTTACCTTCTGGTAAACTAATGGAGGTTTAATGGGTGTACTATGGTTCAATATGGTTTTATATATAGGGTTTTTTTGGATTTAATATATGGTTTTATATGGTTTTACCGTGGTTTACTAACTATGGTTTAATATGGTTTAATGATGGGATGATTTGCTGGGATAATGATGGGATAATACTGGGATATTGATGGATATACCCTCTGGTGATTTGTTACATAGCTATTGAAAGTGACCATAGACATAGTTGATTTACCTATTTAAAATGGTGATTTTCCATAGTTATGTGACAGTTTACCAGAGGGTGCCAGTTTGCAAACTGGAAAATCACGATGTTTTTTTTATAGCTAAATCATCGCACGATATAAATGGACCATGTTCAATAGCTATGGAAGAAATTACCAGATGGTAAGTACAGTTCTGTCTTTCCCAGCTGATAGTTTCATGATGATTTTGGGTGTCACCCAGCAGCTTTCTGAGGCTTGGAGCGATTTGCAACAAGGAGGACTCCTTGACTGGGCAGACCGGCAGGGTAGTTTAGCACAACCTTTTGACACAAATTGAGATATTAATTACCTTCGGTGATCAAATGTGGCAATAGAAAATCCCATATAAATCGAGGCCTCGATGGGAACATATGGAAAGTCCTCTGCACATGAAGGTTCAGCACGCCACGTTTGATTACCGAAAGGTAACATGTCTTTAAACTCATGCAGGCTATCAAAGATTGGCGATGTTGAGGGTTTGCATTTTTTCCCAATTCTTAAAGTTTGGAGGGGTATATATATATACTGTAATAACAATAATAATAATATGGTGTGTATATATATATGTAGACATAGAAGTGACACCTAATATACTGTTTGTTGACACCATATATAAAGGTTATGCTTATTGTGGCCAGATTGGCGGTGCAGCTTGGTCACAGAGATCGAGCATCCAAAGATGCAGCTTGGTCACTAAGAATTTGGAGACACATCACCAATAATAGCCCCATTATTTTGGTACTTTAAAAGATTTAAAAAGTACCAACATACCATCTTTTTAAGGGTGTATTTGGAAGTCTAGGTACTTATACGCAATGAAATCCCATTATATACGGTACCTGATTAAACATATACAAACCTTATATTTCTGTTTTTTTCATGTATTGTTATATGGTGCAGCCATCACCTTTTCCGAGATATCACCAGGAGTTTGATGAGGCGATGGAGCAATTCAAGGTCGGGTCAGCCTGTCGCATGGGGAAATGTGTGGGAAATGACCTGGGTTTTAACCTACAAAGATGAGGATTTAACATGAAATTTGATGTGTAAACCTTGGGATTTTAAAGTGAGTGAACGTTGCCCAAACAGTATGATTTGTATGATTTATCTTAGAAACATTGGGGATTATGGGACACTTACTGCAACCAAACAATGGAGATTCAACCAACTAACAGGATTCTAACCCACAACAGATTGGTTTGGCTGAGCAATCAAGACCTTGGCAGGTTGACCGTGGCATCTGAAAAAAACAGGAGGAAAAGTGTGGATTTTTGACCAGCCAAAATAGAAAAATACATGGCAATTAAATTCACAAAAGAATGGCTCTAGGTCTGAAAAGCAACATCGGAGACCCCGGGAGGTAAACATCACAAGACACATGGATGTCCGTCGAGATTTTGGAAGAATCCACCCATGACGTCACGGTAGGTCCTTCATAGATGAAGGTAGATCTGATCTGCTTGGATCCCCAAAATCAGGGATCAAGAGGTTTATCAGGAAATATCAGGAACTGTATGTGGAGGTTTCCTAAAATCATGGGGGGTACCCGGGAATCCTCCAAATCATCACCGTCAAGTCATGGAGCTTTGAGCTGACACTGTGGCTCCACAGCCCAGAATCTTGGGATGAACGGCTCAATCCACTAATGTGAAAACAATGCCATGTAAAAACCACCCATTTTCCTGGGAATGGTATATATATATATATACACCACCTATGTTACAATGGTGACTGGGGGATGGTGCAGATGGCATTGTTTTAACCAAAAAAAAGGTGTTTATCTCTTCAAATCCCGATTTTTTTTGTAAAACATCGCAGCCATCATTTTCTGACTCACCATTTAAGGGCGCTCCATTCCAAAACCTTGGTAAGTCATCAAAAAACATGGCAATTCTGGTGCTATACTCATTTGTCTCATTTTCAGATGCACCGAAAAATCCCTACAGCTTGTTTCCCTAGCACTCAATCCGTGCTGTGTTGACCCAGGGTGCAGCCATGTTTCTCCTGATCAAATCTCCCAATTCATCCGGCAGGTCATGGAAACCCAGCTGGAAAAGCCGAAGCGTCGCCAAAAGAACGAGACCAAAGGCGTGTGGCTGGGAGGGGGGGTTTGGGAAGTGCTGTGGTCAAATCCGAACACATCATCCAGAGATCATGAGAATGTGGGGGTGGGTCAAGTTATATATATATATATGTATAATATACATATATATATATATACCCTATGGATCCAAACACTGTCTGAGAAGGTACATACTTAAGCCTTAAGCCTCCAAATTATAGTAAATTATACCCCTTAAACACTTCCTTTCAGAAGGTACGACTGGATCAACTTGGGTAAGTGCTGTGGGGGAAACCATCCGCCATTGCCAGATCATCCAGATGGGATCGAGTGTGGGGATGGGTCAAGTTAGCGTAATGAAAAAACAGCATAGGAATGGTACCAGCATATCCAGCATCATCCAGCTATGCCGGCTTTGGATGGCTTTGAGGGATGATACTTTTTCGAAAGCAGTAATCATCCAGTGCCATAAACCCAATGAAAATGCTGATGTTGTGACATGTTTTTAATTTTATAAACCATCCCCAAAAATAATCCGCATATTTGTGTGGTGTGTTTACCATCCACCTGAACTTGCTAATGGGATGGGCAAATCTTTGGAATACATCAGTGTTGCCATAGTCATGGGGGTACCCCGATAGATCGCTGGATGGTTGATGTCATGGAAAGTCCCAAAGCCTAAAATGGATGATTTCGGGGTAGCCCTATTTCATGACACCTCCTGTTTTGGGGATAAAAAACCAATCGACTTGATCCCAATCGAACGATTTTTTTTTGGCCAAATCTTGATTTAGATGTTTTTTCCACCCGAAAATGGTGATATAATGATGTATAATGGGTATACTATGGGTCAATGGGCTGAATCATCGGACAATTTTTTCATGGGAGTTCAATGAATATTTGAGAGGCTGCTAAACCTCCACTGGTGGCTGGTTGGTTTAGGGATTCTATCCAGTATATTGGGGTTTAATGTATCAGTTTCCACAACTGGTTGGTGGTTTGGAACATGATTTTTATTTGTCCATTCAGTTGGGAATGTCATCATCCCAGCTGACTTTCATATGTTTCAGAGGGGTAGGTATACCACCAACCAGATAATGTTGGAATCTCTGCTAACCAACGGCGCAATGGAATGACGAAGGGTTTCTTTCACACTGCTCAATTGCCCGCCCGGGATTTTGTAATTTGCGCGGAGATGACTGAGATGTTTCAAGAATCAATGGGAATATCATTGGGATACCCGGATAAACCTTGGATTTGTTTTATTTGATGTAGGATTTGGGTATTATAATGGGGGATATACGAAGAATGAATGGATTGGTTTAAGGGAACATCTTAACGGGAAACCATCATTTTTTACCACCAAACATATATACTGTATATATATATATATTATAGGGGTTTCCTGTAGGTTTTCCCTTAATCCAATCCAATGAAAGAAGCAATGCAAGGGTATCTAAGATGGGCAATGCTTGGTTGACTGTCGCCACTCTATTTAGCTTGTGACTGTCATGTCTACATGTACATTTTGAAAGAATGCTAATGTGGGATTCAGCCAATGCCTTAATGTATCCCCAGAATCGCCATTTTTATGGGTTAGTTAACATGGGTTAACTAGCATCCTCAAATGGTTCGTTTATGGTTTAATGTGAGGCCCCCAAGATAGCTAAGTTAGTTTATAACTCCAATAACTATGGTTTATGGTACTTATAACTATAGTTACTGGGGCTTATAAACCAACTTATAACTGTGGGGCCTCACGTTGTAACTATCATCCTCAAATGGTTCGTTTATGGTTGGGTTTCCCACATTGCACCTTTTCAAACACCTCGTGGCAGCAAGGCAACGCGTCTAGCCATCGTATCTCGGCAGTGAGAGAAAGGTGATGGCACCCTCCGCTGTCGTCAAACGGGGCTGGTTGGAATATAGTCGATATTTATTCCCTCTGGTAATTTAACATAGCTATTGAAAATGGCTATTTATAGTTGATTTACCTATTAAAAATGGTGATTTTCCATAGTTATGTTAGTTTACCAGAGGGTAACTGGGAAAATCATCGAACTATTTGATCACCAGAGGGTAAATTCGGTCATATCCGGTCCTCATCATTATTTCGGATCATCCGAGCTTGTAAGTGGTCAATGACCACAATAAGGCCGCGATGTTTGTTTATGCTTAGCTCATGGGGGAACTAACTACCATTCTTACTCATCAGAATCCATGTGATCCTTGATGATGTTCCCATCATCATTGTTGCGTATGTTGGGTTAAATCATTGAGCACCCAAACACTTTTTATTGTTTGCAGTACTGAGAAAATGTGCTCCCGTTCCAAAAAAGACCCTGACCATCTGGTGACCATCTCCCCACATTTGAGTCAGATCCATTTCGGGGTTTCAAAGTTGCTACATCCATTGACTAGAAATCATGAGAGTCAAAGATTGCTCCCTTGAAGGCATCCATTTTGCCTAGTTTTGGACCTTCCGACATCGATGTGCTAAATATGGAACGAAAGGATCACGATTGAAGAGTTATGAAGAGTTCAATCTACTCTTCAGGCTGGTGACTTAGGGATGACTTTTTAAAAAAAAGTATCCCATTCATATCCATTGATTATATCAAATGATGAAATATTTAGTTATTTAAATTATTGTATCCCCCGTAGCATGCCACAATATCTTTGTAGTACACTCGTTCTTGTTAAATCCCTCTTGATTGGTTGTATCATTTCATGATACACCCTTACATCATCTTACATCCATGAGTGGTGAAATATCATGTTATTTCCAGTCAACATCAACATCAACCAGATAATGTTGAAATGACCCATAGAAATAGATGGTTTACCCTCTGGTAATTTAACATAGCTATTGAAAATGGCTATTTATAGTTGATTTACCTATGAAAAAATGCTGGTTTTCCATGGCGAACTGGAACAAGTCTTCCCAGATCTCCCGACGGTGAAATCTCCACTGTTCGTCGAACTCATAGGTCAAAACGGTCAGCCATCCTTCATGATTCATATAAGTTCAGCATTTATCCCAGAAGTTCAGCATTTATCCCCAGTAATCCCATGTATTTGTATATATTTGTATATATATATATATATTTGTATATATATATATATTTGTATATATATATATATATGTGTGTGTACTGTATATGTTTGTTTGATGATTCTTTCATATTTAAAACTTTTATCTCATATATTCACCGCATATTCCTCACATATTCCCCCATGTATATTGTGCACATATATATATACATCCATCCATCCTTCCATCCATCCATCCATCCCTCCCTCCCTCCATGCATGCATGCATGCATGCATGCATGCATACATACATACCCTCTATATTCTCTGTAGCTCCATATATATATAATACCTCACCCATCCGGTTTTTCATATATATATATATACATATATATATATACCATTAGTATCCACGAATTGTTTCCTATATTGATCTATTGTATCCCGGGAATATCACATTCATTTGCCATTATTTAGTATCTGGAACTTGGAATTAGTTTCTAAATTGGTGTATGTCAAACAAACAATTAATATCCCAGGAAGAACAAATAGAGCTTATATCAAACAAAATTCCAAATACTGTAACACATGAATATCCATTTGATCGTTGAATATGTGGTAGTATTACTATTGATGGTAAAATTAATTACCTACAGTAGATGGACAAATTATTCAAACCCCGCATCCATGAGTTGTAGGCTACCCCCTGTCCCCCCCAAATTTCAACGTTGTGGTTTCGTATCTTTGTTCCTGATCTTAGGGTTTGATTTATTTCGTCCATTCGAAGGAGCGAACCAAACCAAAAAAACAACGTTGTAATTGGGGGTGCGGGGGGTTATTGGATTACAAGGGTTTGAATAATTCGTCCATCTACGGTAGTATTGATGGTTTAAATTGATATTTGCCAATGTCCCACCAATCCTTTTACTCAGTGTCCCATGTTATTGATACTATATGATAACCGGGTTGATGAAACACTTACCGTTGATGAGAATATCCACTACAATTAAGCCTGTTTGTGGATATCTCTTAGAATTAGTTTATATCAAATAACATCCCAGGAAGAACAAATAGAGTTGATGTCAAACAACATCCTACATATTATATCCCATGAATATGGATGTCTGAAAATTGGGATATTATACCCTCCAAATCACAATCTTAATGGGGATATCGATTATAATCCAGTGGCTATTGGGGGTGCCCTATTTTCAGGAAAACTCATCTTTTATTGATCTATATACCCTCTGGTAAACTAACATAGCTATGGAAAATCACAATTTTTAATGGATAAATCAACTATAAATGGCCATTTCCAATAGCTATTTTGACATAACCAGAGGGTACATCTATATACAATAATCCCAGGACCATCCCATGAACATCCCGTTCATTGGTCGAATATCTCAGAATAGGATGTTTAATGATTCCCTAGTGCCCCAAACACTTTCTGAGAAGGTGTTTGAAGCCCAAAAACTATCCCAAAATACAGTCTCAGAAGGTGGCTGGAGCTGTCTCAGGGTTTCTTCTATTATCAATTATTCATGGTTTATCCCATCAACCCTATTTGTTCGTTGACTCCAATCTTGTGGACCAAGGTGCCAAGGATCTTCCCGTGGCGCTGTCGGTAGCCAAGCCGGCCACATCGACGGTACCGACCGTGCCGACACCGCCACCCGCCCCCGTGCGAAAGCAAGTGCCACAAGTGCCGCAAGTGACCTGGATGACCTGAGAAGTTCACCCATCACTGCGATATTCAAGCTGAAATTCTGGTAAACATCGAATTGGATGGGAAAATTTGAACCGGAAAGCCCAGCCAATTTGATGGTAAAAACCCATGGGTTTCCGGTTAAGATTTTCCCGACTAAACCAATCCAGTGAAAACATCATCAGAAACTCAGAAACTGGGATTTTTCACTGATAGTGCATGAAACATTGGGACAATATGGGACAGTCATTGGATTCAACCAATCAAATATGGAGATTTCACATGATTTAGGTCATAAACATTGTTTCCTTGATGAACCCAATGAAAGTTGGGAATTTCACACGCAACCGGTGGATACAGTGTACAGGGAGAATGATTGGGTCAAGAACCACTGAATTTGGGGATTGAGACCACAAGATATGGTGCTTTACCATGATCATCATCATCTCACTAGCTTCAATCCAAGATGTCAGCATCAAAAATAGAGCCTCCATCATGACGCCTTTGATTTGCTGAGTCAGTTTATCTACCTGTAAATGAAGATCAATCTGGAAAATCCACCATTTGTAAATCATTTTCCCAACGGAGACCCATAGGTTTTGCACATCTAGGTTAGTTGTCACTAAATCCATCTAAATTCCAATTTTTCCAGGTAAATCCACTAAATCCACAGGTTTTCTTCATGTTTCCCATTTCGTGGGGTGGCCTTGTTCGCAAATCCTTAAGGTGAAGACGCAAATTGTCGCGGTGCCCATCTTCTACCAGGTTCCGCGCTGCTGAAAGCTGGGAATAGATGGGTCCAGAGGGGTCGCGGAATGCCAATTTCAAATGGGGGAAAATGTATGAAAATGTGGTTTCTAAATTTTCATGAAATTTTGGGCTATAACTCGGAATAATTAACCATCTGTTTTGAGTAGTTTTTGGAGAATCTCATGCAATCGAATATCACTGGGTAGATGACTGAGAAATGGTGATGGGTCATGCCGTCTTTTGGATGGTACCAACAAATCATCCAAGTCTTGGATGACCACTTGAGTATTGAAATCTATACGGTTTTGGGGATTCCCCATTTCAAGATCCCCCCATGTACATCAATATATATATATATTATACATATATATATATAATAATAATATTATTATATATGCTGTAAGATTGGATTGCTAATAATTGATTCCCATTCACTTGCTGGGTATTCGGCAACATGTCACTGAGATCAAGGTGGGGTCTGGGAGGGATATGTCTGGTGGGATGTCTATGGGCCAATGGGGCTTTAAAAACTCAAACATGACTAGGGGAACCATCACCAAACGTGTCTCAAATGAGTGGCTGCCAAACCTACCCCTGGCAGGGTTGATGAGTTCGGGGGTTATACTATATACCCTAAAAATCGGGGATTCGAATCATCCAAGAACGGGATTTCTCCCTTTTTTAACCAACCAGGAATTTTCAATGGAATGATAGAGGGATTTATTTCAACCAACTGCTCAATTTCTGTCCATTCCTGGCAAGATTCCAACGCCACTTCGCTGCGGATCTGGATAGATACCACTGCTATTTCATAGTCCATGTAACCTGGTTATGACATTCACACTTCGCCATGGAAGCCATGGCCCTAATCGAAATAGATGGTTTACCCTGGTTTACCATGGTTTACCCTGGTTTACCATGGTTTACCATGGTTTACCATGGTTTACCATGGTTTACCATGGTTTACCCATTTTTGTTTGCATGGTGGATCTTTCCATGGCGAACTGTTTGTTCGTCATAGCCAGATGATAGTTCGTGTTTTTTCCATTGCTATTTTCACCTTCCTGAAATGGCTGGAACATCTCCATGATTTGGCGATGAACATTCACCTTCCTAGCTATGTTAGCTATGACCCCGTTGGCTACCCGTTTATATGTACCTCTGCGAGATACTTGAGCCATTTAAAATACCCTGGTTAATTGATTGCTATAGGAGATTATACTACCTGGTTTACTGGGGATTATGATTGCCATAGTAGGGAAACCTATCAACCAACTAGTAACTAGTATAATGAGATGGGATAAGGATATTTTCTATGGCTCACTTGACTTAAATCATGTTCTCCAAATTCCTCCAATTTCACCAGAAACGTTAACTATTACTGTGGATGGTTGCAAAATCCTGCAGTTGGTAGATGCTTTATACCATTACAAATCCCAATTTTGTCCATGAATTCACCGTGCTTTATACTTTCCAATCATCCAATTGCAATCCCATTATTGTCAAATTACAATCCCATCATTATCCACGATTTACAGTTGGTAGATGCTTCATCCACAGTTTTGTCTATCCACAATCTATTACATAGTAATGATTGATAATCTTGATAGCAGTACTGATTCATCATATTGATCGTAATCGTTCTCAGAAAAATTGGAGCACTAGGGCATAAAATAGATGGTAATGATATTAATAGTAATCATATTGATCATTCCTATTATTAATCAATATGGCATTGCAGCATCAGTATTATCAGTATATAATAGTAATCAATATTAGTTAATAGCAATATTAATCAAATATTACTGTAATCATAGTGCAAAATCAATAGTAATCAATAGTGTATACATATATATATATATATCATAATATTGTATAGTATAATCTTAAAACTATTTATCCATATTAATATTTATAGTAATATCAATAGGTAAAAAAACATCATGCTCCTTCGCTATCAGAAGCTGTCCCCATCCGAGGCCAACAACTCGGTCTTCGTGCCGCTCAGTGGACCCATCTGTGCGGTGCAATCGGTCCATGCGGTGAAGGAAAAGGTGCATCGCCGGGTCGGGTCGGGCGGATGGCAATGGCTTTTGGGGTTCCCGATTTCGGGGGAAAATGGGGATTTTTGAGGCCTTTTAAAGGGAACTTACTGAGATATACTTGGGGATATTTCATGGGATATAATCACCAGATGATTCTGGATGAATTTGATGACCTCACCTAGTGACGCCAAACGATGGCTTTTATTAAGGGGAATCATGTCCCATGGTCAAACATTTTAGCTATGTTCATGTCCTATGGATCCAGGTACCGTACCTTCTGTCTTAGGAAGTGGGTTTAAGGGGTATAACGTACGATTAAATTTGGAGGCTTTTTTGTATGTACCTTCTCAGATGGCCATGGATCCATGGGGATCTATTTTCAGGTTTGTGAACTATTTTACCCTCTGGTAAACGTTCACAGTTTGCGAACTTGAACATGGCCCAGTCGAAACGTCGTGGATTTTCCCATTGATAGCATGGTGGATCTTTCCAGTTCGCAAACTGTGACAGTTGACCAGGCCGGGTAATTCAGCCAGATATGTAAAAACCCATGGGGAACCCCCAGGAAAAACGATCCTTTTTGGAATTCTGATGGCATTTTTGCTGACTGAAGGACTTGGGTTCAGCGACTCTGTTGATGTTGTTTTATGTTGTTGATAATCATATATATCTATAAATAATACATATAGACATATAAAATCAAATATACATTTCATTTGCGGGTAATATAGATGGATTACAACAAAGTTAGTACTGCTGGATGATATATTCCAAATGATATTCTCTCAGATTGGTTCCAAATGAATAAGACCCACAGTTCAACTGCAGTAACAACAGTTGTCTTACGTATGTTTTTTTAGTGGGTTGTTCATTATTAGGGAAAACGTAAGTACCCTCTGGTAAACTAACATAACTATAGAAAATCACCATGTTTAATCATCCCAACTGACAGATATTTTTCAGATGGGTTGAAACCACCAACCAGAATATGTTTGTATACCTGCACGTTATTGGGAATGAGGCGTGAAGGGATTCAAAGGTGAAGCTTGAATATGAGGCCAACGGGAATAGAGAAAATTGTTTTCAGCAAATACTGAAAAAAGCAAAAAGCAAGAAAACACAGAATCAAAAACATATTCACCAACAAATTAAACTGACTGGAAAAATCATCAGAAAAAAAAGCAAAGACACACACAAGAAACATAATGTTGGGGTAACTATCTTTAACTGGCCGAACTGCTCAGTTTGGGTAATTGTTATATTTTATCCTCTGTTAATTTAACATAATTAACTATGGAGTATGGATAAGAATGGCCCATTTATGGATGATTTATCTAAAACAATGGTGATGGTCAATAGCTATATTAGATTATCAGAGGATATCCAGGTTTCCAAGTTTTCACAAGGTCGGACATTGACTCATAGGCATCTATGCAGATTGTCTCCCATTGGGTCCCCATACTGTTAGTTATATGTCAGTAGTATCCATTGATGATGTCCTATGAATGTCCATGAACTATACCAAGAAAATAGTTTCGAACACAGTGCACACCTGCATGTTTGTTGGATAAATTGGTCAATATTGGCCAAAATCCGTATGTCTACCATTCATTCCTGATTTCACCATCTCCACATTGCGGCACCATGTTTGTGGCCGAAAAATATAAGTTGTTCTGGCTTAACTTCCAATGTGTGATGGGTATATCCTCTTATTTCCCATGTTACCGGTAGTTCATTCCCTTTGTGAAATCACCATTCTTCCATTGTCTTCCATTCTTGATGATTTTCCTGATCTGAGGTGCAAGTGGCTACTGAGTCCGTGGACCTGCAAGTCGAGCAGCAGGCCAGCCCATGAATCACCATGACATGTTGTGCTTTTTGTTTCTCAATGTTTTTCAGGTGCAAATAGCCATATATATATACTGTATATATCAGGAAAGCAATTGGGTTCTGTACCTGAATTTGACATCATTTGACATCATTTGACATCATTTGACATCATTTGACATCATTTGATCATACTTGCCTAAATATTCAGGTACAAGATGAACCCGTTTCAGGTATCAACTATTAAGTGAAAGCCCCATTTTTGCTGTGCTCGCCACATGCCAGAAAACCCGAGACTTGTGACGTGAGGTGAGCACCACAGAGGAAGACTCTGAGTTGTCCAGCCTGAGTTCCGAGGAAGTTTCAGCAGCGACGTGGAATGACCATCCACCAACGTACAAAAACTAAGAGGATCAGAAGATCTATAGTTCTTTCCCGGCAAAGATGTAGATTCACCATGCAGAGCTATGAAAAAGCCATGGTTGTTTTCTGTTGGGAAACGATCTACATTATGGTGGATTTTCCGTAGCTATGTTGGTATAGAGGTTAGCTCACAAAATCGCATGAAACATCGACGCAGATTGTAACCATTTGATCAATACTTTGTACTTTGTTCCCAGGAGCGTCTGAGCGCAGGGTTCTTCCAATAGTGGGGGTCTGTATCTCATCTTCTCATCTTCACACCTTCTCATCTTCACACCTTCTCATCTTCACACCTTCTCATCTTCACACCTTCTCATGTTCACACCTTCTCATCTTCACACCTTCTCATCTTCACACCTTCTCACACCTTCTCATCTTCACATCTGCTCATCTTTACATCTGCTCATCTTCACACCTTCTCATTTGCTCATCTTCACATCTGCTCATCTTCACACCTTCTCATCTTCACACCTTCTCATCTTCACACCTGCTCATCTTCACATTTGCTCATCTTCACATCTGCTCATCTTCACATCTGCTCATCTTCACATCTGCTCATCTTCACATCTGCTCATCTTCACATCTGCTCATCTTCACATCTGCTCATCTTCACATCTGCTCATCTTCACATCTGCTCATCTTCACACCTGCTCATCTTCACATCTGCTGCTCATCTTCACATCTGCTCATCTTCACATCTGCTCATCTTCACATCTGCTCATCTTCGTCTTCACACCTCTCACACCTTCTCATCTTCACATTTGCTCATCTTCACATCTGCTCATCTTCACACCTTCTCATCTTCACACCTTCTCATCTTCACACCTGCTCATCTTCACATCTGCTCATCTTCACATCTGCTCATCTTCACATCTGCTCATCTTCACATCTGCTCATCTTCACATCTGCTCATCTTCACATGTGCTCATCTTCACATCTGCTCATCTTCACATCTGCTCATCTTCACATCTGCTCATCTTCACATCTGCTCATCTTCACATCTGCTCATCTTCACATCTGCTCATCTTCACATCTGCTCATCTTCACATCTGCTCATCTTCACATCTGCTCATCTTCACATCTGCTCATCTTCACATCTGCTCATCTTCACATCTTCACATCTTCTCTCTCTCCTTTTTCTCTCTCTCACGCTCACATCTTCACTCTCTCTCTTCTCTCTCTCCTTTCTCTCTCCTTTTTCTCTCTCTCGCCTTCTTTATCTTTCTCTCTTTAGGCCGAGGGTGGTACCGGCGGCGAGTCACGAAACGTCAACCCTTTCGCACGAAATGAGGGTCGATCGGCAAAAACTGAGGTAAAATTGCGATTTGACTTGTCCTGGAGCAACCCTTTCGCACGAAATGAGGGTCGATCGGCAAAAACTGAGGTAAAAATTGCGATTTGACTTGTGCCGGAGCAACCCTTTCGCACGAAATGAGGGTCGATCGGCAAAAACTGAGGAAAAATTGCGATTTGACTTGTCCTGGAGCAACCCTTTCGCACGAAATGAGGGTCGATCGGCAAAAACTGAGGTAAAATTGCGATTTTACTTGTCCCGGAGCAACCCTTTCGCACGAAATGAGGGTCGATCGGCAAAAACTGAGGAAAAATTGCGATTTGACTTGTGCCGGAGCAACCCTTTCGCACGAAATGAGGGTCGATCGGCAAAAACTGAGGAAAAATTGCGATTTGACTTGTCCTGGAGCAACCCTTTCGCACGAAATGAGGGTCGATGCCTCTGTGTGTAAATGTGTTTGTGTGTCAAAGCATCTGTGTGTCAAAGCGTCTGTGTGTAAAAGCGTCTGTGTGTAAAAGCGTCTGTGTGTCAAAGCGTCTGTCTGTGTGTAAAAGCGTCTGTGTGTAAAAGCGTCTCTGTGTAAAAGTGTTTGTGTAAAAGTGTTTGTGTGTAAAAGCCTCTGTGTGTAAATGTTAAATGTGTTTGTGTGTCAAAGCGTCTGTGTGTAAAAGCGTCTGTGTGTCAAAGCGTCTGTGTGTAAAGCCTCTGTGTGTGTAAAAGTCTCTGTATGTAAAAGTTTCTGTGTGTAAAAGAGCCTGTGTGTAAAAGCCTCTGTGTGTAAAAGTCTCTGTGTGTAAAAGAGCCTGTGTGTAAAAGCGTCTGTGTGTAAAAGCCTCTGTGTGTGTAAAAGTCTCTGTGTGTAAAAGTCTCTGTGTGTAAAAGCGTCTGTGTGTAAAAGCCTCTGTGTGTAAAAGCCTCTGTGTGTAAATGTGTTTGTGTGTCAAAGCGTCTGTGTGTCAAAGCGTCTGTGTGTAAAAGTGTCTGTGTGTAAAAGCGTCTGTGTGTAAAAGTGTCTGTGTGTAAAAGAGCCTGTGTGTAAAAGAGCCTGTGTGTAAAAAGCGTGTCTCCATACTAACAACAGAAGACTCTGCTCCTCTACGCTCTCGGGCCATCCGTCGTTTAGTTTTTTTGTTTGAATTCTTGGGATGTTCATCTACAAAGAAAAAAAATGCGCTTTCTAGCCACCAAGAGTTTGGCAGGTATGAAGTGAAGCCACGAACAGGGCAGATCTTCACACATGATCCAAAGCTGGGGATTTAAGCAATGGGGGTGTAACTTGTGACCACCAATAACCACGAAAACTTGCGGAGATTGTTAGCAGCAAACATGCGCAGTCAAGAAAGTTGTGAAATTGACTCACAAGAATATGTGGATTTCAGCAATCAAGAGTGTGCTTGCTGATTGGTTTGATATTTTTAAATTCCCAATATTCAGTGGCCCAACCAGCAGTGTGGATATACTTACATTAATTTACATATACCATCCCCAAGCCCTATGGATCCATGGCCACTGTCTGAGAAGGTACAAAAAAGCCTCCAAATTACCCATAGGATCCATGGTTCTGCTATATATGGTAACATGGATCCCATCAATATACCCCAACTGTTAGCATATATACCAGCACCATGGATCCTATGGGTTATAGTAAATTATACATACGCCAGCCCCACTTCCTTTCAGAATCTTAGTACGACTGGATCAACTTGGGGAAGTCATCCCCAAGTTGGTGGCTGGCAGGGTTAAATGGATTGGTTTTGTTAGGGAAAATCTTAACCGGAAACCATAGGTATCTTCCCATGAAAAAAATGGGGCTTTCCGGTTCAAATTTTCCCAATTGAACCAATCCATTGAAGGATGAAATCCCGCTTGATTCGGCTAGACAAATGCCAGGAGCTGAAGACACATCGAGTCTTCGAGGGATGGCCAACTCCCTTGCCAGTGGAGCGCACCTTCATCCAGTAACCCAGCCTGGTAAGGGCGACAATGCCTGGTTGATGGGTGATGTGTAAAAAAACATCCACTACGCTAATATGGGTTTCCAGCACTGGAAAGGCTGGTTTTATTGATAAATGCTGGTTGATTGATGCTTGATTGTTTTTTTTTCCCGGCGTTATAAATCTACCGAGGGATTATAAGACAACCATACATAGCCCAGAATCCTAGCTAGTATTAACCAAGCTGGTTTTGATATGTTGGGATGGAATGCCAAGTTATCCAATTTGTATAATTAAGAGCTACAATATTTTTTGGGGAAACGAATTGTTGAGGGGTACCCCACTGAGAAACAACAACATGGAGCTGTTTCAATTTGCTCAGATATACTTAAGACATCTTAAGACATTGAGGTTCTGTAACTGTACGCTACTCAGATCGCAGAACTGATCAAACTCGGAGATGAATTCCAGGGAATTAACGGCCCCTTCGATACAGTTGCGGCGTCTCCCACCTAGGAATTCCCTGTTTTTCCCATCCCTGAGCTGTTTTTCGGTAGCTCCAAAGAGCAGAATTGCCATGGCCATGCTTCAGACACTAACCTTCGAGAATGGCTTAAAACATTTAGGGAAAACCGCCATGCTGACTTGACGAATTCGATGTCAGTCGACAATGGTACTGACTTCTAATATATGACATACCTTCTGGTAAACTATCAGCTAGCTATTGAACATGACCATAGAAATAGTTGATTTACCTAGTAAACATTGTGATTTTCCCATCAGTTTTTTGTTAAGGTTTACCAGAGGCTACACTGCCCAGGTCATCAGTTTCAAAATCCCCGGTGATCATTATCCCATGTCGCTTCACGACAACCTATTTTTGACAGTCACATTTTAAAACAAAATACATCCAAGAAACATCTACTTAGGTGGTAAACCCATCTAACTATAAATATATCTACCATTAAAAACAAACAGAGTGAAAGTAGTTAGACATATAATGTATATAAATGCAATATATATATATATATATATATAATTGACCAACTTATCTTTTGTGGGGGGCCCACGTTGTAGAAACTTCCCAAATGCCGTCGCCGTTCTTACAATGTGGTGTCAATGAAATGCTTCTTGAGCAGTCCAATATTCATCAATATTCCAGTAAGCAACCACAAAGCCAACAAAGAAATCTGAGCTATCAGTTGTAGCTTTTCATGGTTGTATGGGATGTCCTCTATTTCTATCTATAACCCGTACTGCAAAGCGAACAGTGAAATATTACAAAGCAACTTGGCCAACTAGATCGCAATCCCAACAGTGAAGTGATCCAAACCAGCGATTACTGGGGCACCACCGAAGGTCAGAAGGTAGTTCCTGAGGTTCAGCACTCGTGCATACATCCCCCGACGCCGTTCTCGTTCCCAGTGAGGGTCAGGTAGCTCAGTGGTGTGGGCAAAGAGGACCTTGGCATACCTTGGCTTCAAACAGATTTATTTGGGAGAAGCATTGGGGTTTAAGATGGAAGATGGTTTGAGTATATCAAATCTGGGGCTTAAGTACGTCAATCAAGGGGATCCTGATCATCAATGAGGTTCACACGCGATTGACATGAAGATCATGAAGGGTAAAGCCAAATTCAGACCCTCCAAGTACTCGTAAACATCAGCGTTTACGCTCTTCTGGGGTGAAATTGTTGGTACTTGGAGGGTAACGAAGCGTCATGGGCTCCCATGGACAACGAAGTCCGCCAATTTTGATGGTTTTTTTTAGGAGGCTGAGTGGCGAGCATGCACCAAGCAGTGAGCAACACTGTTTATTTTTTGTGTGGGGGTGATTTTGGTTCAGGATTATTGGATATTCTTGGCCCACCAAACGATGGATTCACATCCCCGGAGAACAAACATGTCGTGAAGTACCAGTCTGAGGCGAATGTCGCTGGTGAATATGCCACACACAGCCTGGCTTTCACTGGTCATCTCAAAGTCGGTAGTCCAACAATCTTCGGGATATCTCAAACTTGCTGTTTTACCAGGGAAAGTATGGGAAAGTGGGATTTGGATGGATTTGGGAATACTATAGCGCATTTTCGGACAACTCACGTAATCTGCGCGAGGAATCCCTACTGATCCCTACTGTATCAACCAGTCAATCCCGTCGCAGCTTTAATTCTCAGACATGTTCGAATCATCGATGCCCCAAAATTCGACTTGTTTGATTAGTAGGACTGCCCTTTATTTGCAACCCATGAAGTGAATGGTGGCAAATGGTACTTATAGCAATTGGCACTGAACTCTGTATGCATATTGTTTTCCATTTGGGAAGGTTTTCCAATTGGCTCAACTGCAAACATGCTGGATTCATCTGGGCCATTCTGGGCCTAGAAAAATCGAAGATCCTTTCTGGTTGGTGGATGTTGATGGTAATGTCATCATCCCAACTGACGAGTTGTCCATCATTTTTCAGAGGGGTAGGTCAACCACCAATCAGTCATCATTCCAATTAAAATGGCCATAGAAATAGTGGATTTACCCATTAAAAATAGTGATTTTCCATAGATATGTTAGTTTACCAGATATCTTCTTTATATCCTTTCCAGTTAAACTTCTTTGAAAAATCCATGGATTTCACCGTCCTCATCCAAGTCGCAGCTGAGGCCCAGACATGCCCAGACTGGGACGGTGCCAAGGTGCCAAGGTGGCCCCGGGTGCGTTTGGGTGGCCTCCGGGGGGCCACCGGAGGCGGCAGATTTTTTTGGAAAAAACCCATGTCAATATGGCAGTGTGTCAAGACCTTGTACCCCTGGTGAACATCAAAATAGCTGGTAAATGGATGTTCATTCCCCTAAAAATGGTATTAGTAGGTATTGATCCATACCCATATGATCATATTTATGCTGGGTAACATCGATTTTGTTAAGATTGCTTTTTTTGGAGTAAATTCTTTGACTTGTAGATTTGTTCAGTCTTCACATGTCTTCACTTCACTATTTTGTTTTGGACAATTCATGCCCAAATTTCATGAACAAAAATGTTTAAAATGTCTTATAAGAGGTAAAGGTCCAGCAATCCGAAACCTGACAAGGATCCGAGCAATTTGGATTGTTGGGAAGGCCTACTGTACAGTAAATGGATTCTTGGATAGATTACTATATAATCATATATAATGCCCCTATATAATTCACAAACCATGTTTTAAATCATATAGATCAATTACTTTCAAACGGAAATTCTCGGGTGGCTACCCCAAAGGATGGATTACGTTGTGCGGAAGGGTTGCCTCGTCTCGTTTTCCCTTGTTGCAGCGCAGTTCAAAGTTCCGAGCATTTTTTGCGAGTCATAATACCACATTGGAGAAACACCCTTGATGGTCATGGTCGGGTCCAGGTTGTGTATTTTGGGTATTTTCTGTGGTGAGATGAATCTTGTACCAAAGGACAATCTAAGGAGAACAAGAAACTTGCCACAGCACTTCAGAATGCCTTTAAGTTGCTAGGATTTCTTGAAGGGCCTCTTCACAAAAATTGGGCGACTGCAGAACAAGGAACGACTCATTGCCGAAAAAATGTTCGGAGAGTGGCTGAAGTGTTTCAAAGAGGGAAACTTTTCGACTCGAATCTGCGATGCTAAGCCAGGTCCACCAGGTTCACCAGGTCCACCAGGTAGCCCAGTGCATCCATGGGCATGGGCAGATCGTCTCAGATTGGAGGAAGCGATAGGATACCAATCAGTGGTGCTTTGTCTGTCAGATCCGAAAAAAAAAAACTCAGCCGGTTTTTCCGGACCCAACTTCAGCTGTAGCCATCTTGGGATGAGAAATCACTTAAGTTCATGAGACACATTGAAAAACCATGATTGGCACATCTATTGGTCAACGATCTCCATATGTAATATTTCAAAAAAAAACTGATGAACATGAATGATCATAAATCTGGGTAAATTATAACGACCTCACTGCGACCTCACTGGAATCATGGTTAGTGAGGGAAATCATCCCCAAATGGCCTTAATTCAGGTTAGTGAATTATCATAATTTAGCCAGATAAATGAACTCATGTTTCAGATTGGCATGCAAGTAGCTGACTTCCGAACGATTTTTCACAAAGGTTGATCACAATTTCCCGCAAAAAAATCAATGATTCCATTATGATTTACCTATTAAATTGGAATGATTTCAATTATCATAGGTTGTTTCATTGGTTAAATTTACCAATTCCAGCAAAAAAAATACATGGCTAAATCAATGGTAGTCCATAGATTGATGGGATGATGAACCAATTTCTATAGTCCATTTAGTTCGATGGTTTACCGTTCTTAATAGCATCTTGATTTTCTATGGCCACGTAAGACGGCCATTTTGGGCCCAGATTTTTTTGAACTCACCATGTGAAAATATGCACAGCGCTGGAGCCACAAAAAGTAGCCATAAACTTCTGGAGGGCAGGACGCTGTGAGAGTGCATTTTTTTCATTGTTCCCCACCTGCCAGGTGAGGGTTGTTAGATTTTATCAGAGCTCTTGCCCGCCTCCTCCTCCTTCTCCTCGACTAGCTGGCCTCTTCCTCGTCGTCCTCCTCCTCCTCGCCTCCTCCTCCAGTTTCTCCTTGGCCATGTCTGCATCAACTTCCACCTCCACTTCCGCCTTGCCAACTCGTCGCCAAGCTCTTCGCCAACTTCCCAGCTCAGTGCGCACTGCTGGACCTCAACCTGGGAGCTCCCCAGCTCAGTGCGCACCGCTGGACCTCAACCTCGGACGTTCCCAGCTCAGTGCGCACCGCTGGACCTCAACCTGGGACCTTTCCAGCTCAGTGCGCACCGCTGGACCTCAACCGGGGACCTGCCCAGCTCAGTGTGCACCGCTGGACCTCAACAGCCAGATCAGATAGAATGCCAGAAGATATGTCAGATAGAATGTCAGAAGATATGCCAGAAGATATGCCAGAGAGAATGCCAAACAACATGTCAGATAGAATGTTAGAAGATATGCCAGATAAAATGCCAGAAGGTATGCCAGAGAGAATGCCAAAGAAAATGTCAGATAGAATGCAGAAGATATGCCAGATAGAGTGCCAGAAGGTATGCCAGAGAGAATGCCAGAAGATGTGCCAGATAGAATGCCAGAAGATATGCCAGATAAAATGTCAGAAAAAAAAGCCAGATAGAATGCCCATTAAATGCCAGAAGATATGCCACATAGATTGGCAGAAAGTGTGCCAGAAGATATGCCAGATAGAATGCCAGAAGATATTCCGGATATATGCCATGAGATATGCCAGATAGAATGCCAGAAGCTATGCCAGATAGAATGCCAGAAGATATGCCAGATAAAATGCCAAGGGATATGCCTGATAGAATGCCAGAAGCTATGCCAGATAGAATGCCAGAAGATATGCCAGATAGAATGTCAGATCGAATGCCAGAAGATATGCCAGAACATATGCCAGAAGATATGTCAGATAGAATGCCAGATAGAATGCCAGATAGAATGCCAGAAGATATGTCAGAAAATATGCCAGAAGATATGCCAGATAGAATGCCTGATAGAATGCCAGAAGATATGTCAGATAGAATGCCAGAAGATATACCAGGTAGAATGCCAGAAGGATTGCCAGATAGAATGCCAGAAGATATGCCAGAACATATGCCAGAAGATATGCCAGAAGATATGCCAGATAGAATGCCAGATAATATGCCAGAAGATATGCCAGATAGAATGCCAGATAGAATGCCAGAAGATTTGCCAGATAGAATGCCAGAAAATATGCCAGAAGATATGCCAGATAGATATGTCAGAAAGATATGCCAGAAGATATGCCAGAAGATATGCCAGAAGATATGTCAGAACATATGCCAGAAGATATGTCAGATAGAATGCCAGAAGATATGTCAGAATATATGCCAGAAGATATGCCAGATAGAATGCCAGATTGAATGCCAGAAGATATGTCAGATAGAGTGCCAGAAGATATGCCAGATAGAATGCCAGAAGATTTGCCAGATAGAATGCCAGAAGATATGCCATATCATATGCCAGAAGATATGCCAGATAGAATGCCAAATAGAATGTCAGAAGATATGTCAGATAGAATGCCAGAAGATTTGCCAGTAAGAAAATGTATAAATGTCATGGTGGGGATCACACGAAGTAAAGTAATTTTAACTGTAATCACCTGCTAAAGCGTAGGCTACAAAAGAAGCTGTGTGCATGTCCACTAGAGCATGTATTGCTTGAAGAAGTGTCCAGGTGTTCACTCTACCTTTGATAAATGCTACTGCACGTCCCATCAACAAAACACAATTTCTGCAGAATATGCTAGATGACTTCATCATAATTACAACATCCCCATACCTGCTAACAAACGCAGTATTCAAAACACACATATCCTGCTGAACAAGAGTAATCTTTCTTTGGGGCAATGCAGTGTGTTTTTGCAGGGACAATATCCAAACAACAAATATGAAGAATTCCTTGAAAAGTTGCACCATGCCCTTTGAAGGAGAGCAGTGTGCATTTCCAGATGTCTAACCCTCCTTTCAAAGGAGCAGTACCCCCTTTAGAACAGTCAATATTTCTGCACAATATATGCAGTATTATTGACATAGAGCATCCCTTTTAAAAGTGCAATGTGTTTGAAACTATGAGCATTATCAAAGAATCCTCTTTCGCTTTTTACCACAGAACAACAGAATATTGTCCTGTATGGCAAAAAAGTCTTCCTGTGAAAAAGCAGCATTCTTGGAAAACTCGGTTGCTTTTGTTTGACATGTGTACTCTTTCCCTTGGTCAGATCAGCCGAGCATTCATTTAGATCAATACAATCCAACAATAATGTATATATTATATGTTTGTTTCATCAAATATCTCACTCATACCAAGGGGATGTTGCACAAATTCAACAGCAGATTCTTCAAGGACGACTATACTCTTTCAAAAGCTACATGCATACAGTATACCATATGTTCAAACAATGTTTGATTGTCGTAGGATTTAAAGATGCACATTCTTCAAATTACAATATTTTTCAAGAGGAGAGCTGCCTACACCAAAGGGTGTTATTTTCAAAATATGGTTCGTTGTTTTGGAAGAATATCACATTATGCATTCAGAAAAAATGTGTGCAATTGTGAAGGAGTTTTTTAAATGCTTACATATACCATGTGTTCTTCATTTAAGAAACATATTGTGAAAAAGGCCTTGCATGTGCAAGAGGGTTCTTTTTTGACATGACCTACTTCAATGGGAAGCTCTACCAGACCATTTTAAAAGAAATGCACTTGTTGAAGGGAGCACTCCTGCAAAGAGATTCATCACTCCTTTTCAAGGGAATCTTTTAAAGTGTTTGAATTTGTGTTAACTTAAGGGTTTGACCCAAGAATGTCAATATCAAAATCAGTTCGGCTGCCTATGTTTTTGCATGTGTTTAAGGCACATCTTGAACAATTACATAAACAGACAAATTTGCCTAATCTGTGTCCCAAGCCCCCCAAGCTTCCCCAGTGATACCTCCATTTTGCCATGTATTTTACATTCTTTTCTAATGGAACCACAGGCCCAAAGCAAGCAATAAAACAACCAAAAGTAAGTTTGCAACCCCTAAAGTGGGAGAACTGTCAAAGAGTTAGGTCTAGGTCCTTCACTTTTGTGTTGTTTTGCCAGCTCTTCAACAAAAACCAACAACAAACCAGAAAACAAGAACCTCCAAAAAAAAACAGACAAAACAAGATTGCACACCCCAAGGGGGGAGCCATTGCAGAGATGCCAAGCAGAATTTGTCAATGTTTGCACAGTAGTGACATAGCCATTGCAGATGTGCCAAGCGTAAACTGTCAGTGCAGTGTAAGAGCCTCTGAGGGTGTCCCCTCCTGAAAAAAATCGTACAAATTTTACTTACCCAATAGTTTTAGTACGTTTGCTCATTTTCATGGGTACTTGGAGGGCTATATTCGAGTTCTTCCAGAATTTCCATAGGAATACCCTAACAATTCATTACTACCCACTTTAGGGAGTTGTGGTCTTCGGACTAGCTGCACACTGCACCAGCTGAACGATGCTGAACGGCATCCATTGATCCATTGATCCGTGCAGCTGCTGCTGCCATTGTTTCCGCCTCGGCCATCGTCGCAGCCCTATGTTTCTGCGAGGATTTCCACGGCGCATGGCGAAATCGATCCATCCCTGAACGATTTCGGAAGAACAAGACATTTTCATGAAACTCGAGTAAACACAATAGCAAACCATCTCCCTTGTTAAAGATTCTGTTACATCTGTTGGTGGTTTGGAAGATTTCCTTTTCCACATATAGGGAATTGACGAACTCATATTTTTCAGAGGGGTTGAAACCACCAACCAGGTTAATATATATATGGTCATATGGGTACGAGTCAAAATACAAGGTATGGATCAAGGCCCCGAACCCACACACGATCCATATCCCCCGATCCATACCTTGATCCATACCCTGTGGTACTGCATGATCCATACCCTTGATCCATACCCCGGATCCATACCCCTTTCTCATTGAAGAAAGATTGATGCTGGCCCTAATGCTGCTTTTTATCCTAATACTGCTTCTGGTCCTCGTACTGCTACTCCCGTTGCTACTACTGTTGCTACTATCGTTGCTACTGCTGCTTCCTCTGCCTCCGCTGCCTCCGCTGCCTCCGTGCTGCTGCTGCTGCTGCTGCTGCTGCCACTACTAGTCATCTTCCTCCCAGGAGCTGCTGCTACTGCTGTCGCTTCTGCTGCTGCTCCTGCTGGTCCTGCTCTCGCTGCTGGTGCTGGTTCACTTCCTCCGTGTGCTTCTGGTAGTTGGACAAAGACGCTAGTTTCATCATGTTTCATCTACGATTTAGACAATCTGTACAATGTGAGGCCCACAAGATAGCTAAGTTGGTTTATAACTCCAATAACTATGGTTTATGGTACTTGTAACTATAGTTACTGGGGCTTATAAACCAACTTATAACTGGGGGGCCTCACATTGTAGGGGAGGTTGATTAATTATGTAGTGTTTTTTTGTTTGGCATCGTACGCATATCCCAGATGGCCCAGATGGCTATAAGATACCATGTGGCTCGGAAAACCACCCATAGATGGGTCAAAGCAGGGTGGTTCCATTGCTATGCGGGGTAGCCTTTGGCCCGCAATGGGTTTGCCAGTTTTAGTACGGCAGCTACCTCCACAACATGTCTAGGAATCGGTGCCAAGAAACTGCTCAACTAACTGGGTCCTTAAAAGGATTCGGCTACTTGCAACCCCCGATTAAGGTATCTGGGAAACAGTGGATGCTTTATGAATCCCCATCAACCCGTATGTATATATATATATAAACATATGTACAATATGTATATACAATGTATGGTACGCTAGGAGTTAAACAAAAAACCCTGTTGAATATTAAGCTGAGCAGCTGAGCAGCGTCAAAAAATCCCAATTGATGATTACCCGGGATTACACCACTAAGCTACTGGGGATTATCATAGTCCGTCATGGGGATCGCCATTGATCAAGCATGATTTGGTGGATGTTCTCAGCCTTGCGGATTCATCATAACTACTACCCTGCGCTGAATTGTTTTTTTTTTGCGTCCACATCAATTGTTTTTTTGAGGACTATTGTTTCATGGTGAAGTATACCATATGATTTCTGATTCGAAAAAATCACTAAAACTTAAAAAACATGATCTTTGTATCAGGCTGGCGTCGGGGCCGCCATTCCTTGGTTTCAAGAAATCAGCTCAGTGAGGGTCGCGTTCTGCCCGCTGGAGAGTGCCCCATGTGCACCTCTCAAGAAGGACACGAGTCAACCGATGCTTGGCTCAGATCTGGAGAAGCATCTTGAATCTGCCAGGTGAGCTTTTTGAAGGCTGCCGGGTGAGAACAACGTTCGAATTTTCAGGGAGCCAGGGTGGGTGAAAATCCTTAGAGTACTGTGGAAACAGATGACCAAATGATCCAAAAAGTCAATGCCATGTTGAATTCCTTTGCAAACCTGAGGCGATGTGTTGTATTTTGCAACATCTCTGAACCAAAAATCCAACACCCAAGGCGGCATAAAAGGCCATTGACGGACAGTGGTAACCTTTGCCAGGCAAGCACCTCAGGTTTGATGTTTTGAAGCCTCTGTTTTGGTGAAAGCATCACTTGACATGGTTCAATGGTGGTTCAATGGTGGTTTGGGCCCCACAATTCATCCGACATTTCGGAGAGATTTCTGGAGAAATGGGTCCCGATCCCGGACCCAGGCGATCCCCCTCCATGCCCCCTGATCAATAGCCTCTTGAGATAGAATTCATTTGAGATTTACGTAACTCCTTCGTTCCATACGTCATCACCGCGTAACGATCCATACTCCATACATCTCCAAAGCCCTTTTTTGAGCCATTTTGAGCCAAAATAGCCACTATGATCTCATCTTTATTATTAACAGGAGAATGATCACGAAGCCTGATTTGCAGATGCTTGATGAACATGACAGCTTCACAAAGCTCCAAGCTTTCAACTTGCGTTCGACACTGTGGAACAGACCTTGCGAAGATTGGTTGGGGACATGCTAAAACCAGGGTGCTCTTATCAAAACAATCATTAATTGGGTTGCCTCAACTTAGGTTACGTTGCATTACACGAGTCTACACACATACTGTACTATAGTTACTACAGCGGTACTGGTAGTATTATCATTATATATATATAAATCACAGCATATTATACTACTAGTAGTAGTATCATTTACATTGCATCATGAATCATCATGCCCACTTACTGTAGCTGCATACATTTACATGAATTACATGCAAGTAAAGGCTTTTGGACCTCAGACTCAGAAGAAGTGACATGTCTCCAACGATCCTTCGGTCGATGTTTTTCGGCGCCAAACAATTCTTCGTGCGCCGAGATCCACGACGTCTGTGGCGTGGCGTTTCGGCGGCATCAGCGTATGCAAGCCCCACGCAACGTTCGCAGAAGCCGCCAAATGGGGTTAGTTTCTGGTAACGGAAATGGAGTGGTGAACTAGGAAAATTGAGTGCTGAAAAAAGGGCTGTTACTTAAAAATTGACATCAACACCAATTTTTTTAGTGCGGCTCCTGGTTTTAGTCTCGCTTTGCCGAAGTCTTGGGAATCAATTGCCAGCCACCTCCATGGTTTTCCGGGGGTTCATCTTCAATTTGCACTAGACACATACAAATTGAATCCCCACACCACTACTTCAAGTCAATCCACATCCATTGATTAAGTACCCGTACGTGTATAATATACAGATACTGAATGATATTGATATTGTATACCGCATTGGCGGATCGTTCTATATGTATCGATTATCATAGATTATCATAGATTATCTATATATATATATACATATACAGTTATAAATATAAGTTGTATATAATTATATATATCTTACTATATGTGTATATATATATATTATAGATGAGAGAATCTTTAAGAAAGTAAGAAGAATCTCGTATCAAATTGCCTTTGTCTGAGAATTGGACAAAAGGGCGTTCCCATGGCCAATGACATCCCAAGACCATTCAAAAAACCACGCGGATGATAAGCCTTGGGGTAGAATGAGGTACCAAATTTTGAGAATCCTGCCGATCCTGGAATGAACAAATGGCTATATAGCAATGGAATATAATGATAATATTTCATGGTATAACAACGGTATTAACGAATATTTATAATATACATATATATGTATATATAATTATATATGTTGTGAAAGCCAGGCCAGTTCACATGTGCTCGAGGTCATTCCCTCATTTAACCAGGGGGTTCTTCCAGAAACCAGTTGTTGCCGCAGCCTCTGGGCTGGAGGGAGGGATTAGCTTGAGCAATAGCGCTATCAGTGACGCTTAGCGGAGACAACTGTGGCCAGCTGTGGGTGCGTTGGACTGATTGCAGGTCGTGGCTTCGCATTGGGCAAAACAGGAGTTTGCATTGCTGGACAGGGTTCCAACTGGGATTAGGATTGGAAGTGAACAAGCTACCAGTGTCAATCTGACATTGGTAGCGGAGCTACCTGGCGATCAGGCGCCACAGAATTCATGGCTGAATCATCTGGAGGACAGACTGGAACTGATGGGGGTGGAACCATCTCGAATCAGCTTGCTCTGTTAGTGCCTTCGTTTGATCTTGCAAGTGACAATGTGGACATTTGGTCCAGCAAGGTTCATCTACTGCTTGAAGCATGGCCCCAGACCAAAATCTTGGAGCTCATCACCCGACTGATCCTCAACACAAAGGGATCAGCTTACCAGAAGCTTCATTTGCATCAAAAGGACCTCTTGGTGAATGACCGTAAAGGGGTTCAGAAACTGGTGGAATTGGTTGGGGGCACCTGGGGACAGATTCCCCTTGAGCATCGTTTTGAGTTGGTGGAAAAGGCCTTGTATCGATGTCAGCAGAAGCCTGACGAGACAGGTGACAGTTTCATCGCCCGTGTTGATGTGGTTTGGACTGAGCTTTTGACCAAGGACGTTGACATGGATCAGATTCGATCGTATGTTTTGCTTCGTGGCAGCCGCCTTTCAGCTGAAGACAAAAAGCGCGTGTTGGTGGAGTCCGGAGCTGAACAAATTGGACAGAAACTGGAATGGAAGAAGGTCGTAGCAGCCATACGCATGTTAGGTTCATCTTTCTTTCAAGACTACACGGGTGCCAAACGAGAAAAGAACATGAAAACCTATGACCATTTGGCCTTCAATGTTGATGAAGTAGAAGAGGATGAAGAACATGACACGTATTGGACTGTTGATGATCCACTGGATGACGAAACCTTAGCACAGTTAGCCAATGACAATGATGAAGATGCTGCTATGGTGGTACAGTTTGAGGACGCAGTGACAGAAGCAGTGCAGAGTGAGGCAGACCTAGCTGCCTATTTTTCCTCATATCAGGAGGCACGTCGCCGCCTGACAGAACGTGCCAAATTCAGAGGATTTTGGCCCGTGAGAAAAGGAGGGAAAAGTAGGGGCAAGAAAGGTTTTGGAAAAGGAGGCGGAAAAGGAAAGTCACTAGCACAGAGGATAGCTAATTCTACGTGCAGACTGTGCGGGAAAAAGGGTTATTGGAAGGCCAAATGTAGCCTTCGTCAATCAGCCTCGTCCACTGGCCCTCCAAGTGATGGATCAACAGTTCCGATTTCCATGGCGGTCGTCGATGATGTGCCAGCAGAGATCCCACCCGAGATCTCCCATTTGCCTGAGATGAGATTTCCCGAGCCTTTGCCAGATTGTGCAGCCGCATGTTTTGGGGTAATCACGGGAAATAAACTTGGGAATAATTGGAATAATGATAAGGGTAAGAAATGGGGATTTAAATCACATGTCATGTCACGCATCCGAATGGCCCTCAGGAATGAACTGAGCATTCGTGCCAACCACTGTGATGCTGCGCAGCCAAAGTCCCATGATGTAAAGTGTCCCTCGACGTCTCACATGCATGATCCGAAAGATCACCAGCATCCAGTGTGATTTCACATGACATACACTTTGCGTCATCAGGTACCCATGGCATTGTTGATCTAGGTGCTTCACAGACAGTGATTGGAAGCCATCAGGTGACAGAACTTTTGCAGGGTCTTCCCGAACAGATCCGAAAGCAAGCACACCGTGCACCATGCCACTTAGTGTTTCGATTTGGTAATCATCAGACGCTGACGAGCCAACATGCACTTGTGCTCCCGATCCAAAAGGGATGGTTCCGAATTGCAGTTGTTCCAGGTCCAACACCGTTTTTACTGTCAAGTGCGTTTTTGAAACAGATTCAAGCTGTGATTGACACTGAACCATGTGGAGTAAGGCCTTACGAAAGTTTCTCACTCTTGAAAGATCTCCAAAGAATCTGTTCTTAATGGATTTGAATCAACTTTGGGATGAGAGTTTTTCTGGTGAATCAGGTGAGGCCTCTTGCATGGCTCAGACTGAAACTGACCGTGGTGCCAAAATGACAGTCAAACAGCCGCAGGGAAGCCTTAGGGGTAGTGAGCTCAACTTGACAGACCAGTCATCTCCGCTTGAAAGTTCAGTCAGTTGCCATGAAACAGTTTTGAGAACCCACTTGCCGGTGAGCCCGTCACCATCATGTCCGACTGACTCAGCAGTGTGTGGTCCAAAGATCAACGCAGAACGTGACTCAACACCGGGGGAACATGACGTCCCTGGCTTTGCAGCTCAAGGAGTACAACAAGTTGCAGAAGAAGCAGATCTCTCGAGAGGTCGTGAGTGCCATGACTCTGGAAGAGTTAGCCAGCGAGAAGATCACCTTCGGAGAGTCAAAGAAGGGTATGACCTATGCTCAGGCGTTCGAGGACGCACAATGGACCGAGTTAATTTTGAACAGGTTCGAGATGAGCGACAAACCAGAGCACATGATGTTTGTGCAGTATGTCCGTCTGCGCCTGAAGGATGTCCAGGTGAAGACCAAAACCAGCAACCAGAGCCCCAAGCCGAAAGAGAACAAGAGCATGCCTCCCGTTCCACAGGAGGTTTGGGAAGATGTCATGCCCACGGACGGCTCAGATCCAGCCGACCTGATGCACCTGCCCTTCATTCAGGAGGAGATGCAAGATCTACGACAGAGCAACCAGCATCTGTCCAATCGAATGGGACAAGTCGAGATGATGATGCACGAGATGCTGGAGCACATGAAGAAGATGCAGGTGAAATCCGAGAACTGAGAGTTCTGAGTGCAACTGAGGCTGATCTGATCCGGCATGGTATGTTTGCAGAAGAGGTGCATTTGAACATGACCCTGGACACAGACTTTGACTTCACACATGATGTTTCCAACAACAGTTATCACCGACGAATCCAACGTATGGTAGAACAATTTCAATCTGAACTTGACCAAGTGATTCAACAAAATCAGAAGAACAAGTTTCGACTTCCTCAACTTGATTTGTTTGAAGTCATGTGTTCCAGTGACAGTGAACTCACAAAGCAAATGTCGTCCATTGGTGGTCGCTCCAAAAGATTCGGATTGGCAGAAGGTGACCTCCAAACAGCTGCAGGACGCCGAAGAATGTTTCAAGTGTTGACCACCCAGAATCCCAAGAATCTGTGGTACAGCCCTGAATGTGGACCTGGGTGCGTGGACACGGTTCTGTGTGGAAACCGCCTATAGATCTTATGGGGCGGAATAAATCACTCCATGGGTTGCATGACATTCTTCAGAAACGTCTTGCAAGCCTCTGGCAGATCAGCTTAGCCATTGTTCTGTATCGATTTCAGGTGCAGAGAGCACTGCATTTTCACTTAGAACAGCCGGATGGTTCCAAGATGTTGCAGCTCCAACCACTAAGTGAAAATTTGTGAACACACAATGCTTTGCCGCTTTGCCGCTTTGACCTCTGCCGCATGGGCAACTTGACCAATCCAGAATCAGCCATGCCCATCCGAAAGCGTTTGAACGTAGCAACAACGTCAGATCCGTTGGCCCGAGCCATCCATGGAAAGCTGTGCAATTCCGATCACGAACATCGACAAATTGCAGGAAGCATTAAACATGAGGGAAAACGTATGTCATTGTCCACTTTTACTGAGAAGTATCCAGCCAAATTTGCTCGACAGGTAGTCAAGATCTTGCTTTATGAAGTTCCAAAGGAAAAGCCTGTGTTTGCAATGGATGACCCACCTTCTCAGGAAAATAACAATGAACACCCAACCAAGAAGAGACGCCTCATGTCAAAATTGAGTCCACAAGCCATTGCACAGCGATTTGCTGACACCAGCTGGCAGACAGTGATGAGACGTGCCAATGTAATGGCCCCACGTGTTGGACCACTGGTGATTGACACTGGAGAAATCATTCATGAGATTTCCATGTTATGTCCTGAACATGAGATTAAACATGCGGTCCTTTGTCGTGGCACAGACCGGTCTCCTAGCCCTACCAGAAATGTTCCACCAGCTAGTGCTCCTCTAAGAAAACGCATTTGCATCCGTCGCAAGCATGAAGATGTGGTTGTTGATGATGAATGGGAGCCCTGGGAGAAACTGACATTTAAAGGCTTGCGTCGAAAGGGAACGCCAGCCAGAGTCAGTCTGACCATATTTGCCAAAGCCAAGACAGTTGTAGGCCAAGAGATACCTGTTTCCGAACATGTTCCAGTGCAGTCTCAATCTTCTGCCGACGTCCGTGCTGTTCGCTCTGCTGAGTTCGAAGGATCAGAACCAGAACCAAAGCGACCGCGCACTTATGAGCCAATGGATGTGGCCCAAAGAGTTTCCGAACCAGAAAAGACCGAATCAATAGATCGTCATGTCATTGACCTAGCCTCTCAGAAACATGGACCACGTTTCATGATCTTCTCAAAGTTCACCGACACCAGGGCCATCCGGGAGCTATTAAATTGACAGAGTTCTGTCGACAACTGGGATGCCCCAGTGAAATTCTCCAAGCCATCGGAGACCTGAAATGTTCAACATGTGCTGAGAATCAAGATCCCAAGATAGCTCGTCCAAGTTCCATACATGACCATGGGGATTTTGGAGATGTTGTTGCAATTGATGGTATCACATGGACTAATAGGATGGGGCAACAGTATTGATCCTATCACATGTTGGATCAAAGTACCTTGTATCACACTGCCGTGGTTACTCGTACACATGATGCTGAACAGGCCATACATGCGCTTCACCAGGGGTGGATTCAATGGGCCGGACCTCCAGGTCTACTATGCATGGATGCAGGGACAGAACTGAACTCCAATGACTTCATGACATTTTTACAACGGTACTCAATCAAACATCGAACCATTGCCACAGAAGCACACTGGCAAAATTCCAGGATTGAGAGACATGGAGCTGTACTGCAAAGCATGTTGAAATATTTTGAACAAAATGGACACCGAAGAACCACTTGATTCCTTTGAAAAAGTAAGCCAAGCAACCGCTTTGTCCACTGCAACCAAAAATCAATGGAGCCGTCACAGGGGTTATCCACCAGAAGTCCTTGTGTTTGGAAGTCAAGTAGGGTAGCCGGTTCAGTAGTTTCAGATATGCAGTTGCCTTCCCACAGTTTAGCCATTGATGATCGTCCTGAAGGTCTCCGATTTAGAGAGGAACTGGCCCTGCGAGAACGCGCACGTCGCGCCTTCACTGCCACTGACAATTGTCAGGTCCTAAGAAGAGCCCTGGTCCAAAGGAGTAGACCCAATCGGAGCAAGTATGTCCAGGGAGATCATGTCATGATGTGGCGAAAACGTGGTGAAGCTGATGGCTCTTGGATAGGTCCCCTTCGAGTTGTGTTGCAAGAAAGTTCACATGTTGTGTGGATCACCATGGGCAGCAAGCTGTATCGCGTAGCTCCGGAACACCTCCGACCGCTGTCAGCAGTTGAGGAGTGGCAACACCGATCCACAATCAATGAAAATCAATCAGGTGATTCTCCAAGTTCCACGTCACCAAATCAAAGCATTATCCCACCACATGGCGGAGTACAATATCACAAGTTAATTCCCACTGAAGCACCAAGTTCAACTACCACTGCCAATAATCAAGATGTGAATCAGATTCCAATAATCCCCAATGAAGATAACCCTAACGTTTCAGTAATCCCAATAAGTGACAGTAACTCTGAACAACCTGATGGTGAACCAGTTCCCAACAACCAGGATCCCTCCGAAAATGTTGAACAGCCACCCAATCCAGTGGAAGTGCCAATTCCAGATACGGATGATGAACTCTTTGTGGAAGCCGATCATGTTTTCCAAGTTGATAATGATCAATGCTGGAAATTAGAGATTCCCATTTGTGCTCAAGACATCACCCGCTGGCGTGAGGAAACAAAACCACAGGAAATGGCTTTCCTTGTTTCAGCAGCAAAACGACAGCGCAGTGAGGTGAAACTGTCAGATCTCACAGCTGAAGATCGCGAGCGTTTCCGGCAGGCCAAGATGAAAGAAGTGGAAAGCTGGATCAGTACCGAGACTATCACAAAAATCATGCGTAATCAGATCCCAAAAGCCAACATTCTCAGAAGCCGATGGATTTTAACTTGGAAAGAAGTTGATCCCACCGCTGATCAACCTCAACAATCCCAGAAAATGAAACCGAAGGCTAGACTAGCTGTGTTTGGTTTTGAAGATCCTGAAGTATCAGAAATTCCTCGTGATAGTCCCACAATGAATAAACTGACCCGGATGCTTCTCCTTCAGTACTGTGCCAGCCGAAAATGGGATATCCAAAGCTTCGATGTACAGACTGCATTTTTACGAGGCAGCGAGCAGAGCAATCGCGTTTTAGGCATGGAACCACCAGAAGAGATGCGACAGAAACTCAAGCTCCGTCAAGATGAAGTGGTGCAACTTCTCAAAGGTGCCTATGGGCGTGATGCACAATATCTCTGGTTTGTTGAACTGAAGAAGACCCTAGAGGAGCTGGGATTCCAAGCATCACCGTTTGATCCGTGCCTGTTCCATCTGAGTGACCCCAAAACCCAGGAGACACAAGGTCTGATTGGCGTTCATGTTGATGATGGGTTGTGTTGTGGGAATGAAACTTTTCAGAACAAGCTCAAACAACTGGAAGCCAAGTTTCCTTTTGGATCCCGTAAAATGCACAAATTTGTGTTCACTGGTTTACATGTCACGCAAGAAGCTGATTACACTATCACAGTGAACCAGTCACAGTATGTTCGGGATATTCATGCAATTTCCATTTCTCGTGATCGAAGGTGTCAACCAGACACTGTCGTCACAGAAGAGGAACGACAAGCGTTGCGAGCTCTGATAGGGAGCCTACAGTATGCAGCTGTAAACACGAGACCTGACATATGCAGCCGACTGGGTTGGCTTCAAAGCCAAATCAACAAAGCAAAAGTGTCCACATTGGTTGAAGCAAATCGAACCCTCCATGAAGCAAAACAACATTCCAATGTGGCCCTTCGAATACAATCCATACCAGTTCCTGATTTGCGGTTTGTTTGTTGCTTTTTCCGATGCATCCTTTGCGTCAGAGAAATGCCCTGACTCACATCAGGGAATGATGATCATGTCTGCTCACAATTGTGTGAAAATAGACGCAGTCCAATCAATCCAATGGTATGGCATTCTAAGAAAATCCAGAAGGTAGCAGTCAGCACGTTGTCAGCCGAAGCAATGGCTCTGGCAGGACCAGTGGATATGCTTTCTTGGGTGCGCCTTTTCTGGGCATGGATATGTGATCATCGCTGTGATTGGAGACAAGCTGATAGCACTCTCCTCCGACTTCCACTAGCATTTTCAGCGTTGACACCAGAACTGCCTGAGAAACAGCCGATGCCTGAAGTTGCCAAAAGAATCCTCAATGATATTCCCAAGGAACGTTCTGATTTCATTACCACTGATTGTAAATCACTCTTTGACTTAATCAACCGTAATGCTCCCCCAACTTGCACTGAATTTCGTACTCAACTTCAAGCCAAGCTGATTCGAGAACATATCCAAAATGGCATTCAGATCCGATGGGTTCCATCAGCCGCTCAAGTAGCTGATGCGTTGACAAAAGTCATGGACAATACCATGCTTAGGACATGCTTACAGCAAGGTCACTACAGTTTGCATGACGAGCATGAAATACTCAAGGCTAGATCAGATGCAAGAACCAGAATCAAATGGCTTCAAGCTCTCAATCCCGAAAGTTCAGAGCATCGGTAGTTTGTGGAAAAGCCAAGCCGTCCATGCGCTATCCGATTGAAGTTCTGAAAACCCAATTAGATCTTTCGATGATGCAAGCATGGTCTCTGCCTCACAGGAGACAACTACCAGTGATGAGGTTGACATTGTCTTCAATGCGTAATCAACTGGGTATTTTTCCACATCATGTCCGTGATTGTCTCCACCATTCTGATCACCGAAGTCGTATCTGGAATGTGCACATGATGAACAAAAATTTCATAGTACGAATGTGAAAGCCAGGCCAGTTCACATGTGCTCGAAGTCATTCCCTCATTTAACCAGGGGGTTCTTCCAGAAACCAGTTGTTGCCGCAGCCTCTGGGCTGGAGGGAGGGATTAGCTTGAGCAATAGCGCTATCAGTGACGCTTAGCGGAGACAACTGTGGCCAGCTGTGGGTGCGTTGGACTGATTGCAGGTCGTGGCTTCGCATTGGGCAAAACAGGAGTTTGCATTGCTGGACAGGGTTCCAACTGGGATTAGGATTGGAAGTGAACAAGCTACCAGTGTCAATCTGACAATATGTATATATATATATATATATCCAAATTTTGCGACCGGACTGGACCCGCTACTTTTGAGATTGGACAAGATTTCAGTCACAGTCCCGTCACGCGGTTTTTCTGTGGCCCTAAAAATGTTGAAATCCAAGCCATTTCTGCAGTGTGAGGCCCCCGTTCGATAGCGTTCAGTTGGTGAACATAACTCCAATTTCACTAAGGTTTATGGTACGTCAATAACTATAGTTACTGGGGCGAATCTAAACCAACTTGTAACTTTGGGGCCTCACATTGTGCAGGGTTTTTAGGGTATTCAATCTTGGGGGGGATCAATTCAATCTCATGTCGAAGCTGCTCAACGGATTCAAGTACCGAGAAAGACAACACACCAGACCGCTGGGTAGAAACTGCATCCAATAACAATTCGGGGTGATAATTCGGGGTGATATTAAACCTATTAAACCAACTATTTATGGGGTGATATTTATGGGTTCATGGGGATGACCAACTTCTTGGAGTATCGACAATGACTTCCGAAGATTTTCGAGGGGATTAAATCCCGCCAGGCGGAACAATGATTTTCTCTTTTGTTCAGAAGTCTTGGTCTTGGTTCCTAAATTCAACCTGATTTACTGCTTACAGTTCAAGAAGTCTTCACTGATGTTGTTGTAGCTTAGATTAGATTACTGGCAGCACCAGCTGACTCCCAGGACAGCTGAATATTACGCCGGCTGCAACTGGGGATGTTTCCAAGTCCAAACTAGCACGGCGCCTGGGTCGTGTTTGGTTATATGCAATTATACATATATATATATATACACACACTGGGGCGGGCATTGTGACTCAAGGATACACATATATATATACATATATATATATATACATATATATATATATATATCTATACATACATATACATACATATGTATATATATAAATATATACACATACACATATACTTATACATATATATATATACACATACATATATATATATACATATATATATATATATCTATACATACATATACATACATATATATATAAATACACATACATACATACATACATACATACATACATATACATACATATACATACATATACATACATATATATATATATACATATACATATATATATTTATATATTGATATATATATATATATATATTACATATTTATTTGTTTTCATGTGCCCATATATCTCGGCTCCTTTCTTGGCTTGTTCAATCTATTTCATCGAATGGTCGGAGATGCGAGACTTCTGGGTTTGTGGTTGCTTGTCCATTAAGTTTCAGCAACCGCAAAACTTCGGGTTCCTCAATTTAACAATAGTTTCAAATGGAACGATAGTTTCTGGAGATTCTTTTTCATCCCAAACTATAGCTGGTTGGTGGTTTGGGACAGTCATTAATAATGGTTACTAATAGTTAATAATGGGATTAATAATGGGATTACTGGTTGGTGTTTTGGACCATGAATTGTATTTTCCATTTTCTATATATGGGAATAATCCTTCCCATTGGACGAACTCATATTTTTCAGAGGGGTAGGTATACCACCAACCAGTAACTGTCCCTACACTCTACACTACACCTTTAATTTTAAGTTGAAAAAAACATTTTTGTATCCCATCTCCTTATCATATCAAATACTCTATCCCCAAGCGAAATCCTCGTTTGATCTATTTGTATCTATTTGTGACTTCAGGTCCCATCATTTTTTAAAACATAATATCATGATACCAGGGGAGTGTCATTTCACCCCAACCAATTTAGTTTTTATTCCCATCAGTACTCGTGCGAGTCAACGCAGCATGGGGAAACGGACTTGAGAACGCCCAACTCTTTGCAGACAGCCCAGCAACTGGTGGCGACAGCAGAATCACTGTAGCAACGCTTGGAAGTTAGAAATTGCTGATCAATGACCCTCTAAACTAACATAGGCAATGCCAACTGATGGGTAAGTTAGAAACTGCTATGTCAATTACTGATCAATAAGCCTTTTCCAAGTATAGGCCTTCCAACTAGATAGTGCCAAATGGCTTGGAGGGCCACTTTCTGAAAATCTTGTGATGGCGGATCATTTGATGATCATTACATGGGATTGCCATCAAGAAAATGCGATGGAACATGTTCTTTCCAAAGCGATTCTGGAAAGAAAATGCATGGAGTTCAAATTTTTGCTCCCTTATTTTTCAAATCCCAATGTTCTTCACTTCTTTTAGTGACTTCACACCAGGGACTTCCACGAAAAATAGAAAAAATGCTGTGTTTACCACCAGCAGAGAGATGCGTGACTCCGCAACAAAGCTTCGAGCGTGATTTCAAACTCGCCGGCGCGGTGAAAAAAAATGGTTGCCCTCGAGTTGGATTATCGGCGTGGAATTTCCATGGCATACACAAAGGAAGCTTCACCAGGATACGGATCAGGGGGATTTAGTGGTATTTGCCATCTGGTTATTTAACATAGCCATGGAAAATCCCTTATAAATGGAGGCTTTTATGGGAAAATCATCTATAAATGGGCCATTTTCCATGGCTATGTCAGTCATATCCATGATTTTTCGGGGCTCCGCCATGGAGGGCCCAAGCCAATTTGGAGTCTTTTTGGTGCCATGGGAAAACCATGTGAAGGAAGAATCACTATATCTGATCATCATAAGATATATATATATTTACATATATATATATGTATATGATCATCATAATATATGATCATCATATGTCATCATATATTCTTCGGCTCTATTTTCAGACGCCATATGTTCGATGTGCTGACGAATATGGCTTGCTGTTTCAAATATGTATGATGTTTATTGACAAATGTAAATATCTCAAAAATATCAATGATGATTTTGGAATAGTGGTTTCAGATATGTCCATGACAAATCCACCCCAACAATGCGAGAATGAAACCCAATGCTTTGACTTGGAGCCGCTGGCCCATGGGAAGATGAACCTTTGCCACGGAAACTCCAGAGGATACTAAGTCTCCGCTAATCAAACGTAATGATCGAGCTGGGAAATGCCCTATGAATGGACACAAATGGAGGTGTTGAAGAAAACAATCATTAATTAGGGGGACTTCCCATTGCCATGTTTGATTACCAGAGTGTAACCTTGTTGATTGATAGGTCCATGGATTAATATTTAGCTTGATTGAGAATGATACAGTGTGCTGCTATTGGTTCGTTTTTGAGTTGGCCATCTTGGTGTTTGCAGGTGGCAATCATTTGACTCCCAGAAGCAACCAAAAGCCATTCCCTCCAATTGCCTCCCATTGCCTCCAATTTTCTCCCATTGACTCACTGCAACATCCACACCTCAAAGCCGAGCACACGAGAGGGATAATGCACGAGAGCTTTGTGGAAGATGCGGAAGATGATTGCCGATTGCGAACTCTCAGCATGAAGCAATTTGTGTGAAAACACACAACATGGTGGAACAGACGTGCCAAACATATGCAGAAAGTATCCCCAAGATCAAGACCTCCAGCTGTAAATAACATTTGATGATGTATCCCAACATACGAATGAAATATAATGAACATATAGTATATAATAGTCTATACATACTGTATACATATCAACTACGCACATTCTTTTGCAAAAAACACACGGCAGTTGAAGCTCGGCCGAGCCTATTTCCAAACAGCCGTGGACCTTCCGCGTTGCCGTCGCCACGCGCTCTTCCACGCCGGCATCGTGGGAGCCATGGCTGAGGGTGGCACTTTAAGGTGCGCGTTGACCCAGCGACTTGTGGATCTGAACTTGGGCTTTTGCGCCCCAAACAAATCTTCTATGGACAAACCCAGATGGAGACCTTCCAAAAGATTGTGGCTGGACCATGAAAGTCATGGTGGTGGCAGTTGATGGTCTTTGGCTGGCTGCTGCTAATGCTGAAACAAGAATGACAATTCATGATTCAAGATAGGCTGCAATTTCCTGAAAGAAAAGCCATTGCCATCCATTGCCATCCATTGCCATCCAGAATTATCATCATTTTGTTTTTCTCTTTTTAAAGTCCTTTACGAAGAATCCTTTCCAAGAAAAAAATCACGCCCAAAGAGGACTGCCACACTCTTAGGGATGCAGTTCCAGTGTGTAATGGAACAATGGGGGTTTGCATCAATGGGGGTACCCCAATAGTTGGATGGTTTATTTCATAGAAAATCGCAATCTAGAATGGATGATGACTGGGGGTTTATATATATATATATACATACATACATACATAATATATATATATATATATACATACATATATTTATGGTTCTGGGTCAAAAGCCTGGTTACTTAAATGGTACACATCCAGTCATAGGTATAGCTGGATTCTGATTCGCCAGGCGGCAGAGAAGCGTTGAGAGGCTTCTACAGGCCATGCTCCCAACGGCGCCAACATGGAAAGAGAAAGAATTCTTTTCAGAACTCACACGCAAAGTAACATGGATGTGTAAAGGAACTTGTTTTTGGGGACACTTGATTTACAAATGATGCGGCATGTTCCATACAAGTCCTGGATATTGTTGGCCTGGAACCATCCCATTAACCATCGGGGTATGAACCACAATCGTGGGAGAATGGAAGGGAAATCCCTGATAAATGGAGAAACCAATTATATTTTATAAATTGTAGATTTTCCAGCAAGCCATGTTTGATTCCCGGCAATTGGGTGAACTCACATCAGATGTGAAGAGTTTTCATCCTGTTTACTGTACTATGACTTAAAACATCAATTGCGATGTCCCATAGAGCTTCTGGGATATTTCACCTCACCAACGAAACCAAGAATCCAATGGAAGAGTTCAGCTGGCAGTGACAGTTGGATGGGGGTCGCCATTTGAGTAAAAAAACAGCACATGAAACTTACTGCCAGAGATGGCAATATATATATATATATATATTATCCATTTTATTAAATACGTAATACTATACATACTTTATATGTTATATATTATATATTATATATGTTATATAGTATATATTATATATATTAGAAATTTTCTTTTGTACATTATATATTATATGTTTTTTATTATACGATGTATATTAAATATTATATATCATATATTTCATATATTATATATTATATAGTATTTAGTATATATTATTTATTTTTATTATATTTTATATATATTATATGTTTTATTATATATTTTTTAATTATACAGTATATATGTTGTATAATATTCTTTTTTGTTTATTACATATAATGTATGTTGTATTATATATATTATATATTAAATATAATCTATTTTTTATCATTTAACGTATGTTGTATTATATATATATTATATTATATATTAGATATTGATATTATATATTTTATAAAATATTTTTGTATATTATAGATATATGTGTTGAGGGTTTTGTAGAGTTGGCCTCCACATGTTTGTTGTTGTTGTTGTTGTTGTTTTTACCAAATTTATTTAGTGAATATCATTTCTGCCGTATTGGCTTTTGAATTTGCTCCCACCTAGCCAAAATTGGAACAAACCCAAGGTCGGACAATGCTGTGGTGATTTGTTTTGATGTTTGTATACCCTTCAGTATCATCTACAGTATATTGGAAAATATTGGACAAGTTCCTATAATGGAAGTTTTATTGTACAATAATTTCCTATTACAATAATTTCCTATAATTTCCTATAATTGGACAATTTCTTATAATGGAAGTTTTATTGGGAATATCATAGTACAGCATATAACTTCCTATAATAATAGTACAGTATATAATTTCCAATATTTCTATTGGGAATATCATCTATTCCTGGGTCATTTGTCAAAACCGCCTGTTGATTACGGAGTAACTCAGAATGGCATCGAACCATGGGAGAGCAGCTTGTTTAAACCCGGTCCTCTTCGAGTTCTTTTGTTTATTCAGAACTAAAGATGTATGTATGAATATACGTATGTATAATATATACGTATTAACTATATATATATATATACGTATATATATATATACATAGTTTTAACTATACATATATATATATATAACTACAACTACATATATATATATATAACACTATATATATAAATTATGTGTATATATATAACTCTATATGTATAATATTAGACTATATATACACAGTGTCTGGTCCATTCATGATAATTGTGGTGTTGCCAACAGGAAGTTAACATCCATAACCAGGTTATTGGTGCTTCGAACAATTCTTGCGAATTCCACCCGGGTGAATTCTCAATACTTCAGTTGCACCCTGCTGCAATTGCATGTTACATTATTAACATGATAAACATATAATTTCTATTAGTAACTAGCTAACTAACTTTTGCACTATGATTTTTCTGTCATGTTACCATAGTTTTTTTTGATTCATGCATTTCCATGTCAACATTTCGAATTTCCCCATACAATTCCCACACAATCCCCATAAAACTCCCATCAAATCACAAGAAAATTTCATTAAAACATATCCCGGCAAGAGACCCCAAACAGTGTGGGGGAGTGGGGAGGATAATGCATGATAATGTGGATGAGGATGGTGATGATAATGATGATGATGATGCTGATGCTGATGCTGATGCTGGTGGTGGTGGTGATGATGTTGAGGATGATGACGTTGAGGATGATGAGGTTTAGGGTGATGACGTTGAGGATGATGAGGTGGAGGATGATGAGGTGTAGGGTGATGATGTTGAGGATGATGAGGTGGAGGATGATGAGGTGTAGGGTGATGATGTTGAGGATGATGAGGTAGAGGATGATGATGTTGAGGACGATGATGTCAAGGGGAAGGAAGAGGATGATGTTGAGAAGGATGATGCTGAGGAGGGGGTGGAAGATGATGATACTGAGGATGCTGATGTGCAGGAGGAGGAGGACCATCCCAAGACCGTGCCGCATGGTTTGTGAGAGCCGAAATGCACCTGGACATGTCACAAGAGCCATTTTATGCGGAAATTTCCAGGTAAAAGGCCACAGAGCGAGACCAGGACACACACTTTGTGCGAGCCCACGCAGTTGAAATGCACTTGGGGGTTTCACAGCAGCCACTTTATACCGAAATTCACAGGTCAAAGGCCGCAGACCAGAATGAACCCAGAACGCAGACACACACTATGTGCGCAGCCAAATGCATGTCAACATTGCAGAAGAGCAACTTTATACGGAAATTCACAGGTAAAATGCCGCAGGCCAGAATGAGCCCAGAACGCAGACACACTTGTAGTGTTACCGCTGAGCGGCCCCCAGTCTTATGCGAACATCCTGATCCAATCGCAGATCTTTTGGAGTTCTTTATGCATAGCCGGAGTTTTGTCGCGCTGGCCAGTTAAACTGACGCAGGGATGAAAATGAAAGAAATCTGTCTCTGTCTCTTTGCAGTTTCGGATGCTCTGCTGGGTTTCCTCATCAGGATGCCCAAGCCCAGCAGAGTGGGCACCGACTGCTTCTCTTGTCTCTCTTTGTTTCTTTGCGCGAAATGGATGATGATGACATGAAACCAGAGGTGAAAGAGGGAACAAGGAAAGGTAAGAACAGGACATGCATTCCCTTGGCTAACAGGGTTCCGCACACACACACGCCCGTAGCTATGACGGGCAGCGTTTTTTTTTTCTGGGAGATGCCGGTATGCCGTTTTTGGCAAAGTGTCTTGCAAAATGGAAAATGAAAAGCCAGCTTTGTGATACAAATCAAGAAGGGCGCTCAAACTTCCTGGAATCAATTCCTTTGGAAAAGAATAGTTGACAATCAAGTGTGCTCTGCTGCGAAATCCTGAAAGTGTGAGGTTGTTTGTTCCTGCATTGGCTGGACTCCTGACTTTCCACGGCTTGTCAACATCAATAAATTTGACTTGCCGTTTGTGTGGGTAAATGTCAAAACCTAAAAAGTTGATGTCCTCAACTTCTTCAACTTCGATAGGCCTGCCATAAAACCACTTGTGGAGCCAAACAGCCAAAGGGTGATCTGTAGAATGCTGTTGGTCAACGATTGTGAGCCTGTTGTCTACATACCGCATGAGGAGAAGGTGCAACCCTGGCGATTGCCTCCAAATGTGGTAAGTTTGCCGCCATGTCATCTCATGGCCTGCAACGCAAATGCTGCACAGTGCTGGAGAAATTTTGCTGCCAATTGGTGACCCTTGAACTTGGAGCCAAGTTGTGTTAAGGGCGGAAAAGACAGCGGTGTCAAAGGTTGTTTGGACGATTGGAAGGATGTCATCAAGGCGCAAAGATTTGACCTGTGTGTGCTGATGGTGCTGGGACAATGAGCCGCTGGTGGTGCGATTGTGTTTGCAGCTGCTTCGGGTGTTAACTGAAAGTGTGTGGATGTCTGGGTGTTTTGCTTTGTAGTGCTTAATCAGGTGGTCAACAAAGAAGAGTACTTTGTCCTGAGGGATGGAGTTGAAGAAGCCCACCAAGTCGTCGTTGTACATCACGAGGTCAATGTCGCTGGAAGTCTCATCGAAGAACTTGTGAAGCTTCTGGAATAGTTCCGGTGTAGGTGTTGTCCCCAAGGTTGAAGGCCACACTTCGGTCAGCATGTCTGCTAGGGCTACTGCAGTGATGTGCGTCAGCTTGGTGAGGACACTGCAGTGGTATCCAATAATTGTACGGCCCTTTTTCCAAGATTTCTTCCGTTTCAGGAACGCTTGTCCTGTTGGGATTTTGTACTGTTTGTTGACTGGCTTGTGCCCACTGTCCTTTTGAAGCTTTCCTCGGGTCTTGCGCAGCGATACTGGAACTGTGGCCCATCTGGTTGGTTGGGAATTGGTTGGAAAAGTGCGGCATCATTCCATGTGGCTTGAAGAGCTTTAAGGTAAATCTTGGGGCAGTAGATCATGAGATGGCTATTCCCATGGTCTTCGTTGTGGACCACCATGTCCTTTGGAATGAGCTTTTTGAATTGCTGGAGGTTGTGAGCGGTGTATTTGGGCGTTTTGCGCAGGAATTGCTTGTGAGAGGAGATTTGGGAGTCAAAGAATTGCTCAAATTGTTTCAAAAGTTGTCGGCTGGGCAGCCCATGTTTGTCTGCCCATTTTTTAAGGGCCTGGGCTGAACAGGTCAATACCTGGCTGGTGTGTGGGTAGAAAGTTGCTTGCGCATTAGCCCATTGGTACAATGCTTGTAGTCTGGTGCTGGTGAATGTCAATTGTTCAATGCCTGAAGCAATGTGCCCATCGAGTGTTTCCAGCAACGGGTGCTTTTTGAGCATGCTGTCGCATGAGCATGAAAGGTCCCGAAAATCTGTCTGCGGTGTCCAATGTTCAGCCGCTTGCCTCCAGTTCCATAGTGCAGTGCTGAGCGATGGGTTTGCAGCTTCTTGTACTTTGGCTGATGGAAGGTGAAATGGAACAGCAATCTCCTTGTGTTCCAGGACAAACTTTCGTAACCAAGCCGCCATCCGAGACCGATATTCTGGGTGGGCAAGGAATGGCGACCTAATTGGCTGGCTGGATCTTGGACGAGTCATGTTGCGAAACTGCATGACTTTGTGGAACAAGCCTTGGAGTTTGCTTCTCTGGGGTTGTTCGATGACGTTTGTGAGCCTGTAGATGGCATAGATTTCCGCATCCAAAACTGCCCCGCTGCGAAGGTATCTGCACGCTTCAAAGGATCTCTTGGAGTTCTCTGCCAACCTGTAGAGAAGATCCCAGGCTTGAAGTCTCTCCATGGTGTGCTGTTGAAACATTGCAACTGAGCAAAACGTGTGTTTGGGAAGCTTTCTCCAGAGTCGTACTCCGGTATGGAGTACACTGCTTCTGTGCTGCACTGCTAATCGAACAAAACTATTGGATTTTCGTCGAAAGTGGCGAAGAATATGTGGGTAGTTCAGATGTGGCTGCCAGCGTTGTATGAGGAGGTGCTCAAAGCACCAGGCTTGCTGGTATGTGTCATGTGCGGAAAGTACTAAAACAGTGTGTTGGTAAAAAGTGTTGTTTCTTGCCCAATAGCGGATCGCTGGCTCAACATGCACAAGTTGCTCTTGTGTGACTTGTTTGTACTTGCTAATCCTGTTCCATTCTCTTTTAGGAAGTCCTTCCTTAGTGCTGCCAATGTAAATGTGCTTGCTGTCAACCTTGAAATGCCGAGGTTGCATTTGTTGGTGCTGTGGAAAAGAAATTGGCAGCCGCACGTATGTGATGTTGCTGTGAGAGAAAAACGAAAAGGTGTATTTGCTTGGGTGGAGGGAAATGTTTTTGAATTTCGCTTTGAGCTCTTTGCCTGAAAAGGTGTGCTCTCCATGATGCCAAATCAGTGTGAGATGCACTAAACCTTGTGCCCAAAGTGCTATTTGCTTGTCAACAAACGGAACATGATAAACAAAGAAGTTGAGCGCCTGCAAAAGTTTAAAAAGGTGGGTGAAAAGCTGGCTTTGCTGTACACAGCCATTGCTATGGCAGTTCATTGTTTCTGTCACTAGTCAGGCAGCCTGCAGTGCCGCCGCTGCAACGATCTGAGACAACGATTTGTTGCTGGCCTTCTCTGCCAAGTTGTAGGGAAGCCCCCATTTGATAGCCAAGGCACGGAGGTCGCCCAGGTCTTTGCTTTTGAGCCCTTTGTGGTGTTCCACAACTTGCTTGACGTACTTGTCGAGCTGGGAAGCCTTCTCCTTGTCCATGTGCTTCTTGATGTTTTCAAGCCATTGTTGCATGGCTTTGTCGGTGGTGGCTGAAGGAGGATCCTCAAGAGCTTGCTTGGGGTGGTGGATAGCATCAACCTCAAGCAGTTGGACCTTGCGTTTCTTTGCGGGATGCACTGATGAGCCTGGTTCTGAATTCGCTTCTCCTGGTTTCTCCCCTGTGGTGGTATGCTTCTCCGGAGTCAAAACAACTCCTTTGGCTCGGAACCGAGCATTCTCTGCCTCTAAGCTTTGGATTTTCTTCAAGGCGGTGCAATCTTGGGCGACCGGGTGGAGCTCATCCAAAAGACTCATGATTTTGTCCACAAGCGGTGTCATGAAGTCGATGGCATGTTCATGTTTGCTGGGGGGTGGTGTGTTGCTGTCAGCACAAATGCGTTCAGCAATGGCATCAATATTGTATTTCTTTTCCCTGATCTTCTTGAACAACCCTGCAGCGAACACTGCTTCTGATGTGGATCGGGCCCACACTGGCGTGACAAAGGACCCTTGAGACAAAACTCGAAGCGCATGTTCTTCCCAGCCGTTCTTGGTGATGTCCACGATGCTTATGTCTTCCACCGGGCGGCCCGCTAGTTGCCGCTTTCGGGACCAATTGGTGGGTTGAACTTTGCGGTGGAGTTTGTACCCATATTTCTCACGGTTGTCTAAGAACTCCTCATCAGCCTGAAAGTCTGAAGGAACCGGAGTCTGGGTGATGCTGGCGGATGGCTTGGTCTGATCCCACTTTGACTCTGGCTGGCTCTGATCCCATGAGTTCTTGTGGCTGTCTGACCATGATCCCCAGGAATTGTTTGGGTTCCAATTGGGCCAAGAAGAGCCGGACTTGTTCCACGCCATTGATGAGGCACGGTTTGCACTGCAGATCGAAACGCAGGTCTGACAAAAAAGGGGCTACATCAGAGTCGCAAAAATGACTGCTGCTGGCTCAAAATTTGAATGGGCTTGTGGCTTGTGAAACCTTTTTCACAAAGTAAGTTCAACGTTTATATTCTGTAGTGCCCTTGCAGGAAGGTGAAACTAACGTCACATGATGGAAGGCGACAAAGCTGCTAGCGATGCCGTGAGTCTCATACTTATCAAGGTGCATGATCACAGTCGGATACAGTTGTTAAGCTGCAAGGCAAAGCTGCAAAGCTGCAAGACAAAGCTGCATTGCTGTCACATTAAGCTGCAAAGCTGAAGACAAAACTGCAAAACTGCAAGTTTGCAAGAGAAAACTGCAAAACTGCAAGACAAAGCTGCACGGTCACACTGTCAAGCTGCAAATTTGTACGTCTGCAAAACCAAGCTGCAATGCTGCCAGTCGTGTCTCTCGACCCTATCCCTTGTTCTCAAGTCAATATACTTAAAAATCAAAGACCCCCCAAAAAAACAAACCGCGAGTCAAAGTTTCGGGGCGTTGGATTACGTGGCGAGAATGCGGAAAGGCAAAGCCCGCAATTATGCGAACGAACTCGTCGACCAGGTAAACCAGTAAACCCAAGCGAAAGCCCCCCACTACTCGGCCAATGCAGTCCCGGCACGAGGGAATCGGAACCCGCGTGAATTAACCCAAGGAAAGCTGGGTGGGAAATGGTTGGAAACAACCCCCCAAAAAATACGACGTCGGTTCTCGAGCGCGGGGAATCCGCGTGGCACCGCCGCAGATAGAGTATCATTGCAAATCAATTTGGATCTACTTCCAAGCAACCAAGAAATGCCCAAACAAAAATAAAAAGAAAAAACACAGAAAAAAGGAAAAACAAAAAGAAGAAACCAAAGACGGCAAACGGTGACCTGTTGGGGGCAATAGAAAGAAAAAACCAATGGTTTGGTGGTTCCGCCAAAAAAAACGTTGACAGCATGTCAGAGACATCCGCCCAATGATGCATTTTCCATGGTACACAGTCGGTCTCAAGGACTGCAGGCACTAAACCGCGACTTCAACACATCAACAGACAAACAGCCAAGTGCCCAGGGGGTGCGAACAAACTGGAAATGGAAACATTAAACAGGGTGATGACATGGTTCGTGTGCCTGACGTAACTGCCAAGGTCTAGTTCGGAAACAGGAAAACGCAAATCGTCACAACGTCCATTTTTTTGCTGGGGATGCCGGGCTGGAATTGAATCATAGCAATGTTTTTGGTTGGCAAGGCAGTTTGCCCCGCTTTGAAATCTTAGAGTGCTGTACAATTGCTTCATTTCAAAAAACGGCCAAAGGTCACTGGGAATGCGATGCCCAAAATGCAATGTCTTTTCGTGTGGCAGCAGTAACATTTGTTGTTATGGTCACGAACTACATCTCCTGGAAATTCACTAGCTAGGTCATGAACGTGTCCTTGGTCACCTTGTGCATCTAGTGCCCCACCAAACGTAGCTAGGTCCAACGTTGTTCGAATTCCTCCAGAACAATTCTTCTGTAGTGATCCCCACGCCAACCCTACTATCACAAATGAAGTCTGGTGCTTGGCTAAAGCGGTAGTTTTTGCCACTGTGCGAGCGATGCCGGGGAGCTCTTCAAAGTCTTCACCCCACATATTGGGTTCTGCAGAATAAACTTCGTTGCCCTGGCAGCAAAACGCTTGGCTTCGCGGGTTGTCCTTGATACTTTCTCGAATTTTTCCCTCGTTGAGAATAGACAGGGCATTTTCTTCCCTTGTTGCGTGACCAAAAAAGAGTAGTCGATTTCGTCTGCTGGTCAAAGGTGGCTGTTTTGTGTTGAAAGCTTTGAATAAAACCAAAGCAAAATTGCATGGTTTCAAATGTTCACCTTCTTGTGGTTCAAAGTGTAGGAGCAAACTGTGTTGCAAATCTTGTGGTGCCAGTCTACTTTTTGCCAAAATTGAAGCGACTTCATGAAAATTCTTCTTGTCAATCTCAAATTGCTTGGGAAAAAGCCCGTCAAGCTTATCTGCAATTGTAATTGTTTTGGTGTTCGGAGGTGTCTGCGGTATGTTTGAATGCAAAAGGGTGGTAAAAGTGCTGGGTGACATCGTTTGCCGAGGGCTTCTGCTTCGTTGTGGTTGTGGGTGTTGCTGTCGCGGTGGTGGTAGTGATGCAGATTTTGATCCCAGTTGAAAACTTTGTGCTTGGTCACGTGTCAATGGTAATGTAGGTGCTGGTGGTGGCTGGAGTTTTTGCTTCACTTGCTGTAAAAAAGAAATGGTTGGTGTTGCTGCTGGTTTGTAGTTGGGCCCGGGATCAAAAGGTTGCAGAATAGGCTGGGCTGGCAAGTGTGTTTGCTTGGTTTGTCCTGGAGCTGGTGGAGGTGGCAACGGGCTTGGTGGGTAAACGAATGCTCGCGGTAAGTTGTTGAGAGGATGTAGATCTTGATGTAGCGCGTTCGCAACTGATGCCCGAGAGGTACTCGATGTTGCTGCCGATTGCGTTGACATAGCCCGCTGGTTCAACGGTAGCAGCTTCGGAGTGAAGATAGTGAACGACATTGCTGGCCGGATAGGTTAAACAATAATGTGAGCTCACACATTAAAGAAACTGTTCCACTTTTCAACAGATTAACGTAACTTCCCGAAAAGCCTGAACAACTGAGTTTAAAAAACGAAACAACCTAACAACCCCACAAACAAACACATAAGCCCTTCAAAAATTCCGGACAACTCCTAGACGTCACCGGGGCACTAGTCTCCAAAGTAAAAGTAAAAGTAACTGGGGCGGCGTTTGTGGTGGCTCCAAAAAATGTTGAAAACCCAAACCAAAATGGAAAACAGTGGAAGGCCATAAAAATTGGAACCAGGGGACGTATGAACGGTTGTGAGGTGTGAACATTTAACTTGGGAAATTCATTGTGGTTGGAAGCATGAAATATGCCAACAAATGGTCTGAGAATGCTGAAACGGCACAGCAAATGGAGAAAAATAGCTCGATCTCGCTTGCATTCTCGTTTCTAACTGTGCTCGTGCAAGCACTCTTACAACAGTGTCGTTCCGAAAGCAAAAGGTGCATTCAAATACCAGGTTTGGAAAAAAACACAAAAATCCAGGATCGAGTAGAAAGGAAATTGCCAAGATTCATGTGTGTGTCACCGACGCTGGTTGGTTGCCCTCCAAACAAGCAAAAACAATCCACACCGCTGCGACCAAAGCATCCCACATACACAAACATAAACAAAAACAAACAGACGTTAACACACACACACATGCATCAGAACAAACATACCGAGGGAAAGAGGAGGAGGGAAGAAGATGGTGCTGAATGATGAAAGTGAAGATGATGAGAAATGACTGCGTGCCTAGTCCTCGACCTTGAAGGTAAACCAGGAGAAAAGCGAGATGAATCAAGCTTTTCAGAAACCAGTTGGAAACCAAAGGATGTTCACACACTGGGGTAGTAGAGAAACGAGCTGGAATAAATCTGAGCCATGCTCGAAAAGTTAACAGAAAAATCTCATAGACAGCGGCGCTTGCGCTTAAACTGGTAAAGTTGGAGGGGAAAAAGCCCCAAAACTTGGAATTTGGGAGGAGAGCGTTTTGCACACTATCCAAAACTGTTGAACTTGAGAGGGCAAGCCTTCTCTAAACCGGCACAATGGCCAAGGTGGGATAAATCCCAAACTACTTGAGCATAAAGCTCCACCTCGTCGCCCTCCCTTGCAGACTTTGGGGAGAGTTCAGTAGCCGACTCGACGGAGCGAAAACGGCCCGCATCTGACACACTTGTAGTGTTACCGCTGAGCGGCCCCCAGTCTTATGCGAACATCCTGATCCAATCGCAGATCTTTTGGAGTTCTTTATGCATAGCCGGAGTTTTGTCGCGCTGGCCAGTTAAACTGGCGCAGGGATGAAAATGAAAGAAATCTGTCTCTGTCTCTTTGCAGTTTCGGATGCTCTGCTGGGTTTCCTCATCAGGATGCCCAAGCCCAGCAGAGTGGGCACCGACTGCTTCTCTTGTCTCTCTTTGTTTCTTTGCGCGAAATGGATGATGATGACATGAAACCAGAGGTGAAAGAGGGAACAAGGAAAGGTAAGAACAGGACATGCATTCCCTTGGCTAACAGGGTTCCGCACACACACACACTTTGTGCGAGCCTGCGCAGTCGAAATGCATGTCAACATTGCAGAAGAGCCACTTCATACGGAAATTCACAGGTAAAATGGTGCAGACCAGAATGACGAGCCCAGAACGAGACAAGCCTGCGGAGTCGAAATGCATGTCAACATTGCAGAAGAGCCACTTAATACGGACATTTACAGGTAAAATGCCGTAGACCAAACTCGCGGCCCACACTTTGTGCGAGCCTGCGCAGTCGAAATGCATGTCAACATTGCAGAAGAGCCACTTTATACGGACATTTACAGGTAAAATGCCGCAGGCTAAACTCGCGGCCCACACTTTGTGCGAGCCTGCGCAGTCGAAATGCATGTCAACATTGCAGAAGAGACATTTTATACGGAAATTCGCAGGTAAAGGGCCGCAGACCAGAGAGAGCACCCTGATCAAGCACCGGCCTTTACACCTACCGTAAGAACTGTGGACAAATCCCATGAAATCCCGAGAAAATCTTCATAAAATCGACAAAAAATCCTCAGGAAATTTCCCATCTCCAGGAGTCAATTGTGGCCTCCGCCTCGGCGGAGAACCGGGCGCTGAAGCGACGAGTTCCCTTGGCGGCATCGTCGGTTGACCATTTTTGACCAGCCAAACTTGGTGATTTGATGGTGATTTCGGTGGTTTGATGGTGATTTCATGGTTTTATTGGATTCTTACTGGAATTTCATTGGATTCTTATTGGATTGTTTATAATATTTTCATAAGATTATATCAGACTACACAGATACAAAGGGTGTTTCTTAAAATGGAGGATCCCAAAAACCATGTGTTTCAATACTAAGTGGTTTTTCATGACTTGGACAATTTGGGGGTACCCTGACGACTTCGGAAACTTCCATATAATTAGGGCATCTTGTTGACTCCAATCAGTTTGCGTAGTCGGTTTTTAAATATATATAGTTATAGCTAACTTGGTCAGTAACTAAGTGGTTTTGCGAAGTTCGCAGACACCGAATTAATTACCTAGTAACTTTGCGAACTGTTCTGGAAAAGGCTAGGACAACTAGTTCATTCTAACAACTAGGGCCTTAAATGGGGATCTTTATGGATTTGTTATCCATGTTTGACAGCTAAGTTGTTTGAATTTACTCCAATCAGTTAGCCAAGCTAGCAAAGTTGGTTAACGTCGTTAAAATGTAGTTAGCCGTAGCGTAGCCATTAAAAACAGAGGATGTTTTTTTACCCCAAAAAAATGATTTGTATTAGTTGCACTGTAGTTGGCTAAGCGGGTATAAACATCACTCAAACAACTGTCGGGGTTGTCGTCAATATCTACAGTCAGTGGGTTGCAAATATCAGCAAACATAAGTGGGGATTTTCACATGTTGCAACAAGCAATTTGATGGACATACAATGGGATTTAAACTTAAAATGGACATGACAGTATATATATATATAATTTATAATATAATATTTATATAGTATAATATAATATAATATAACAATATCTCATATAATATATAATATAATATAATATAATATAATATTATGTAATATTTTAATTAATATTTAATATATCATATATGACTTATAATATTAATATATAATAAACTTTGATATAATACAATAGAATATAATATAATATAATGTAATGTAATAGAACAATATAGTATAGTATAGTATAGTAAAGTATTGTATAGTATTGTATAGTATAGTATCGTATAGTATAGTATATTATATTTTATATTTGTGACATATATTTCCAACAATATCCGTGGTTTGAGTCGTATTGTTTATCTCCCATGAAGCCCAATTAGGTGATCTTTTCTCCTGGGATGATCCGAAAAATATCCAGGCGATGGGACCCATGGTGAAGTCAAACTTAGATCATTGTCCACTGATGTATAAGAGACACACAATAGAGAAGACTTCAAAACATATTCCATGGATATGCTCCCCAGTAGATATGTTGCCCAGTTTTACCAGCTTTGAACCGGATTGTTCCATAAGTTTTGAGTTTTACCCCACGTAGAAATTTGAGTTTCACCCCAATTATACCACATTATACCTACCTGCATCTCCCCCGCCCTTCCGGTCTTGGGGGAAATCTAAAGGAACCCCCAGGATTACTCTCCAAAATTGATCAACGTGTCCTCGAAACGTTCACTTACATCCACCCATTCTGAAACCTTATTACAGTATATAAGTGGTTGGTTTCCCCATCATATCCCCATGATAATACATGTCCCTATCAAATCTGTTGATTTCCCCTGATAGGTGTCCCCAACAAGATCCCAAAAAATTGGAAGCCTCGAACTTGTGGAGACAACATGAGACAACATTACTTTTACTATCCTGGACGTACGTTTCCATCTCCTACACTGTGGGCCCCCATAGATACCTAGGTTAATTTATAACAACTATAACTATGGTTACTGATACTTATAACATCTTATACGTATTGTTAATGGGGTTTATAAACCAACTTAATTATGACCGGGGGGCCACATTGTATCAACCACTCCATTTACAGCTGATTTGACTCCAAGGTCCGGCAAAGACTTCACAAGAGACTTGGAGCGATGCTGCCACCTGAGGACTTGTGCGGAGGGGTGCCACGATTGCTTTCATGGGTAAATAATGGCCTTTTTTTCTTAAAGTACTTGGAAATGATGGGAAATGGGAGGTTTTAACCATCAAATATGGGTTATCATGGCAGTGAAACTCAGCGTCGTCTCGAATTTGCCCCAGATCCGAAGTTTCTGGTGATTTTTCTTCATCCCAAACTATAGCTGGTTGGTGGTTTGGAACAGTCATTAATAATGGTTACTAATAGTTAATAATGGGATTAATAATGGGATAGTTTCCCAAAGTATCATCTGTAAACATTGGACAAATCATAGGACAATATGGGAAAATCTCCTACACATGGTGGTTTCAGCGGGACAATCATCTACTGGTTGGTGGTGACTGGAACCATGGAATTTTATGACTGTCCATTCAGTTGGGAATGTCATCATCCCAACTGACTTGTTGAAACCACCAACCAGTATAGTTTCAGGACGATGAATAGATATGTCCAGAAACTATAGTTCCATCAATCATAGATCCACCTATCTATGGTGATTTTGGGGATGGTGTTTGGCTTGTTTTAGCCACATTGTCCAGAGACTAGCTTCGATGGACACCTTGATGCTGGCGGCTGCAGGAGTTTGAACAGGCCACCCAACGCTTCCGCGACATGGAAATGGCCACCAAAGGTGGGCCCTGGCAGCGAGAAGTTCACGGTGAATCCCGGTGAATGCGTTGTGAAAAGCCAGAATGATTGGAGTTGTGAAATGGCGTTCATTTGATTTTTCAATATTTTTCAGGCATCAAAATTGGATTCTATTTGGCTAGCCTATTTTCAAAGAACCCCCATATATATATGTATTATATTATATTATATGTACACACATTTCTGGCCGATGTCATTTGACAACATGGTGAAATTCTTAGGGCTAAGGATCCCAATTCATAGCCGAGCTGTTCAGGTAGAATAAGTCTCCATAAAATGGGCACACGCCCGGGTTGCCCGGGTTTGGTCATTTGAACAGCAGAATACAAGGTGGTAGGTGTCCCAGTTCGGAATCGCTAATTTTTGTTGTTTTCACTCCAATCACCAGACTTTATGGATGTCTATACTAGATGTCTGGAACATTCTGGAACTATAAACTGGGTAACATAGACCAAGAAAGATTTCATCACGGGGCACTACTATGATGTAGCATCGATGTCACATGACCTTGTCAAGAGTTGGTTGAAGGGCCGAAGGGAACATTTACAGGAAACCCTGCATAGTTTGAAGTCAAAACTCATTTTGTTCTGCACATTTCCATTGATTCCATTATTTATTGGTTCGATTTCTAATTTTGGATGGTTCAATCAGTTAAATCTAATTTTGTCATGGCGACAAGTTTCTGAGTTTCAATGATCTTTTTGTGAAATACGATTTGGACCGCCTTTGCCTTTGCAGGGAACGAGGAGTATCATTGTGAGGAGGCTGGTCTGCAGGGGCTGCAGTGTTGTTGAATCCCTTCACCCGTTTTAAACACCGCCCAGAAATCATGGTTTAGCAGAGGCTGAAATTACATGTTGAGACCATAGAATGAGGGTGTAGCTCCAGTTATGCCATTGAAAAATAGGGCACAATACAGTAATGATAAACTCTGAGCTAAATCTTGGTGTAGCCAAATTTGCACTTACCAGACCAATTTGTGCAGTTTTTTGAGTGTTGGTACAGGAAGCGGCTGCAGGTGAGGTTTGTTGGTTTACAACTTTATCTAGCTATAGATGTATCCACCATACATCTTGCCTATGGCTGTGTTTTCATGAGGGTAGCAGGCTGGTAGGTCAGAGAGACGAAACTTGAGGCTTCAATTCGCTTCGACATGTTTTTCGGTATACCACTTGGATTTCGGTTCGCATGTAGGGCCAGTGTGGGGCTTTGAATCGGGGAGATCTTGGATGATCTATCTCTTCACCAATCTCGGACAACGAATCTCAGCCAGGACTTTTCCAATTATTCCCCCTGGTTTGCTGGGAGCTAAGCGTGCCAGAAGCAGCAGGTGATACTGCCTGCCTTGAACCATGCAGCTGCAGATGATAGTTCCTTAGCCCCAGCAAAAGCACTACTTGTTTTTTAAATAGCATCTGACAAGACAAGGAATTAGGGAACCAGCCCCACATGGTTTTGTTTCAGGTCAGTGAATTACTACGCCAGATTCATTCTATAGAACTGATTATTATGTAAAGACCACCTATGTGATGCTATTGGAAGTCAGCATGTTGGTTTTGGAACATGGTTAGAACTCTTTCAATACTTTTGATTCAGATCATACCTTACAAGGGGGTTCTGCACATAGACGACTCAACATTGTGAAGCGACAAATGCATTTTATAAATATACATAGCCTCACACCAGTGCACTACATCTGTTTATTTTTGTACAATAATGTATCTTACATATACATGAATGTGTACCTTTTATACACATACAGAAAACTGAAGATCCATAATACGTCATAATACATATAGATGTAATATTAATTATATATATATGTAATACATACGTTACATGTCCAGAATTCGCGTCAAGTGTGTCTTATCCATGACGAATGTTCGAGGTGATGGATGGCAATGCTATGGTGATCCCTCCGTGGATTCAAGCGCTTCCTTGTCAAGGAGAAAAGAGCGTCGGCCTTGCTACCTGTAGTGATCCTGGTTGGTGCTTTGGAACCCCTATGGATCCAAGTACCTTCTTAGGAAGTGTTTGGGGTATAATTTACTGTGGTTTGGAGGCTTAAGTACCTTCTCAGACAGTGTTTGGATCCATAGGGAACATGAATTTTAGTTTCCCATATATTAGGAA
>CAMXCT020001686.1:0-138049 GCA_947184155.2 Cladocopium goreaui | reverse complement strand
AATCTAATATATCTATCATTATCTATCTATTCAATCAAATCAATCTATTCACTCAAATCAATCTAATCGATCTATATAATCGATCCAGCCGATCGATGGATTGAAGGAGCGATGAATCGTTGGGTCGATGGATCGATCCGTCCGTCCGTCCGTCCATCCTCTTCTCGATCCATCCATCGTTATCCATCCATGAATCGATTCTATCTAATGCGACGTATAAACATCTGGAATCTATCTAAATTTAGTCCAACTCACCAAATATCTAAAATCTAACCTCATGAATTTATTTCACAAGATGTTGAAATAATATGTAATATAACACCATCTAGACCAACCAATAAGCTATCCCCAGGGCCAACCACATCTTCATCCCCAGCACTTTCACGGTTTCACAGCGCACCAAGCTTCTCCATGGTGCTGTCTCCATCATAGCGTTCCCCGGAAGGATCCAAGTAGGGTACATCGCTGGCCACTGCCGGATGCATCTGCTTGGAATGGGTGAAGTCCTGCAGAAGTGGAAGCGAAAACAGCGGGGAATATCATGGAACAGGGTTAAACATGGAACGCATGATCTGATGAATGTGAATAATGTGATGTAGATTGATTGACTTAGCACAATCTACCTACTGAAATGGGGGGATTTTTAAGTTAGCCACGTAATTTTGGATAGCGAACGCCATAGCCTACAGGGGCATTCTAGGCCCCGCTGGAGCCCCTTCAATGGCTTGTGGATGTCAGCTACACTGTTGGGTGAGAATGGATGTGGACATGTTTGCACCCATACTCATGACTACTGTCGGCAAGACTACCATGCTTGGCAAATGTTTGGCGTTTGTGATCTAGCCTCAAACTCTGGAACTCGGATGATGGATACAGGCTTGTCCCAGCTAGCTTCAAAGATTGGTGATTGATGCAATACCCTCCCATTCGCCTCTTTCTCCAATGGTAAACACATCATCTCCTAGAAATATACAGAAATACCCTGGTTTGCTGAGCATTTAGTTGGTGTATCCTTTATATGTCATATATTTCGAGGTTTCATGGGATGTGACTATCCCGGTAGGGAAAAGCGTCTTTTCCGAGGCCCCAGACGTAGCAATCCACTGTGCCAGCCACAATGCGGATACGATCCGCACTGCTCAACCTCAGAGACTGGGCCGGTCATGGATCATGGATGCATAGGGAGCTCCCTGAATCATCAATCTACGATGCATTTCCCTACATTCACTCCATAACCCATGACGGATCCATGTATGGTATATATGCTAACATTGGGGGTATATTGATGGTAAATGTTACCATATATAGCATACATGGATCCTATGGGTAATGAGGTAATGACATGTTCATGCCCGTAAATATGCGTACGATTTTACTTGCATAGTATGCAAAAGGGGAGTCGCACGGAATAGCATCGTTCTCCATGGAGAAAAATATTCCATTCGATGAAGATTCGGGGCCACAAGCGCTTTTGTGGCTGGGCCAGTAAGGTGATTTTGTCACGGTTTACCTGAAAGGGGTTCCACACTTTTCAAACAACTTTTCAGCTTTGCATATTCTGTAGCACGCAGTCTTCTAAAACAAGTTTTCCAAATATGGGTCGAAGAATGTCGAACATATTGGGGACCTTCATGAAACAACCAAACAAACCTATACCCTAATTGTGTACCCAATTGTGCCCCCATATGATCCCATATGTCACACTGAAATCCATATGTTGGTGAAATCATGGTGAAAATCCAAGCTTCTACACATGTGGGGCCCCCCAGTGATGTTTGTTGGTTTATAAACCCCAGAAAAAAGTGTAGTTATACTCTAGTTATAGGTATCATAAACCATAGTGAAATGGGAGTTGCACCAACTTCGCAACCGGGGGCTTCGCTGCCCCGCCAGAGGTCTCGTCCCCAGAGGCCCTTGAGCTTCCCAGCCCTGTGCCCTGCAAAATCAAGCGATCTGACGTGCCAGCGCGCCAGTCCAAGGTGCCCTCGTTCCTGCGAGAAGCCAAGCATTTACGCTAGATATCTCTATAGATTCATCATCTGTGTATTGAGATTAGATCTATGAAGTTTTTGTTTTCTTGATCCATCTTAGAATCCTGGGTGGATTTTGAGTCTGAATGTAGGCAAATCATAAATGTTATTGGTGCTGTTTTAATGCAGATACTTTCAGGATCAGGTCCTCGATCCCTTAGGTTCTCACATGTTGACACCGCGAGACTGCCACGCCTTAATATGGTTGGAACAATAAAAAAGGACACCACAAGCCCATGTCAAAAACCGCAATGTATTATCATGCTCAAAACCCTTGTTTACTGTAAATGTTCAACCAATGATGCGGGGCCACCGCTGAAGCGTTGCGAAAGACAGCTCCTGGGACCGTTCACGGTCATGACACCAGTCCCCTAGGCGCGGCAGTGGTGAAGTCCCATTGTGTTTATGGAAGGTGGTGCCTCACAGTACCAGTGATGTCACCCTTAATGTCAAACCCCTGGGCTGTTGATAGTTGGTGTCGTACCATTTTACTACGCGCCGTGTCTGTGAGGGAGCGTGTTTTTTAAAATAAATCTTTCAAGATTGAACCATGAATGTGTAATGTTTGCCTGCAGCCGTTTAGTAGGTTTGTTTAAGTGTATCAATGTATCATGTGATAATTCATGTCAATGTAAATGGAGCGTCAGAAGCATCAATGTGTTCAGGGTGTTTTACCATCATTTGCAAATTCAAATTTAAGTGGCCTTCTGTTTCAGTAAGGTAATACCTGTATGAACATGTTCCAATGTAGTGACAACGAATTTGATGTTCGCCGTGGATGAATGCGAAGTTGTGGTGTACTATAAGAAGCTCAAAAAGATTCAAAAAGTAGAGAAACAAAAATGGAAGTGACGTCCTTGATGATTTCTTCTTCCCAAATCAAGGCCGAGGAACGTTATTAGCCCCCGGCCCCACCCCGTGTGTCTCGGAAAGAAAGTGAGAACACACTGCATACATTTTGATACACGGTCCGTGAGGTACACGGTACCTTTTAGTAGGACATAACCTTTGGCATAAACTTTGGGGGTGTATGATGGTGTATGTACCCCCTAATTGATCAACCAGGGTTCAAAAATATTGGGCTGACAACCAGAACCTCTCTTTTGTTGTATGGTTTTTGATAACCCTGTCCAAATGGCAAAAATTGAATGTAACTTCGGCATTGTTTACGATTTCCCAGGTTTACCACATTGGAATATACGGATATCTAAATGAACACTAGTTAGAAAAATCGGAACATAAATAAACTTAAATCCACGCCCGTGTATGCAGAACTATGGACTGTCGGGGTTTGCGTGTATCCACTTTCAACTCATAGTTTCTCGATGTTTCTCGTGGTTTATCACTTCAAGTTCCCCATTCAAACACCCATTTTTTGGGTACCAGCACCCACCCATTCTTGGACCAAGATATCCCCTTAATGCGGCCAATTTTCGAGGCCACCTAGCCAGAAGCGCTCGGGCACGTTGCATGGCAGCGGAGTGGGGGCCCTTGGGTGACGGCAGCCAGGTTTTTCGTCTGGAGATGTGTGGAGATGTCTTCATGGTTGGTACCCTCTGGTAAACTAACATAACTATGGAAAATCACCATTTTTACTGGGAAAATCCACTATTTCTATGGCCATTTTCAATAGCTATGTTAGTTTACCAGAGGGTATTTCACAGCAAACAAATGATTTTTGTATCAGAGATTCAAGATTCATTTTCAGGGGAAAATCAACCCCGGAGACAGGCCGTCTAGATCTCTTAAAGGGCACTTATCCACTAATATCATCTAATATCCACTATTAAATCATATTAAATCCACAAGAAGACTGATGACCATTTCTAAAAACATAAAAAAATCACTGTGAAAGCCTTTCTGAACTTAGCTGTGGCACACGGAAGTGGTTGTTGTCGTTTCATTGGTCCCAGCACCTTCATTGGCGATGATCGGAGACATCTTCACAACGAATCCCAGAGATAGAGCCCATCGGCCCCTAACCATTTCTGACCATGTCTGGGCTCCAAGAATTTAGCTATTGGGCCTCTGCCTCTGCCAAAAGTGGATACTGACCTGAAGATATATAGGTTTGTCTGAAAACAGGCTACCTTTATATAAATCCGTTGGTTTATGAGAATGTTCCCTATCATTGTAAAATGACTAGTCTGCGGGTATACCCTATTTTCAAATCCACTCGTATGGCAGGGTTTCAAAAAAACGAAGAACCAACATCTGTGGGTCAGAAAACCTGGTCAGAAAGTCATGGTCCAGTGACTTGGTCGATTTGGTGTACTGCCTTGACTTGGGAAACCTCCATATCTTCATTTCTCTGCCAGGTGGATACGAATCTCAATCTGGCTTCTAGGTTCCGCAACACAAATTGGAAGAGGATGTCATCCCCGACTCCAAGGGGAGGGTGAAAACTGACATCACCGGAAATGCTATGCTCATTATGCATCTAGCCCAGGCACATCACTGAAAATCACAAAGCATCAAGAAAGGTCTGTAATATATCCCATTACTAGGCCCATTACTATATACATGCCCAATTTCAAAAACCCCAATCAGAGGTGAGGATTCTTGCGGCGATCGGAGAATACTGTAATCCTCCTATGTTTCCGTTCATCATTGGGTTTGTTCCTTTTATTCACCGATTGTTCTTGGTGAACTCCGTATAATTGAAAGTTACTATAGCAGTTCAATGGCCATTCGAGGATTGATTGGAGGTACCTACCATATATAAGGCCTATTTGTTAGGCCTATGTAAGGGAATATCCCCCCAAAATATGGACTTATATGGTACAGTACCTCCATTTTAAGATCCTGGAATTCACATTGAGCAGTATTTCTGTCACTTTCATTATTGACATTGTTGTGATTTAAATCCGATAGCATTGCCAAAATAATGCCATAAGTATCCCGAAATTCGCCATATTATCATTGTCGTTGCCGTCGTCCTCAACATAAAAACTATATAATAATAATAGTAATAATAATAAAATAAAAATAGTAATAATAATATATAAAAATAATGATAATAATAATGATAATAATAAAATAATAATAATACAAAAAAAATAATAAAATAATAATAATAATCATCATCATCAATCATCATCATCATCACCATCATCATCATCATCATCAATCATCATCATCATCATCATCATAAAAATCATCATAAAAATCATATTTATCATCATTATCATCATTATCATCATTATCATCATCCCCATCCTCCTCATCATCATCATCATCATCATCATCACCATCACCATCATCATCATCATCATCAACATCATCATCATCAATCATCATCATCATCATCGACATCATCATCATCAATCATCATCATCATCAATCATCATCATCATCATCATCATCATCAATCATCATCATCATCATCATCAACACTGCAATTCTTACTGTTTTGATAGCTATGCTAATGATGATACCAGGTAATATGGGACGCTTGCTGCTTGTGGGAGTTTTTTTTTTTTTGCGTGGTCGTTATGGTTTTCTATCACCCCCTTGGGCGCGAGAACTGACCAACAATGGCTATAAACCCTCCCCCAATGGTAGGTTGACTACCCTCCGGTAAACATAGCTATTGAAAATGCCGAAAATACCTCGTTGATATTTGATTTACCTACAGTAATTGTCAACATTATGATTGTCCATTCTGTTAAAAAAAAACAGAGGGCATTGAATTTGCCATGGTTCTTGAGAGTTGAGCGGTTTCTTCCATCCCAACCCCCATCGTTCGCGCGTATGAAACGTTTCTCCCGCACCTGCGCTTGGAGGTGCTATGGCATCGGCGTCACAAACGCAGATGGTCCAGGTGCCGACCTGCGGATCCGCCGAGTCCATAAGGAGCTATCGCTGGAAAGATCATTTGAAAAATATGGGAGAAACCCACCTTTAATGATGGTTTAATGATGTTTAAATGAAGACTAATGGAGGTTTAATGATGGTTTATTGGAGGTTAAATGATGACTAATGGAGGCTAAATGATGTTTAATGATGTTTACTGGAGGACTAGTGTTGCATTACCATGGGTTTGTGACCCCCACAAAAAACCATTGTTGGATTCCAAATGTGATACCCTCCAGTGAACACACAAAGAAACCATGGAAATCCAGTAAATGATCTACACCATATCTGGGTATGTACTTCTTGGCACGATTCTGAGGATTCTCTTAATGAGTAAGTAGGTTTGGTCCACTTCGAAATAAGCTTAGATCTCACTAATGCAGCGTACACCCAATAGTAACGACACAAATTTTGACGGTTAACGCCCCGCCTGTGTCTAGCCTGGTAGTATTGGAATCTCCCAGGAGCCCACAGCACCAATCTAAACCGCCGGGCAACCTTTGATTGATATCAACCAACTGTGGATAATGGGAATATGAATCGGCTTGTAACGACTTTAGAAACTTTAGATAATAGTTGCTAGCTTTAGTTGATGAGTTCCCATTTTAGTTGATCAACTCCTTTAATCCACGTAAAGCTGGCATTTCATCAACACCTTTTGGGAATCACTCATGGCTGTTCCAATGCCACGACCTCAGATGACTCGCAAGGTAATCCCCAGTTCGATTTAGGAAACCTCACCTGTGAATGGGTTTTTGGAGCCGGTCCCCTCCAACCGATTGATGTTCACAATGGGAGACCGAAGGATTACCCAAAGAAACTCTAATGGATAGAACATGTCACTTCATCATAGTGCCGAACCATCGGCCCATGACACTATTTATGATTGTTATGAAAGTTCCTGGAGCCACCCCACCTGTTTCAAGGTTATATTCACAAGTAAAAACAAACGGCAAGCGCACAAATGGTTTTTAATGTTGGACTTACCCTGACTCTGGTATAAGATATGATAAGATATGACGATATGGAAAATTGCCCATGTATTAATATAGAGTATTGTTCTATTATATAAACATGTTGATTTCCATGGCTATGTCAAATTTCCAGGGACTTCACAACTGATGGGGCCCGGGTCCTCGCCTGTAGGATGGACATGCCGCTGCAAACCAACTTGGTGGGACCCTAACAGGGGCTCAAGCTGGGGCGGATCAGGGTGATTTATCGCTAAACTAGTGATAAACCAATGTTCTATGCTTTCTTGGGGTTGCTATATTTTTTGCAAACCTGTATGTGCATACAATATCATTATATATATATTATTGTTGTTGCCGTGTATGAAACATTATATTATATGTGCATGCACATATGTATGTTCAATCAAAACTACCCCGCCAGCAGCTCAAGTGTATCCCACAACATGCGCACAATTCAAAAACATGTTGGATCAATTGGGTTTCAACTATTGACCACCTGCCATCCGGGGGATGTTGACCCCAACACCCCCTACTCTACGGCAAACCATGCGCAACAAGGGGATGCACGCCCTTTGAAACACCGCTTCGTCTGCTGCTGAGGCTGCTAGTAGACATGGTTATCACATGTTATCACATTTGTCAATAATTCTCAGCTAAATCCTACGAATCCGAGTGCCTTCTCATAAAATATTTGGGTATGTTTTAGGTGGTGAAGTATGTTTACAAGAAGTAGACTAGGGAAACAACGTTAAAGTTAAAGTTATATATATATATTGTATATATATATATATAGTTATAGCTATGAATTTTACCAGCGGAATGATGTCTCCCCATCTTTTCCTGCATACTGATGATCTCATGACCCACATCTGCGCCCCTGCCTTCGGTCTCCGAATCACTATGCGGAAGGTGGTGCCCCTATGAGTGGGTTCGTTAAAGCCTATGAGTCTATTCATCCAATTCATCCTAACCGCAGTTGTGCTATGTTAGACTTATAATACCATAAACATCCATGAGCCAGCCCTAGTTCATTGATGCAAATCAACCTAAGCTTCGTTGACGATCCTTTTTTTAATCGGGCCTAAGTGGGGCCCCAGGCATATCATCCTCAGGGCGCGGCCTTGCCGATGCCGTCGCACATCAAGGTCTGATAGTCTGCTGCGGTCGACAACGGCTGGAGTGCACCGTTTCCATCTTTGAACCTTCCTGGCTCGTCTGGGTGGGGTGTCAAATGGTGTCAACAAAGGTCAGCGTTTGATCGCGTTCAGCTGATCACTTCAAAAATTGTCAAAATGAATCAAAGGTCATCCAAGCTTGATACGTGGTTAATAGTTAAGTCCTTATTAGCTGTTGTTGTTATTGTTGTTGCTGGTTTGCAAGCCTCCTATTCATCCTTTTTGTTGACGGAAATGAGAGGGGTTGGTTAAATTCCCATTATAAATATGGGCCCATATATGCAACTTCTGAGTAGTGGCACAACAATCTTCCGATTAACAGAGATGGAAATCCTTCTCGTCATCATTGCTGGCAGGATTCAACCACTATGCAAGTTGCAAGTGTTGTCCTTCACATCATTCATACGTTTTATCCTCTTGGTTGTTAGATGTTGTTAGCCTATTAAACCCCCACTGTCTCATTCACTTCTGATAGAAGCCAACGAAGCCACGTATCTATAGAAAACATGTCTACCTGTGTTCAGGCAATTCATGGCATAGAATCCCAACAAATGCTACAGATGTTCAAATGCGTGCAATTCATCTCTCTGCCTCCAACTCCTCCAGAGTCATCCCGGCAGAATGGTCAACAAGAATCCCAAGGTTGTGTGTGTAAAATCAGTTATGTTATGGCATGTTTTGTTATGGCATGTTTAATAACAATAATCCCAATTAAACCCAACTTCTGCTGGTGATGTTATTTTCGTTGCTTCTCCTGAGCTCACCCTAGGTGATCAAATGTGGCGTGCAGAAACATCCGAACAATGTTTAGATATTTATAGAGGATTTCCAAGCCAGCCACTTTTGGTTCCCGGAGGGTATATCATGACCTATATCATCATTTATGGTTCTTATTTTTCCAGTCTACTTTCCATTCTCATCATATATTATCATCATTATCCTAGAAAAATCCCAGGTTCTGCTTCTTATTATTATCATTTATTATCATCACTATCATCTTATGGTTCTATTATCCTATTCTTATCCCATTAAATGCCATTGTTATCCCATCGAAGAATCTCCCAGTGAACCCAAGCATCCTTTCCGGTCAGCCAGCTGGGCGAGCCTCGAGGTGCTGATGTGGAGTCTCCACAGCTGGAGCCTTGTCCCACCAAATAGATCTTGTCCTCAGGCTTCGGGATTTCTTTCAAATATTCTGGGATCCCCCCCTCTTTAAGGGGGGGGGTGGGGGGGGGTAAAAACTGAAATATTTCACTTTAGGGGGGGGTCTCCCCCCCCCACACACCTAGAAATATTTCACCTCCCTAAAGTGAAATATTTCAGCTAAAAAATTCTGGTCTATAATGGCTTTGGGCGTGGTTGAATTCAAGGCTGAACGTCATGTTCTGAAGGCTGTTTGGCAAGTTCACTCTCTTATTTACTTTCTTGGAAACCGGCAATTACCATTTACCTAGTTGTCAGTGTTTGCGCATGGGCCCTACCCGCGTGAGGACTAAAAAGGTCCAAAAAGGAACAGCGTCCGGAGGAACCCCCCCCCCACGTCTTTTAGAAGCCCAAAAAAATACGTGGGGGGGGGTATATTTCACGTGGTCAGGTGAAATATTTCTCAGAAATTTCTTGCCTTACCCCCCCCAAATATTCCAGGGTTAAAGGGGGGGGGATATTCTGGGTAAATTTGATCATATTTCACTAACCTGAATTGTTGGGCCATTTGGGGATCATTTCCCTTACTAACCATGATTTCCAGTGAGGGAGAACAGTGAGGTCGTTATAATTTACCCAGAAATATACTATTAAATACTACTATAGTAGCCCTTTAAAAACGTTCTTGAAAGACGGTTCATTTGTCACTAAATGTTTGAATCAGAATTTACTTTTCCAGAAACACTTAGATAATGTAAGAATTGCACAGTGATGGCGATGTTTAAACATCATTTGATATCGGCCCATTTTCAGACACGTCGAGAATGATTCGGGGCATGGGATTCATATGGATCCATGGTTAACCTCGTTCCCAATGGCCCAATGGCAGAAAAGTGGCATCAAGGCCATGGATCAAGGGGAATTGTGGATCAAGGCTATGGAGCATATCCCTTAGAGATGCATGGATCATGGGATGCTCATGGCTACTGTATGAATCGGGGCTGTGGATTGCCTGCGCTTCCAGGGCCCCAGGGTATGCAACAGGGCCTGAAAATGTTGAGCCGCTGTGGTTCAAACCAAGCAGCGTTGATGACATCGAAATTCGTTCCTTGCACTTCGACACTGAATTCCCAACCTGAAACGCAAACGCGTTTCGTCACAAAAGTGATCATCATGATCATCATGCAGGCAAAGCATGCGGATGTTTTCATGTTTTCTTTGGAAAAAATGTGGAGGAGACGAGGAGGCCCAATTTATGGCCCAATAATAGGACAACGATGATCAACCATATTAGGAGCTGCCCTGGTGATTTTTGGGACGCTGGCAGGAATGCGACCGAATAGGAAATAGCCCATAATTACAGGCACAATTGCACATAGCGATAATTAGCCTCTGGTAAACGTTTACATAACTATGGTTAAAATCACCATCTTTTTTTTCATGGGTAAATCAACTATAAATATCATTAAATCACCATCTTTAATGGGTAAATCAACTATAAATATCTATAAATGGGCAATTTTCAATAGCAAACTGTAAACGTTTACCATTTCAGAAGGCCCAAGGGATCCAAGGGATCCAAGGGATCCACGGGATACCAGGATCAACTCATCTTACTAATTTATACTATAGTTGATCATAGTCAAGCTGGTGTTGAATCAATTCATATGTATATATGTATATATGTATATATTGTGCATGTCATTGATACATGCCTGGAATATATATATATATAGTGTATAGTATATAGTATATATATATAAATATCAGACTCTATATCATATGTATATAATAGTCGATCATAGTCAAGTGATATTGAGAACTGTCTTTTTGGACGGACTCATTTCTTCCAACCTGGTCGGATCTGATAGACCGAGGTTGCGGTGCTGGAAGACACCTGAGCTCGACCGAGCTCTCGACAGAGCTCCCGGTGGTCAAAATTCACACATCTTAATATATTGGTTCACCATCTTTTTAACCAACTAAATCACTAAAGATGGGGATCTGAAAAAATTAACCAAACATATAGAACCCCATCTTTTTTGGTTACTTTTTTCTATTTAAAGGGAGACTTTCCTGTTTTTATCTTTTTAGTGGGAATTTACTGCACTTCAGGGTTGCAATAATAGTAAACAATAGGAACGACTACACCATAAACTCACGGGCTTTAAAGGGTAAATTGACAGGACAATGTTGATGAACCATCAAGTTTGGAATAAATAGCAACCCCTCGCTTAATAGCTGTATCACGCTAGATCTACCCCAAAAGTGTATAATAAACAGCAACGCCTCAATTAACATAGACCCATATACTATAAATCTATACTATAAACAATAAATATAATATAATATTATATTATATACAATAATAACCTATCCAAAAAGAAAAGTATTGTATTGTATATATGATATAGTCTTCCAACCTCCATAAAGCGCAAAATCTGTGCCAGTTGGACCCGAACAAATCAGTCCTGGACAGTGGAAGTCAAGCGCGCTTCTCCAGGGATCCCAAATAATGTTCATAGAAATGGCAACCCGGCAACCCCAAAATGGATAGAAAAGCTGGAAACCTGGGAATTATGAGGTAAACATAGGTAAACATGTAAACATATATAGTATTTTGAATATCTCTATTATAATATATTCTGTATTTGTATACTTTTCTGGAAGAACGGTTCACTCATTTTGGGGACATACAATGACTGATTTGCTTGCGGCACTACCACTGATAAAGCGAATCCTGCTGTTGCCTAAGCTCAGAAATTGCTTGCCTCTTGGAGGATTTGATCTAGTTGCAAAGGCTGATGGCTTTTCACTAACTGCTAGCGCACTCTTCCACATAGATTGAAATTCCATTTAATTAATGTGTGATTCACAATATAATAAACCATTCCAATTATCAAACGGCAAGGCAACATATCATTATAATAGATGTTCATCAACTGTGACTTATGTAGGGAGGTGTATACCGTATACCCAAACTTGAACAGCGAACTGGGGTTTGTTTGTTGGATCTTGTCTTGTCACTGTCAGTTTCCCCTTCAAATTCACCATGCCTCAAGTCTTCCTCTGGTCCACCCTGACGCCAGGAAACTGTAGCTTCACCAGCCAAAGCGAATCGAATTCCCTGCGCGGCCCGAGATTCGAAACGCCAGCCATCTTAGAATAACAGAAAACCGCTACTGTTGAAGGGTCAAGTGAGAAAGTTGCATCCATGTTCCTCCTCCACAAATTGCAGTCGCGCGGCAAAAATTGAAGGCTCATGAACCCACCTCCAAGAGCAAAAAGAGCAGCATTCTGGGGACGCCTGAGCGCTGAAGCTGGGCACGGTCTCCGGTTCCGGTTAAAGCTGGTGTCTCTAAACATGGCTGGGAAAGCCTCTTTATACGGGCATGAACACGGGAAAATCATCTGCAAATGGGGAATTTAGATGAATTTGGCTTGTTTGATTGCCAGTGGGGTATACTTCGGCATAGCAGAGTCTGGCAAAGGGAATCTAGTGAAGTGTTGCATCTGGAAAGGATGAAACCACCTCACCCTTCTGGCAGGATCCTCGACATTCTTCAAAACAATCACCCAGCTTTTTGTAATATTATATAGTAATACATCATGGCCCACACCGTTGCTACCGTTTTTGTCCGGTGTATTGGTTTGGAAGTAAGGGCCACTCTTGGTTCATGGTAGATCCCTGAACCAAGCGCCTCTCGGCAACATCCCGGCAGTCGACTACACCTGCAACAGCTGAGCATGCCAATGCAACGTCGCAACGTAACGGAGTAGAACACCACGAACCAATTCCAACCAGAAGTTTTTAGAATACTAAGTTATACAACGCATCCAAAAACAATGAGGAGAACAATTTAGGAAAGGCCCGTGCAAGAAATATAGTAATACCCATGACTGTAGGTCTGATTTGGTTGTAGACATGGTTCAAGGAGCATGTCGTATCAAACATGGAGTGCGGTATGTCGTGTAGAATTCGGGAAAACACACCAAAACCCGCCAGCACCATGACCAGCTACAATGACGGCGATCTGGAGTGCTACTGGGGCTTCCAGCCAGAAATTCCAGCAAACGTGCTTGAACTACTGGTCAAGTGAATTAACCTCGGGATTCGGGTAATCCTTTGAGTAGAGCCTTGGAGGTTTAAGGCCTAATTTCTTGAGCTCTCGGTGAAAAAGAAATAACATATCCCATCATATCCCATCTTGTTCCCAGATGTAGGATTGATCATAGAGGTAGTCACTGCTACATGGAGCACAGCTATCACACCTTTGGGCTGTCTAAACTGGGCTTCAGGCGTCCCCTCTTCGCCCGCTGGTTTGCAGAACCTCGGCATCAGCGACATTCAAATCTTTACCACTACGGCCCATTAATGCGGTCGAGTGGCTTGGCGGCTGATGGGCTGATGCCCAAAAAACACGGGGAACTGTTGTTTGATGTCTGAGCCAATGGCGGGGTGGCGGGGCCAGCAATGAGTTCCATGGTGAACCAGGCCCAGGTGATCAGAACATATCCATCTTCCAAATGGTAAAATGGTTTCCGCATAATAAGCTTCTTATCTTAAGCTTCCACATTTTAGAGTAGAGATCCCTACCCTGGTGTAGTATGCTCGGTGCACATTGGCACCGGAAAAACCACGACGTTTCTGAAACCAGTAGCTTTTACTCCCAGTTCAAAGCAAACCGTCAAATGAAATTCGTTGAATTGGTAGCCGCATTCTTCTCCAGAAGGCCTGACATGGTCTGACATGCAAGAGTTAAGCTGAGAAAATCACAGGCAACACTGGCTATGGCTACTGATGATCGTCAACTCATGACAATCACACACAGGCTTGCTCAGAACACGCATTCCGGCCTTCACAAACAATCTTTATATATATATATATGCGTGTGTGTGTAACTATGTATATATATGTATAGCTATATGTATGTATGTATATATATATATATATTGTTACCCAGAACAATGTCCAAACAACCTTTGGGGTACCTTGTAGGCAATCGAAGTGGGGAAACAACCTAGCTACGTATGCTAGTTACAAAGTGCCGCCAGGACTTGACATGAAAAAGTCCAACACGGGGTATATTGATATACCATGATATATTCCAAAATCATTTAAAATTGCAATTTGAACCAAAAATCAAAATATCACGTTGTGATCTATGGTAACTGATGGTATTTGCACACCTCATCTTTAAACAAATCCACATCCATCTGAAGCTTTGGGGGGATGCGCACCAATTGCAGCTTCACCTGCAAGGCAACGCGCCCGGCATTCTCTGTTTCGGTAACACAAATCACGAATGCAAGGGGCAAATTGTCTATTGTCAGACTAAATATCCCAAGGGTAGCACAGGTAGCATTTGGGATTAGAAAGGAAGAGTTGGATGGATCTCTCCTTTGTAGAAGGTCTTGTTGATACCCTGAATGTGAAATCAGCGAATCCATTTGTGGGACTCAATGCAAACGCATGCGCGCTGTGTACCTATTTTATCTTTCCATTTTTCAGTTGGTGGTTTCAACCCATGCATGGCTGGCCCATGGGTAATTGGACTCAGAAAACCATCAATATTTTGGAATGCGACAATAGAGAATTCGATTTGGCCACGGGTGAAAACAAAACGCAATGAAGATACACTTACCAGCTATTTCGATGTCTGACTAACCCATTCCCATTTTCCGTGGGACTCCTACGGGCTCATGACCGCGCAACGAATCTAACACAATCAGATTATTGTGATCTGGCCAGTTGGTCATGAGCTTGAATCTCCTCCTTTTTGTGCTGCGCACGGCAGGATATTTTTCTCAGCAGCCTTTTCACAAGTCAAAAGTCCTCGGGATGCCTCAGCCAGGACTAGATGCCTGGTGATCAACAAACACAGTTGGAAATGCGGCACACTATGGGTCAAAAGTGATCACCCATAATGTGGGACAATAAATGACAATCATTGGGCTGAAACATCGCATGTCGCCACTGCCATTGATTAGGATATGATGAGTAAATAAATAAAACCCCGTCCCTGGTCCCTAATAAATGTTGCTCCTCCTTTCTGCAACGATACTCAAGCTTGAAGAACATGTTTGCACATGTTTGAATATAGGAATCATTCATTGCACATATCACCAAGCAGCTTGTCCTCTACCTTTCAAATGGTAGAAATATATAGTGCTAGATGATCGCCCTACCTGAAATTACATGAAACTACCATTTGAATCCATTCGAAGCGGATTCTGACCCATTGGATTTCCCATTGAACCTGGGGAGTTTTCACATCTATGATTCTATAATCCTTCACCCATGAGGTCTGAGAATAGGCTATAATCTTCAATCCAATGGTTTGCCATCACTTTTCCAATGGTTAATCCCCGGTGATGGATCCATGGGTAGTAAATCCAGGGTAAGTCGCTGTAATCTCCAAGGTACTTCGACAGGTATTCGTCCAACATCTGCTGCTCTCTGAGGCCCTCAGCAGATGTTGGGCACTGTGGGAGGGAGAACTCTTGGGTCCAAGAAAACATGGGAACCAACAATCCTTCTCCCACTAAGAGCTGCAAAATATGTATGCATATATATATATATATGCATTTAAATTTATAAATAAATAAATGTGATATGTATGGTTATGTGTGTGTGAGTGCAAAGGACTTCAGCTCGCAAAGCCAAACAAACACAATACATGGAACATGCTGCCAATCCTTGCCCAAACTTGACAAAGGTTAAGTTAGAAACTAATTTAATAGTTCAACCTTGTAATATGCGAAAGCCATGCGCAGCCTTGCAGTCGCAGTAGGAGAAACACCTTCACTTGTTGAGAGCCAGGGTTTTAGCCACGCTTCCTTACATGGACTTTTGATGACCCTTTTGTGCCCCAAACTTGCCAGCCAAAACCTTTCTGGCATGTTCCAATCTGGTTTTATTAATATAAAGTGACCCCAAAAAGGGATACAAAGTGGCCAATCCAATTCAGCTAAAAGCCCGAAAAACTCATGTCTATCCACTCTCATTCAAAAATGGGACAGTTGTGTGGCCAGAAATTCACCCACGAATTGATCCAGGAAGCTCACTTGAGGGGTGAGTAGCTATCCTGTCATATCCCAGTTGTCTGTGGATTTCCATTCACGAACTTCATGGCTAATCCAATCATCAACGTATATATATATATATATATAGCATGCATCAAGCACACTTCTTCAAATTGCTATATCATATGCATTTGAACACACACATATACGTAATATATATATACACATATTGTTTCTTGCTGGGAAACAAACATGTTCTTTCAACAAACGTGCTGCATACCTGAACTCTTGGTCTGATTTTTGCAAATGATTGAAGTCATGTCCTGCAACTGCTGGTGGTTTCCACATGTTTCAAGCTAGGCACTGACAACCAAAGGGGATGGGTGAAGGCAACGCTCTGATCTTCATACCTCGGTACCGCGACCGGTGGAAATTTGCTATAACATGCACCAGGTACCTTCTGGTAAACTAACATAACTATGGAAAATCACCACTTTAATAGGTAAATCAACTATAAATGGGGCATGTTCAATAGCTATGTTAGTTTACCGAAGGGTATATAAAACATTTGGAGTTTGCGAGAAAACGGCTATCGTTGAAACGGGTGAATGGATGTTGATGGCCTCAACCCACCCGATACTGGTGGTCCTAAATCACTCTCCCAAGTCCGAGAAGAAACAACATCTTTGAAACCACCAACTACCCCCCAATCGTCGTTGGAAGATGATTTTCCTCAATGCCTTCATCTCAAGATTCCATGTGTGTTTTCTCTCCAGTCATTCATCTCTGCCCCTTAGTTGACCAGTGAATGTCCAAGCATTGGCTGTACCTTTTTTTTTAAAGCACTAGTAAGCCACCCCCAAAATCACCATACATGGGTGGTATAAACACTTATAAACCATCAAAATATGGGTGATTTGTTATATCATTGCTATAAACATCTTTAAACTACCATTTTATTATTACATTTCAGGATGAGTTCATCAAAATATGGGCAATCTTAGATACCATGCTCTTAGATACATACATGCGAAACAAATAAATTCTTAGCTGATTGGTAGATACTTAATTGCATTGATACCAAAAGACTAAAGAACTAAACTACCCATCCAAGATTGACCTAGGAGGGGCCAGTTCTTCATCGTTTTCCACCCATCTTCAAACCACGCTGCATGCGTTGCGCCTTCGGTGGCCCACTCGTCCAGAGTGTCTCGTTGTCACCGATCAGCCACGTGGGACGAGAGCCAGGGATCGAATCCCACCTTGGATGATAGCAACATGAACGGTGTTTTTCTTTCCGGGGCATGACTTCAATTCATGTATGTATATATTATATATTATATTTTATTAAAATACATTATATTAAACTATATTATATTGTATTATTTGATATCATATTTTATATTATTTTTTTAATATTATATTAAACTATATTACATTATATTATATTATAATATATTTTATTAAACTATATTATATTATATTATTTTATATTAGTTTATATTATATTTTTCATATTATATATGATGTAATATGATATATTATATTATTTTATTTTATATTATATTAAACTTATTATATTGCATTATATAGAAGTTGATATTTATATATTGTTGATATCGCCCGAATTGGGACAATATCATCAAATATCCTGCGTTCTGAGTGAGGATCATTATCAAATGGCTGCGAAGTGAAGCAGTATCCGATCCGGTGAAGCAATGGGAACAAGAAATTCTATGGCTGGATTTGGATCAAAGTTGGGAACGCTGGGTTTATGGCAACTTGATAAACAAAGGATTCTATATTCAAAGTATGTCAAAACGAATGTTCACAATTTCAGCCCAAACACATTTTGGAATCTCTCTCAATTTTTGGGCGTTCCTCTTTGAGTCATTCTCCAATGAAATTCCCTGAAAGATGATAAACAACGTCGTCACTGCCTGACCCTAACCAACAAACCTTGCCATTTCAAAACTTCAGGTCCCTAACCAATAAGCTCGCGGTGTACACAAAGCACTGTGTTGGCTCTGGCTTCCAGACCTATTTGCACCTGAATCTAGCAGTATCCAATCAGAAATTCCAAATGTGACAATGGGTCCAACTCCTGTTACCAGGTGAACATTAGAGAATAGTTGGCAAATGTTGGCAAAATTTGGCAAATACATTCTTTGCACCAACTATATATGTTTTGACGTATCCCGCATATATACACTTTCGACCGCGCCACAAATCAAAGATCAGCGATTGGGCCAGTTCACCTGAAGGAAAGCAAACGCAGGGGGCTGTGGTGATTCCCACGGCCCAAGCAGGAATCATCAGCAGATTTAGCCCAAAGCTAGGCCATTCTGAAAAGAGTCATGCAAACATCATGCCCAAAAAAGGCAACCCCTTTCATCATGTGCACATATGAGAGTCAGCGGCAATCACCACTATATACCAAGACTTCTTCAGCCTGCTATGCGCAAAGATGTTTTGGATTCAGAGTCAACCCAAAAAAACACAGAACACTTGGCACAGCCATCCAACACTACCAAATATTAACTTTCCCTGCGCCATTGCCACCTTCAATTTTTTTTTCGGATTATGATCCTACATATCCCATGATATCCCCATTATTTCTCCATTAAACCTCCAATATATCCCATTAAACCTCCGATACATGCCATTAAATCTCCTATATCCCATTACTATCCCATTCAATCCCTATCCTTGACAGCTAAATCCCACCATGAAAAAACGCTGAACCTCTAAGGTCGCCCATCGATTCGGCCAGTGTGACCTCACCGCACCGCTGCGGTAAAGGAAGCATGGACAACATTGTATTAGGTATCCATATGGCATGGAATCATATTAAATCATATTAATATATATATATATATCAGAATCATACATTTTTTGCAGTTATATATATATATATCAGAATCATACATTTTTTGCAGTTATGTACATATATATATATATATATGAGATGATGGGATGATCATGAATAATCGGAAATCGGAAATAGTCCCAATTGTATCCAATGACATGGATGCATTGATGGTGGATCAATATGAAACTTATAAACGCTAATACGCTACATCATCGCATAGTCTCATGTCATATTAAGTTACAGTAATCTCCGAGCGCCATTGTCCCACAACAATGGAACGACCACATGTTTAAACCAACACTGGGAACGGGGCAAATTTGGTCCATTGCACTGCTCACTTTTTTAGCTCTTGAGCTGTTTTGGCAAGTTCTGGCCGAAGCAGCCGCACATAGATTCTTCACCGGTTACCCTCTGCAAGTCCAAAAACGGCTGGAAAATCCCCAAATCGAATCCAATTCACCCAAAAGAGAACATGGCGTGATTTCCGTACAAATCGTACCAGAAATTGATGAGTTCCGTGGCATCTCCAGCCATGATATGCCATGATGTCCTAGGAAACTCTTTTTTGCGCTGGCAAGGTTTTGAGGCCCCTGCAAAGTATCTGCTCATGATGGCAGGCACATTGGCCACCCCTGAAACCGAGGCATGAGGCATCTTGGGGCCACCAGCTGCGGCCTCATAGAGCCTCGGGGTGTCCATGACTTCAGGGATTAAATCCGCGATTCATGGCTAGTCATGGCTAGTCTAGTTTAGATCAACAGATGTTAAACTTATGGAAAACTTGATCATTCCTCCTGATTTTGGGGTTCCAAATGGTTCCAATATCCATATGTCACTTTTTTTCTTTTACTCACTAACACTCCTGCTGCATGACCCACTCTGCGTCTCACGCGCCAATGGACTTTGCCATTGGGGAAGGCTATGTACAGCCACACCGGTCACCGCGGGAGGCGACTATCCGGTGGGCGTTCATGCCACCGGACGTCAGCCAGGGTCGCGGCGAACGGCGGGGGCTCCCCATCGACGCCGGGCGCGGCCGCGGCCGGGAGTTTGAGGAGAGTCTCGGCCAGGGCGCGCTGCGCCGCGACGGATAGGAGGCCGGCCCAACGGTGCACGTAGGCCTGAACTGCCGCCGAGCGGAGGAGTGCTGGCGCAGTGCGGGCGCGGGCGTGCGCCAAGGCTCGGAGGAAGTCGGCGGCTTCCTCGCCCCAACGACCTCCTACTTCGAGACCTAAGATGAGTAGGTGGCAGCGGCGCGAGCCGGAAAACTCGGGGTAGGTGTGTTCCCGCTTGCGCTGGGAGGCTGCCAGGATCGCCGCGCCCGGGTTCGCGTCGGAAGCGTGGCGCACCTGTCCGGTGCGGCCAAGGGGGCTGACGAGGGTCACGTCGACTGCCAGCTGAGCCCCGTGCCAGAGCGGCAAGTCGTTTGCGAGGACTTCAATCTGGCGTGCGTCGGTGACCGGGACCGCGAGGTTCATGCGCGAGAGCGGCACGTTGACCGCGACGCGGGCACCGGCCTCGCGGCAGATGCGGGCGACCGCGCGTTCGATGGGCGCAGCTCGTGCCCGGAGGACGCCAGTGGTGGCGCATGCGGCACGGTGGTCGCCGTGAGGGTCGAGTGTCAAGCCACACCGACATCGGGAAGGACCGCAGCTCAAGGGGGCTCGAAGCCGCCGTTGCAGCAAGGTGCGGAAATGCGGGTTGCCGAGCTGGAATTCCGGGCTGGTAGGAAGGGTGGTGACTGCGCGGCCGCTGTGTGGGCCAGCCTGGGAGAGGAGAAGCGCGCGCTCCGGAGGGGAAAGGTCAGATAGGAGCGCGGCGAGCTCGTCCAAGTCCTGGGCTGCACTGATGTCGCGTTGCCACCCCCGCAGGAAATCGCCCGGGGTCCGGTCTTCGTGCGAGAAATGGCGGCCGCCGATGATAGATTCCCAGGGTGGGACAGTCGCCCCGCTGTTCCGGAGGAGCTGGGCTGCCTGGGAGGCGGCGAGGATGCTGGGTGGTTGTGGGCGGGCCTCGCCGTTGAGGAGCTGGAGAAGGCGGTCCGCCACAAGAGGAAGGCGCGAGTGGAGGATGGGCAAGGTGTCGGCCCATGAGGCCCAATACGCGGCGAGGCGCGAACGGTGGGCCGAGCGCAGGCCGCACCCCCCCAAGCGCAATGGGAGTTGGGCCCGGCGTAGCTGTAGGTCCGTAAGGGCCGCGCCTGCCGCCACCAGGGTGCTGACGCAATGTGCCACCGCGGCGTCGTGGGCGGCTGCAAAGTCTGTAGTGTCCGCCGGTGGGAGGACGCGGAGGAGATAGTTGCTCCGGGGGGCTGCGCAGAAAAGGAGCAACAGCCAGGCGGCCTGCAGGTTCTCTACCCATGGGATGCGGTGGAGAAGGAGGTCTTGTTTGGTGCGGACCTCGGTAAGAGCATGTTGCACGTATTGCGCGCTCCCAATGGGGGTGCCCAGGACCTGGAGGCCTTGCGCCAAAGGGGGCAGAGTCCAGTCGCCGACCCAAACCCGGTCGTTGCTGTCAGCCGGCTGCAGCTCTGGGAGGTGGCGCGGCTCTTCCCCAGCCGCATTCCAGATGCGGGTCTTACCTTGGTTGAGTTCGATGCACGCGTGGCCTCGGAGGGAAACGCGCAAGGTGGAATAGAGCGCGTGGGTGCGGTCAGGCGACGAAATGACATAGATGTCACCAAGGAAAGCAAAGAGCGCTTCCCCGGACCGCATCGTGGCCGCGGTCTCTTGCAGCGCTGGGTGTTGGGCAAGCGCAAACAAGGCAGGCATGAGTGGGTCGCCTTGCTCCCCCCCTTCGGCTTGCTGAACGGAGTGGCAGGCGCCAATAGAGTCCCACCAGAGGTAGGTGCTGTCTTGGCCGTAGAAGAGGTCACCTTGATTTTGTGGCATGTGCTCAAATAGTGTATTCTGAAACGTGCTTCAAGGTCAATCTTGGACTCTTAAAATCTCTCAAAACCTGTGGGAAGCCTTTCCATAGCCCACTGAGCTTGTCACTTCTTTAAGCCTGGCGCAGCCAGGCTCTGCCACCACTTTCTTATCAATGCCTGCAGGGCTGGGGAAAACCTGTGGGGGCTGCGCATGGCCCTTGAAACGCACTGGAAGCAGCAAAGTCGTGAAAGGTAGATTCGCACTGCACTGCTTCACATCCCTGGTCCCTGGCTACCAAAATACCCTAGGGTGAACTAACATGAATATAGAAGTAGAAAACCCATGGTTCGCCTGGGAAAATGATGTACAAATGTCACAAATGGTGAGTTTTCTACATCTGTGTTACTTTACTCTGGGGTATCTGACCGCGAGCCTTGTCTTTGCTTTTCACTTGGCCTTTCCATGTTTCATCCACGAAATTGTCCCCAAAGCTCCTGCTAGCGTTGGAAAGGTGGGAGGCTGGGGCATGGTTGGGCTCAGAATATCATGAGAGCAGGCACTCTTGCACGCGAGTTGATCAAAATTGACACATGAGGAATATATATATATATATATCACAAACAATTTTCACAAATATATACTGTGTCTGTTCGCACCTTGTGGTCTAGCGATTCCACTGGTATCGATGCTACTCCTGACATGTTCTGACCGGAAATCCGGTGGCGAAGCAGTCCAGCTGCCCATGTGTCCTCGGGGTATACCCGCCCACGCCCAACATCCATGGCCGCTCCAACGGATAGCCTGGCACTTGTCGAACAGGGGAAGTCTCTGGAGAATGCCAATACATTCAGAAAATAGGGGTGCTAAAAGAACGTCAAACCATTTTCCATAGTTGTTTCAAGGATCTTTGCCCAAGAATTTCCAGGCTTTCCACTTGTCCCAACATCCCAACGTCCCAACTCTGCTAGAGTCTTCTGGGTGATGACCTGCTGTGGGCGCCTGAGAGCTTGGAGGGTCGCATGAAGACATCAGCCTGCAGGAAGAGGTAGTTTGAGAAGCCTGGCCAAACCGTGAACTGCGGATGACCATTGATGACTGTGATCTAGACCACCATTGGACCATGACCATGACCATGACCTGTAAGTAATCTATGGTTTGCATATGGATGGCAAAAGGATAAAAGGGCAACCAACGAGTGGGTGAACACCCACCAAAGAGTGTTTATTGTAAGGACTTACCATGCGATAAGTAAGTCAGTGAGATGGTGATTCAAGTACACATGTAACATATGTATATATATAATATATATAAACCGACATATTGGTGGCAGGGACCAAATTCCCCAAAACAAGCCTTTATAGCACTTGCATAGAAGTGGGCTTGCCATGGTTGGATCCCTCATGAGTGGGGAAGCCAATGGTGATTAGGTTACATTGATTCACATTCATCATCAAACGACCCTTTACAATAATCAAACATCATGGCTGGCTGTAAACTTCCCGCACTAAATGGAGGTTTTTGATGGGGAAACCATCTAATATATAAGTGATTATAAATTTTTAAATGAGGAATTTTCCAGCACACCATGTTTGATTACTGGAGGATACATCATTTTCAGGGGACTGCAGTTTTCGATACCCAACATCTGTAACCCACGGTGGCTTCTCAATTTTTGTTTGACTTCCCTCTTGATTCCTCAAAAGTAGGGTTTGTCCCAGACATCTCCTATTTTGTTGATTTACAACCTGCCCTAGTCACAGCCACCAGCTTTGGGATTTGACGAAAAACGTCCTGCCTTTGTGACGGCGTAGCACCTCAACATGGCGGGACGAGTCTCAACCGTTCACCCTACCAGGGCCCTCAAACTGATTTGAACAGAGGATAGGCCCTTGCTTATTTCATGAAAACAACTCATAGACTCATGTTAAGAAAAGAAAAAACCTGCACAAGGAAACCAAAATCCCTTCCAATATCAAATCCCAGTTTATAAACCCCGATTTTGTACTGGATCTGTTCATATTGCGGTCCCACATGATCCCACTATGTGGAGGTATTAAATCCTGAGCACCAAGCCTTGGCAAAACCTCAGTGGCACAGGCATCAGATCAAGCAGCATCATCTGGACACATGGCATAGGTCAACATTCAACATATGGAAATTCCCAGGACATAGGATTCATATAGGAATCATGGTCATTTCAAAGCTGAAAACATTGAAATCCATTGCAATCCTCGAGTTCCCCACCAAAAGAAAAAGGCACGTTCCTGAAATCCCCTGTTTTTTTTTCACCACACCTCATAAGTCCCACTTCGATGGGTACCAAGCCACAGAGGTGCCATCGTCCGTGTTTTCCGTGGCAACTCACGTGGGGCACGGGGCTCCATTCGGGCGGAGGACTCACGGCGGCGGTGATGATGTGCGGAAAGTAGGAACCATACCTTGGTTTTGGGCCATCGGATCTCTTAAAATCTTGGTCTCAATGTTGAAAATCACCAGTTTTAATGGGAAAAGCCACTATAAATGGTCATTTTCAATAGCTATGTTAGTTTACCAGAGGGTAACCATCATTGGTTATTGGGTGTTATTGGGTGTTATTTGGTGCACTTCTATGGGGGTTCCGGTAAATGTCGGGATCTGACATGATCATGACGAGGTTTTTACCATCTATATAACACTTCTGGGAGCCAATGGGTTGCTATTTTTCTTACACGACAGCCATGGAAACCAAACGATTTTACATGATTTTACCTGCCCAGCTTTGGCCGTTCGACTTTGGAACATGTTGGAACCTATGTGCCATGGGCAAAACAGGTGCGTACATGTGATATGGTCGTCCGTCCCATCTTGGCACACGGGGAATCCTTATGATGAGCTTGATAAATTTCTACTATCCCCTACTGTGACACCATGTGATACATTGTAATACCGTATAATTCATCACCATATATCCTGGACCTTTCAAATCCTAACATCACGGAATTGACAAAAAGTCGGAAAAGGATGCTCCAGGATATAGTATACCATAGTATACCATAGTATACCCAGTATCCCCTAAGGATGCTACAGTCATGGACAAATGGCTAGTTTTTTTCTGCATCCCTATGGATGCGTCTCCGTGTGAGGCTCCCACCATCGGAGGAGCAACGGAGTGGCGCAAGGTTTTGGGATCCAATCGAAGAGCAGCGCCAGCAGCGTGCCTGCGACGCTGAAAAAAGTGCCCAATGGCTCCGATGATATTGGGCTTATCAACCCAATGGATTATCAATGGATTATCTCATGGATTATCTAATGGATTACGTAATGGGATTATCCAATGGCTTGAAGGACTTATCGGCTTATCCATGGATTTTGGTCCGCAATGAGACTGAGCCATCAGGGATTTCATGGGATTCATCATCGATGACCTTTTGGGGTTGGTGAAATCTGACATAGGAGACCTCAACATGAAGAAATCCAGCACAACCAGGTCTGGAGCGGTGGTTGCTACTAGTAGGAGCAAGTGTTCTGAAGTCGGGACATGTTGCAAGGTATTTTTGCATCATCAATCAGTTATCAATGGATTATCTAAAGGAATATCAATGGATTAACCTTAATGGATGCAAGGTATTTTTACAGCTGGCCTCTGACTGAAGCCATACACAGTCACACACACACACACATCTCAAATCAGCTGAAACAAACGCTTTTGCATCAAATGCACCAATCCAATTCATGCACTGAGTACACGATGAAGTGCCGGAATAATTCAATTTATTTATTTGATGTAGCCCCAGGACATCCAAAAGCATCAAAAGCGACGTCGCCAATGAAAAGTGATACTGAACGCTTAATACTCTGGAACTATGCTTCACTTTCAAAACTATTGACTGGCTGGCCTAATGCACAAGTAATCGCAATCCCCTGAACAGTAAAAAAACTATATACAACCCCCATGCAGTCTGCGAAATACGGCTCAGACTGACTGATTCACTCAACCTCAAATATATATATATATATATCCGCCGACCACGGCCTTCGCCAAGGCCGGGGCGGCGCCTGGGACCACCGCAGGTGTGGACCTTGTCCTCTTCCAAACCCTCCAAACCTTTACCCTTAAGCAGCTTCCCCAACAGGCACCCCAGGGCCAGGGCCACAGCAATGACTTTCTATGAGCTTTCAAAGCTGCCATTTGCCAGCCCGCAAAGGCTCCAAACGCCTCCAAAATTCCAAACCCCAGGGCCAGGGCCACAGCAATGAGACTTTTTATGAATTTCAAAGCTGCCGTTTGCTAGCCCGCAAAGGCTCCAAACTTTCCAAAACAAAATTCCAAACACCTTCCCCAACAGGCCCCCCAGGGCCAAGGCCACTTCCCCAACAGGCACCCCACGGCCAGGGCCAAGGCCACTTCCCCAACAGGCACCCCAGGGCCAGGCCACAGCAATGGCTTTCTTAGGCTTTCAAAGCTGCCGTTTGCCAGCCCGCAAACCCTCCAAAACTCTCCAAACGCTCCAAACGCTCCAACCCCTCCAAAACCCGCCAAACCCTCCAAACACCGTCCCCAGCAGGCACCTCAGATCCACAGCAATGACTTTCTTGATGCTTTCAAAGCTGCCGTTTGCCAGCCCGCAAAGGCTGCAACCCCTCAAAGCTGCAGTTTGCCAGCCTGCAAAGGATCCAAACTTCCAAAATTCCAAACACCTTCCCCAACATGCACCCTAGGGCCAAGGCAACTTCCCCAACAGGCACCCCAGGGCCAGGGCCCAGGGCCAGGGCCAAGGCCACTTCCCCAACAGGCACCCCAGGGCCAGGCCACAGCAATGGCTTTCTATAGGCTTTCAAAGCTGCCGTTTGCCAGCCCGCAAACCCTCCAAAACTCTCCAAACGCTCCAAACCCTCCAAAACCCGCCAAACCCTCCAAACACCGTCCCCAGACCACCGCAGGTTGGACCTTGTCCTCTTCCAAACCCTCCAAACCTTTACCCTTAAACAGCTTCCCCAACAGGCACCCCAGGGCCAGGGCCACAGCAATGACTTTCTATGGGCTTTCAAAGCTGCCGTTTGCCAGCCCGCACAGGCTCCAATCCCCTCCAAAATTCCAAACCCCCAGGGCCAGGGCCACAGCAATGAGACGTTTTATGGGCTTTCAAAGCTGCCATTTGCCAGCCCGCAACGGCTCCAAACTTTCCAAAACAAAATTCCAAACCCCCAGGGCCAGGGCCACAGCAATGAGACTTTTTATGGGCTTTCAAAGCTGCCGTTTGCCAGCCCGCAAACCCTCCAAAACTCTCCAAACGCTCCAAACGCTCCAAACCCTCCAAAACCCGCCAAACCCTCCAAACACCGTCCCCAGCAGGCACCTCAGATCCACAGCAATGACCTTCTTGAGGCTTTCAAAGCTGCCGTTTGCCAGCCCGCAAAGGCTGCAACCCCCCCAAAATTCCAAACACCTTCCTTAAAACAGGGCAAGGCCACTTCCCCAACAGGCACCCCAGGGCCAGGGCCAAGGCCACTTCCCCAACAGGCACCCCAGGGCCAGGCCACAGCAATGGCTTTCTATGGGCTTTCAAAGCTGCCGTTTGCCAGCCCGCAAACCCTCCAAAACTCTCCAAACGCTCCAAACGCTCCAAACCCTCCAAAACCTCCAAAACCCGCCAAACCCTCCAAACACCGTCCCCAGCAGGCACCCCAGATCCACAGCAATGACTTTCTTGACGCTTTCAAAGCTGCAAAGGATCCAAACTTTCAAAATTCCAAACACCTTCCCCAACATGCACCCTAGGGCCAAGGCAACTTCCCCAACAGGCACCCCAGGGCCAGGGCAATGACTTTCTATGGGCTTTCAAAGCTGCCGTTTGCCAGCCCGCAAACCCCCCAAAACGCTCCAAACGCTCCAAACCCTCCAAAACCCGCCAAACCCTCCAAACACCGTCCCCAGCAGGCACCTCAGATCCACAGCAATGACTTTCTTGAGGCTTTCAAAGCTGCCGTTTGCCAGCCCGCAAAGGCTGCAACCCCCCCAAAATCCAAACACCTTCCTTAACAGGGCAAGGCCACTTCCCCAACAGGCACTCCAGGGCCAGGGCCAAGGCCACTTCCCCAACAGGCACCCCAGGGCCAGGCCACAGCAATGGCTTTCTATGGGCTTTCAAAGCTGCCGTTTGCCAGCCCGCAAACCCTCCAAAACTCTCCAAACGCTCCAAACCCTCCAAAACCCGCCAAATCCTCCAAACACCGTCCCCAGCAGGCACCCCAGATCCACAGCAATGACTTTCTTGACGCTATCAAAGCTGCAAAGGATCCAAACTTCCAAAATTCCAAACACCTTCCCCAACATGCACCCTAGGGCCAAGGCAACTTCCCCAACAGGCACCCCAGGACCAGGGCCACAGCAATGACTTTCTATGGGCTTTCAAAGCTGCCGTTTGCCAGCCCGCAAAGGCTCCAAACCCTTCCAAAATTCCAAACCCCCAGGGCCAGGGCCACAGCAATGAGACTTTTTATGAATTTCAAAGCTGCCGTTTGCTAGCCCGCAAAGGCTCCAAACTTTCCAAAACAAAATTCCAAACACATTCCCCAACAGGCACCCCAGGGCCAAGGCCACTTCCCCAACAGGCACCCCAGGGCCAGGGCCAAGGCCACTTCCCCAACAGGCACCCCAGGGCCAGGCCACAGCAATGGCTTTCTATGGGCTTTCAAAGCTGCCGTTTGGCAGCCCGCAAACCCTCCAAAACTCTCCAAACGCTCCAAAACCCGCCAAACCCTCCAAACACCGTCCCCAGCAGGCACCTCAGATCCACAGCAATGACTTTCTTGAGGCTTTCAAAGCTGCCGCTTGCCAGCCCGCAAAGGCTGCAAGCCCCCCAAAATTCCAAACACCTTCCTTAACAGGGCAAGGCCACTTCCTCAACAGGCACCCCAGGGCCAGGGCCAAGGCCACTTCCCCAACAGGCACCCCAGGGCCAGGCCACAGCAATGGCTTTCTTAGGCTTTCAAAGCTGCCGTTTGCCAGCCCGCAAACCCTCCAAAACTCTCCAAAACTCTCCAAACCCTCCAAACCCTCCAAACGCTCCAAACCCTCCTAAACCCGCCAAACCCTCCAAACACCGTCCCCAGCAGGCACCCCAGATCCACAGCAATGACTTTCTTGACGCTTTCAAAGCTGCAAAGGATCCAAACTTCCAAAGTTCCAAACACCTTCCCCAACATGCACCCTAGGGCCAAGGCAACTTCCCCAACAGGCACCCCAGGGCCAGGGCCCAGGGCCAGGGCCAAGGCCACTTCCCCAACAGGCACCCCAGGGCCAGGGCCACAGCAATGACTTTCTATGGGCTTTCAAAGCTGCCGTTTGCCAGCCCGCAAAGGCTCCAAACCCTTCCAAAATTCCAAACCCCCAGGGCCAGGGCCACAGCAATGAGACTTTTTATGAATTTCAAAGCTGCCGTTTGCTAGCCCGCAAAGGCTCCAAACTTTCCAAAACAAAATTCCAAACACCTTCCCCAACAGGCACCCCAGGGCCAAGGCCACTTCCCCAACAGGCACCCCAGGGCCAGGGCCAAGGCCACTTCCCCAACAGGCACCCCAGGGCCAGGCCACAGCAATGGCTTTCTATGGGCTTTCAAAGCTGCCGTTTGCCAGCCCGCAAAGCCCTCCAAAACTCTCCAAACGCTCCAAACGCTCCAAACCCTCCAAAACCCGCCAAACCCTCCAAACACCGTCCCCAGCAGGCACCTCAGATCCACAGCAATGACTTTCTTGAGACTTTCAAAGCTGCCGTTTGCCAGCCCGCAAAGGCTGCAACCCCCCCAAAATTCCAAACACCTTCCTTAAAACAGGGCAAGGCCACTTCCCCAACAGGCACCCCAGGGCCAGGGCCAAGGCCACTTCCCCAACAGGCACCCCAGGGCCAGGCCACAGCAATGGCTTTCTATGGGCTTTCAAAGCTGCCGTTTGCCAGCCCGCAAACCCTCCAAAACTCTCCAAACGCTCCAAACGCTCCAAACCCTCCAAAACCAACGCTCCAAACCCTCCAAAACCCGCCAAACCCTCCAAACACCGTCCCCAGCAGGCACCCCAGATCCACAGCAATGACTTTCTTGACGCTTTCAAAGCTGCAAAGGATCCAAACTTCCAAAATTCCAAACACCTTCCCCAACATGCACCCTAGGGCCAAGGCAACTTCCCCAACAGGCACCCCAGGGCCAGGGCCCAGGGCCAGGGCCAAGGCCACTTCCCCAACAGGCACCCCAGGGCCAGGGCCACAGCAATGACTTTCTATGGGCTTTCAAAGCTGCCGTTTGCCAGCCCGCAAAGGCTCCAAACCCTTCCAAAATTCCAAACCCCCAGGGCCAGGGCCACAGCAATGAACTTTTTATGAATTTCAAAGCTGCCGTTTGCCAGCCCACAAAGGCTCCAAACTTTCCAAAACAAAATTCCAAACACCTTCCCCAACAGGCACCCCAGGGCCAAGGCCACTTCCCCAACAGGCACCCCAGGGCCAGGGCCAAGGCCACTTCCCCAACAGGCACCCCAGGGCCAGGCCACAGCAATGGCTTTCTATGCGCTTTCAACGCTGCCGTTTGCCAGCCCGCAAACCCTCTAAAACTCTCCAAACGCTCCAAAATGTATGATTATGTACCGCCTAAGTGCAAAACCCTTTTTTTCATTACGTTACCCCACAAACTCACAAAAGGACTAAAAACATGAGGTTACAATGACAGTCCTAAGAACGGAGGGTCCTTGACACTCAAAGTATATATAAATCCATCTGTCTTTCTTCCTATGCCACTATCTATCTATCCAACAATCGATCTATCCATCTGTTTATCCAACTGTCTATCTACCTATCTGTCATCTATCTCTCTCTCTCTCTCTTTCTCTCTCTCTCCCTCTCTCTCTCTCTCTCTCTGTCCCTCTATCTATACATCTGTCCAACAATATCTATCCACCTGTTTATCAAGCTGTCTATCTACCTATCTATCAATCTATCTCTCTCTCTCTCTCTATCCCTCTATCTATCCATCAATCTATCATCTATTCACATGTCTACCTGTCTGTCTGTCTGTCTATCTATCCATCCATCCATCCATCCATCCGTCCATCCGTCCATCCATCCATCCATCCATCCCCATCCATCCATCCATCCATCCATCCATCCATCTCTCCCTCTCCTCTCTCTCTCTCTCTCTCTCTCCATCCCCCTCTCCTCTCTCTCTCTCTCTCTCTCTCTCTCTCCATCCCCCTCTCCTCTCTCTCTCTCTCTCTCTCTCTCTCCCCCCAGTCCCCCCCAAATAGAGGGGGGTCGGCGGCACCTGGGCGCTAGCCCATTCTATATATATATATATATATCATAAGAAAGATTTGCAACATAATGGTACACAATGTCGGGAATTTTCGACGCAATGTTTTTGGGACTCGGACTTCTGGCGTAAATCTTGGAAAATTACAATTTGAACATGTTGCGACTTGCCCTTGACTTGCTCACAAGATCTAAAGCAAGTTTGCAAACTCACAACCACAACCCAACACATCGTTCCAAATCAAGTGCACACTTTTGCCTTCGAACTTACATGCGTCCCAAACATATCACTGGAAACGACGTGCCCAAGATAGTTTATGACCTCACTCCTGGAATTACGACGTACTGTATCCTGCAGAAAAACGTCCTGGGTTTTCTTTTACAGAGACTGCGTGAGGAGTGGAACAGAAGCAAATCAAACTTTTCATGGAATGACATCTCAAGAAGTACATCTATCCTCGATAATCATGACAATGAACATAGCAAGTTCCAGCATATATCATGTTGTCCTATGTCCCAGGGAAATCATCCAGAAATGGAGCTTCCAGTGCCTGAAAAATGTGCTGCATTGACATGTCGTGGTGCTGGCTGGTATCCACAGGCCAAGCCTGTGCTTCTCAGATTTCGTTCGAGGTGTTATCTAATGGTAAGATTTGCCAAGGGGATGGGATTGATTCAATGGCCAATCATGTCAGGAACCGAAAAAAATGAAGGTACCTACCATATACAAGGCCTATGTAAGGGAATATCCCATTGATTCCCAATGATTGCTGGTGGATTGTCCATATTTTGTCATATTTTGGGGTGCCCCAATGTTCCGCTCAAATGTGACGTTCCAATCCTTGAACGATTGGCCCAATGGACCCATCGGGACCCATCGCACCCTCCCGGCCTTCATACCCGACATCCGCGAAGCTGTCCGGCACAGTGGGGAGCCTTAGGGCGATGGGAACTTAGTAGGATCATGCATCCAACATAACTATGGCTAGACATGTGCTAAACAAGTATTATAACCCTAGAAAAGGGACAACTATTATAACCAACATTCATATGGGATACTACTGGCTTGGGATAACATCTGTTTGAAGCCGAAACATCTCTAAAAATCGTCCAATCGGCTTCCAGAATTTCAGAAACCCAGCAGTTCTGCCCCTGAGCAGCAACCATCGTGCTTAAACGAAGCGATCCACAAGTTTGTCCATCCATCCATCCATCCATCCATCCATCCATCCATCCATCCATCCATATATATCCATCCCTTCTTGCAACCGCAAAATCGGTCGATCTGGGTGATCATTGACTGGAGAATTGGAGGATGAACGTAAAAAATATCCCCAAAATTACCAATCAGTTCATTGCTTGCATCTATGTCAGATTTGGCTACATGCCCATTGTGTATATATATATATATATGTGTGTGTGTCTGTGTGTAAATGATATATATATATATATATACACGTGTTATATATATATATATGATAATAAATGTATATTGCTTGGAGGTGGATCCCAGCCGCAATGGTTTCTCATTCAGAACTTGCAACCCCAATGATATGGCCCACATGAATCCATATGCGACACGTTTCTCGGTCATTTCATATGGTTGAAGCATGTTCTGGGACCATAAGGGGTTGAGGGGATCCTAGTCTTTGGTGCTCCTCCCAGTGATGTTTGCTTAATCCCCATGAATTAATATGAATTATAGGTATATCGACCATGAACCATATAGTTCACCTTATAAACAGTAACTTAGCTACACTCTGGTAATTTAACATAGCTATTGAAAATGGCCATTTATAGTGGGTTTAACCCATTAAAACTGGTGATTTTCCATAGTTATGTAAACGTTTACCAGAGGGTAGCTTAGCTAGGGGGCACCACCCTGTCTTCTGGGGGTATCTCCCCATGTTTCTCGACTTCGCCATCTGTCTATGGCCCCCTGCGCTTCGCGGCTTGGCTCCTTGCGCATTACCTCGGACCCGCTCCCATGGGAAGGGGAGTGATGTCTACACTATATCATTGAATCATCCAGTAGATCTACATAACATGTATATTTTTAATATCTGTATATATATATATATTCATTTATATACATAAATTATTTTATAATTAATATATGTATATTATATATACAATATTATAATATTATTATCATTATATATATATACATGATACAAACATAATATATATACATATGTATATATACATAATAAATGTATATATATATATGATAATCTTTGATTCTGCGAAACCCAGGGTCTTCATTTGTTTTCTGCTCATGGCGTTTTGCCGCGCTGAATTCTCTTCCTGGCCTTAGCCATGATCTTTCCAAACGAGCTCATCAATGGTTGGAAGATTGAAAGCAGCACTGTACAACTAAGAAGGCCTGCAGTACCTCCCGTCGCCGCAATCAACCAGCCAGGCATCCATGAGATATTCAACCTTAGGTCGATGTGGATCAAAACTTGCGGGTGCACTCAAAGAAAGCCGAAGGTTGTCAAACTCTTTGTATTAGTATTTCCTAGGAAAGACCAAGATTTTGACAGCCTTTGGCTTTCTTTGTGTGTATGCCCACGTTTTCATTTTGACATAATGAAATGATTCAATATTTCACCATGTCGCATCAGAGTGTTTGTCTCTCTGGATGCCAGGAATCTCAACAAAGAAGCATCGACCACCCACATTAGTTGGTCACGTGGCCATCCAATGTAGGGAAACATGATCCAAAAGTGCGTCCAGAACCTATCCAGTATAGGTCTTTTGCGAAAGACCTGAATATGAATCTTAAGACCTGTTTAGGGGAAGTGCTACAGCTGGGGTGTAGGATGTGCATGCAAAACTCATTGGGCCATTGCAAGCTGATTCTAATTGCACAACGAAGAAACCAGAAAAAAATGGTGCCACACCTTCCGGTAGACAGCCTGTGGAAAACCCTATTAAAATCGTGGAAAGACCCATTAAGATCAGGATGATCAGGGAAAAAAATATGCAGGTCGTGAACGGTGGATTGCGAAAACTTGAAATATGGGCACGTCAAAGGAAATGAAGTGCGTTAGAAACTTTAGAATGAATGAAGCCTTCAATCTGAATCGTCTCGATGACTAAACAAACCAAGATTAACATGCAATTTTGAGGCTACTATATCCAACGTCCTTCAATACGTCTTTAGTTTCGGAAATGGGTCTTAAGGTAAAGACCTATCCTGACTTGGACATTTTGGACTTTAAGGGTGATGCAAATATCCATATCACCGATATAAATATAAACAATATCGCATATCGCAACAACTAAATAACATTGACTCATCTTGACCAAACAACAAATGGAACAAAAAAACACAAACAAACAATTGGCTGGGCAATGTTATTTCCCATGACAAATACATGGCCCACAACTTTCCAAACCAAGGTGAAGCAGCTAACCTTGGCTGCTATGCTATGCGCCAAGAAGCAGTGGTGGGCGCGAACGGAAAGATCTCACCACAGCCAGAGTGCCGGGAAAGGCGTGCACTGCCCATGATATGACCTGAAGTTTGCCATAGACTCTGCTAATCTAACCTGGCAATGAGGAAAAAAAACAGGGCATATGCTACTTCGAAAACATCTACGCATGTGGTGACTTTGCAAGAGGGTGTCTTCTCAAACACTCAAAGCAAAAATAGCGACGGCAATCTCAAGTTATGAGGCTAGTAGGTGGGGGGGCAACCCAATGCCATTCAGCCCCAAGGAACCCACCAAACAACCAACTAGGCATGGTACTTGATTCATTACCGCATGCTTGTCATCTTGGTTTTGCATAAGCACCATTCATCCAATAATCAAATAGGCTGGCCCCAAACCCAACTGTATATAAACACAACATTGATATACTGCCCCGTGGGCATTTTTATTTTGAGAGAATTGGTATGATATTCTTATGATTTGTGCTAATGGTATTGTAGTTATGCTCGTAAAATTAAAGTACACTATATATATATACATGTACACATGTTATACAGCATGTGCAAAATCAACATATCAACATGTATGCATATATATATAGAATATTATATTGAATACGCATGATGTATGCATAGATTCATCCACTTGCATGTGGACCCCGGTGGTCCCCCAAAGGCCCTTTGGATGAAATCATGACCCATTTGATGTTCGGATCAGCGAGCTGGGAGCATGTTCCAGCTGCTTGGTCCCAGGGGGCTCCTTTGGGGGACCCCATGTTTGGACAAAGCCTGGAAAAACTTGGAACCACTCATGGCAGCTTCAATCATAAGTTGGTTTGTAAATCCATTATAGTAGATATTTCATGATATTTCATGATATAGATTCTACCATCAAACACAGAATGTGCCTGATGGATTCAACCAATTTTCCAATCGAGAATCCTGGGGCCCCGTAAGGGGCCCCAGACATCAAAACCTGCTGCGCCAAGTCACGAAGTGAAGCAACACCACAGCCTCCAAGCATCGAGCGACATCTACTCGCTGTGCGGATTGCCGAAGAGCTGTGAAGGATCGGAGCCTGCGGCCTCAGTGACCCAGCACTTGATCTGCGTGTCTCACACATGGATGCAACATGAAGTAATACAAGAGGCTTGGATGTCAAATTTGGAAAAAACTGTGGAAAACCATGAGGCACCATGGAGGGGCGAGTGAAGAAAACACGGCAAAATCATGGCACAACATGATCCCCATCTGTACCCCGGAGGGTCCTGTCCTGGAAAATAATTGGGTTCCATGTGTGGGTGCTGACCTTTCTGACCATCAAAATCCTGGTGCCCTGACTTTTCTAAGGCGAATGAAGCTTGCAGGCACGTCCTGATGCCTGTTTCCAGAAGGGCATTTGTTCTCCTCTAGCCGTAGGAATTCCTGGGTGCCCTCATACAAGACTCAAATAACTATCCCCTCAACATAATTATACTGTTATTAGACGAATTTTCTGGGTGCCAGGATACTTTAGCACATAACCCGCGCCTGGGGCCTGGAACATCTAAAATCGCGGATCTGAACGTTTCCAGCTGACGACAGATTCGAATGGGGTTTGTCTGAAACACTTTGTTGTGCAAAAGAAGATGCATGAGGATGTAAGTTCTGGCTTAGTTTAAAAAAAAGACGCATGGATATAAAATATGCAAATCCGTGATTTCAAGATTTTTAATTTTGGCAGTGGGCTCCCAGGAAAGAAATCTACCTGTACAAACGAAGGTCAACATGAGAAAAACGAAAAACCGGGTCAAAAAATAGAAGACCTCATGCTTACAGAGAAAAAACATGGCTTCCTGTCCATTTTGGCCTTCAACAAATCCAATGAGCATGGACAAATTGAACTTGGGGCCTTTGAAACTTCCGAAAGAAGTTGAACACATTGCTTCATCCCAAATCCGGACTCTTATCTTGGCCGCTTCCCAAGCCAAAGGTCATCCAAACTCGATATGAAAACAGGACCTCCATGTCAATAATCAAATGAAAGGATCCTCCAACCATCCTAAGGTTGCTCCTACCAGTTCTTGTTTACCATTTTCAACCCAGTCGCCAGGTCTCTTCAACCTCACTGTATCCTTCAAGGTGATCATCATCCCCATGATCACCAGCGCCCATAGGCTCCCCATGGCGGCCAGCCCCGGTGGTGCTGACACCATCCCCCAATGGCACAGGAGATTCGTGGCCAGCCCCGACGTGATGTAGAGCAGCGCCAGCGTGGAAGGGCCCAGGTCGAGCTCAATGGGACGAGCAAAGAGGAGAAGAAGAAGACTGCTGCAGCTGAAGCTCTTCCAATCGGGCCTCCGTGCTTCATTTTCCACGGCCATTGTGGGGTTGTGAAAGCCAGTTGCAACATTCGGATAGGTCTTGCTTTGACCTTCTGAGCCTTCAGTTTTTAAAACATGAAATGTGAATGTGGCCATATAATGCACATCCAGTAGGAAACTTACTAAAACTAATTTTCCCAGCATAGTGATAATCCACTGGTAACGAAGGGGTAAAATGTGTCATTGGGGGCTATGTGTCATTGGTAATGTGACGGACATGTGCTGCGCCATGTTCAACAATCTTCATGAGGCAGGGTTCAACATCTTGGAACAGCTTGACTACAGTATGTCTTGCCGCAAGTACAAAACGAGGTACCCCTGGCATTTTAGGATGAGATCACCATATAATATATAATTAGATATGTACTATCTACGTTTTACATGGCCTGATTTTTTTCTACCCATCATAAGCACGTATATAGGTAGAGGTCGGGCTAGACATTTCACGTGCAGGTATATACATAAATATATGATATGTATAATACATGTATATATAGTATGTATATATATATGTGTATATATATATATATAAAACTATGTAATATCAAAACTATACTGATATTGTTTGACAAATCAGAAGCTGTTCGGTTCCAACCACCAAAAGGATCAAATGAGGATAGAAAACAGTACATGTCTATCTGATGGTTGATGGTCAACAAAGTTTCAAAATATTTGCCAACACTCAGATCCAGTGGCAAAAGAAACGTGGAAAGTATTGCTTGTGGCCACGCGATGTTGGGCGCATTGCTGACAAATTGGAAGAACTTCATACCTCCATGCTGCTCAATCATTTGCGAGACGAAGAGGAACAGAACCAACCTGAGGAATTCCCGCAAGGATCCGAAAGGCCAATCCAAAAGGTGACTTACCAATACTTACCAAACTTCAAAGTGGTCATCATAGTGATGACCACTTACACCCTTTATAGTGACTCCTCGATGATCGACCATTGTTGGGTCACCTGTGGGGTGCTGCGCTGCAGGTTGAATCCCCAACGAAATTACCATCTGGTTATGACTGGCAGTTTGCCATGGAAAATCACCATGCTATTAATAGGTAAACTATCTATAAATAGGCCATTTCCCATGGCTATGTTAAATAACCAGAGGGTAAAACCAGAATGAACCAACGAATCATCCTGAATCAATAAACCCACTTGTGATATCATCTCATAATTCTACCTCCAAATGATCAACAGCCCCAAGGGATTCTTCCAAATCCATGTTTTTCTCCATTACCATCACGATAATCCAATTATAAACATGTAAGGATTTGCACTTGATCATGGGTCAAAAGCATTTGATTCGGGGTAGGGTTTGGGATGTGAAAAGTACAAAGTCAAATCTATATCTCCATTTTCAGTGTATATATATATATTATGCACCTATCGTTCTGTTTCTTCATGAAAACCCATTGACATCGCATTTAGATATTGTAGATATATCCAGATATACCGATATATGTGTATACATATATATATATCCATATAGATCCATATAACCGTGATATATGTGTATACCTGTATGCACCCATGTATAAATAGATAAACACATAAATTATATCATATATATCATATATATATATATATATGTATATATATATGGCCATGCACGCCCATGTCCATGTATCTATACAAATATACACCCATAATTTATACTAAACATATATGTACCCCCAAATCTGGCCACAGCGCCGCTTCTGGGCCACCACTTTCGCGGGCCACTGCTGCAGTGGCTGCACAATGATGGCCAAGCTCCAGCGCTGCTTGGCAGAATGGCAAACTGTGGGCAAGGTATTCCGTTTCTACCCAGACCCATATTGTTTTGGGCAGAATTGACCGGCCTTTTTCATTTCACACCCCAACAAAAACATAGTCTTGTCAATAAGATCGCCCAACACCTTTTGACGAACTGAAAGGGCAAAGATACCGACACAACAGTGAGTAGTGCACTCACCAATTAAATGAGAGCCATGACAAGGATACCAACAACAACCGCCACTAACACTGTTTCATGGGATTTGATCACAAAATATCATGGAATCAAAGATATACATCATAGAACTTCCGGTCACTCAAACAAAACCCAATATTTACAGTGTAGACTCGACAACTTGTTTGTGAAGTATATGCGAGGATTCCAGTCAAGGTCGGACAACTCACCGTGATCCATGGCAATCACAACACGATAGGATTTGATGTAAAAGCATCTGAAACATGCCTCCCTGCAGAAGTCAACGCTTGATTTTGCTGTGAAGACTTCTGCCTGTTTCAGCTGAACATGTTCTAAATTCCTAGGTTTCTTAGATGTCCAGCAGAAGTCTGGATATTGAATCTCCAATGGTACTTCTGCTGGCCATGCATCATCCCTGGGAATTTCAAAAGATTTCAATAGAAACCTTCAGATCTTTCTTGTTGGATTTCACACTTTGACTTCTGCACCAAAAAATGAAAAAATGTGTTTTTTTTTTCGGGGCATTGATTTCGGTTCCAAAACATCACAGATTTCCGAAGGTTTCGGCTGAAACCTTCAGAAATTTTCCATTTTCTGACCCCAAATCAATGTCCGGAAAAAAACAACATATATTTTTGCTTTAATTACAAGTTTCTGAGCGCAAATATTTCAGTGATATATTCTTGTGTTCTTTGGTTGTTGCTGTTCTCCTTGTTCTAGTGGCGGTTGTTGTTGGTATCCTTGTCATGGCTCTCATTTAATTCGTGAGTGCGCTACTCACTGTTGTGTCGGTATCTTTGCTCTTTCAGTTCGTCAAAAGGTGTTGGGCGATCTTATTGACATGACTATGTTTTTGTTGGGGTGTGAAATGAAAAAGGCAGGTCAATGCTGCCCAAAACAAAATGGGTCTGGGTAGAAACGGAACACCTTGCCCACAGTGAGCTTGGCCATCATTGTGCAGCCACTGCAGCAGTGGCCCGCGAAAGTGGTGGCCCAGAAGCGGCGCTGTGGCCAGATTTGGGGGTGCATTATTATATGTTTAGTATAAAGTATGGGTGTATATTTGTATAGATACATGGACATGGGCGTGCATGGCCATATATATATATATACATATATATATATGATATATATGATATAATTTATGTGTTTATCTATTTATACATGGGTGCATACAGGTATATACATATATCACGGTTATATGGATCTATATGGATATATATATATATGTATACACATATATCGGTATATCTGGATATATCTACAATATCTAAATTCAATGTCAATGGGTGTTCATGAAGAAATAGAACGATAGGTGCATAATATACATATATATATGTACTGTATATAGAGATATAGATTTGACTTTGTACTCTTCACATCCCAAACCCTATCCCAAATCAAATGCTTTTGACCCATGATCAAGTGCAAATCCTTATGTTTACACTTAAACTTAAAACCCATTGAACCACCATATAACATCATATAACCACCATATAACCCAGCGCTTCCAAAGAATAGGTGTACTGAGTCCGTTATCACAAAGGACCGGTTTGACTAAAAGGCAACAATTTACCCATGTTACAGGAAATTATGGAAAACATCCAGAACCATGCTTTCACAGGCTTTTCACGGCCTTTTCACCCACTTTTCACGGGCTTTTCGTTTATCATAGTAAGTTGTATTTTCATCAAAGTTGACCAGCTTCAAGGTTAAACCTAGTCGTTGTGACTGGGTGAGTTTTTGGTGCCCGTTGAAGTTCTGGGTAACATCATATAACCAATCGCTATAACCTAATCATCCAAGTATAAACATTTAGAAACCCATTGAACCACCATATATAACCACCATATCACCACCAAATATAACAATCATTTTCCGCCCAGACACGTCACCGTGCAAGCGACTGGCGGGTTTTCATCCGTGTCACTCGCCAGGTGCTTGAGCGAATCATCGAGCCGGCGGCGCGCTTCTTGGCGAGCACTGCGGAAACCTTGCAGCCCTGAAGATAGAAATGACCTGCGAAAAATGGGCAGTTTCACCATCAAACATGGTGGCTTAAGCCTCAAACATGGTGGTTTGGCCTTCAAGAATGGTGGTTGAAGCATGGTTTAAGCATCAAGTATGGTGGTTTCACCATGAACAATTGTTGTTTGACCATCAGCATGGCTGTTTAACCAAAGGTAGGGATATTTAATTAATCATTTTGATCATGAGTTTCCCTATTGATCCCTATTGGGCATCTTCGGCAACCAACAGGCCTGTTTGGTAGTTGCGCCAGCAGCAGAAAACCAATGGGGGAATATTGAGTGATTCTGCCCCATGTTTGTTGCATGAAAAAAACACAAATGAGCAGTGTTACTCTCGCTCATTCGATCATACTGGTTTGTTATAGAAACCAGGACTTCCATTTAGTGGAGTGGTTGATGACAATCCCCCATAATTACATTGGATAGTATACCCCCTATAATCACCAACAAGGTCTTGAACGCTGCTGTACTGAAGCGCCAGCCAGACGCAACATGCCCTTGGAATCTTCCGCTTCGCTGCCCACCTCGAAATTCAAAAGAACTTGCCACCGCTCGCCCCCTCTGAGCCCCATGGATTGCAAGACTCCCCATTGAAAACCAATGTGCAGTAAACCATAAACCACAGGATTACAAGATATATGTTTTAATTTTTAATAGTACACCAAAGACCAAAACCTAACCAGTGTACCTGAACACGTTTTTTTAGATGTCAACATATGTCAACCATAAACCATCAACCCCAACAAAGCCCATCAACTCTATTGCGAGCTGGGAAATCCAGCATGCCACGTTTGAGGACACCAGAGGGTACACACAGTACAAACAAGGCTGGTGAATTTTGACGAAGTTCATCGGTGAGATGCCTAGAATTGGCCTCCATTCAACTTGGCATTGGAAAATCCGTGTGCTTCTATATGATTGTCCCATGTTTTCCCAAACTTAGGAACGGCCATTTGTAGGTTGTAGATTGGTTATAAGATGATTCTAGAAAATCAAAAAAAGAGATGCCGAACAGTCTTTCCAGGATGGTCGTTCGATGATATAAAAACCCTCATATTTGCAGACTTCCAAGTGACCAGCTCTGTAGCCGTATCTGCCACCTGGATCGCAGCGTTCTGAAGAGAGATCACTCGACGGAGAGTTTTGTAGGAGTGTTGAATATGGAAAAGGATTATACTGATTGGAGTTTTGGGTATCTCCAAAAACTATCAACAAACTCATACTGGTTGGTGGTTTCAACCATCTTGAAAAATATTTAGTCAATGGGAAGGATTCTCCCATATATTATGGAAAATAAAAAATGTTCCAAACCACCAACCAGCATATATATATATATAGCAGATCTGGTGTGGGTTTCCCTTTCTTTTGGCCACACTCATGGAACGCAGAACCTGGCCATTGTGATCTGTCTGCTTTGGATCAACTTCAGTGGGTCAGATATGCTGGGAGTGCAGTGTTTCCGCTATCAGTTCACCGTGTGAGCAGTGCCTAAACTCCTTGTTGTTTGATGGGAGGAATCCCATAATCTTATCAAAAGTAGTATCATGGTATCATGTATTGCATGTGAAATTTTAAAACCGAAATTATCCCTAATTCATGATATAATCAGCCATAATCAGCCTATATATCATTATATACATATCATTAATATAAAACTGCCGTTGAAGTCCCGCGGTTCTTAACCAGCCATGGGTTTTTTCACCATGGCGCCTTCAACGCAGTGTCCAGTTGAGACTCTTGCGACTGGAGCCAGCCATCCACCACGTCGACCACCTGGTCTCCCTGCTTCTTGAAATCCAATTTGGAGCTGCCATCTGACATGAAGCATTTCCAAACCTCACCGCGTCGCATCACCGCGTCAATGAATAAGATTGAATAAGTGCATCTGCAAATGTCATCAAATGTCTATAAATTCATGGGAAGGAGGAAAACCATGTCCTTCCAAGTCGATTCAGGACATTCTGCCAAACCATTCTCACAAGTCCAGAACGTTTGCGATCGGTCTGGCTCTGCAGCCGAGGAGCAATCCAATGAACGGCTGCAATAACCACAGCCAGCACCAAGCTTCCACGGAGCTGCCAGAAAGGCACTGATGCACAAAGTACAATCCTCCGCATCGCTGTCGGTCTGTCGGGCGTTTCAGGCAACTTCAATTTAAAGAAATATCTTACGTGTTATTCCGTGAAAAAGAACATCCTGGAAGTAAGCACAAACTGTCAATGAATATCAACAAATAGAAATCGCTGTAGGAGTGCATAAACTAATTAGCTCATATTAGCGCCTGGTGACCAGCGCGTGCCCTTTTCCAACCCCAAGAAGCATACATAGGACGTTTAAAGTTATACGATGAGCAAAAAATGACAGGCGTGCCCCACCAAGGGCATCGGGTGAACCATGAAGGGACCACCAGCATGCCGAAAAAACATGAACAAAAACATCAAAGATTATGTCAAAGGCGACCCCCTCATCATAAGGTTTTCTTGGGGACTTATTAACTTTAACAACAACAGCAACAACAACAACTACTACTTTACTACTACTAGTGCTGCTACTACTACTACTACTAGTGCTGCTACTACTACTACTGCTACTACTACTACTACTACTACTATTACTGTTACTACTACTACTACTGCTGCTGCTGCTACTACTACCCTACTACTACCACTACTACTACCCTACTACTAACACTACTACTACTACCACTATACTACTACCACTCCTACTACCACTATTACTACCACTACGACTACCACTGCGACTACCACGACTACTACGACTACTCCTGCTCCTACTGCTCCTACTGCTCCTACTGCTCCTACTGCTCCTACTGCTCCTACTGCTCCTACTGCTCCTACTGCTCCTACTGCTCCTACTGCCACTGCCACCACCACCACCACGACGACTACTACAACTACAATCTACAACCAGTAACGGCAAATCTTACCCATCCATATCCATCTATCATGGCTACCAACGTTTGGGTATATGAATAAAGCTAGATTACAGTAGCTGAATCGCCGTGGCAATGCCCAGACCAAGTCGCCACAGGAACTGCCCCAGCAGCAGCGATTTGAAGAGCCTCCAGCGGTTCAGCCACAGGCTGATGCTGGTGCAGCCCGGCAGCGGCTCAGAATTTTGCACCGACCTCTATGGTGCCGTGGAATGCCTGAACCCCTTGGAGAAAAACACACATATCCATCTGAATCTTATCCACAAAAATAAATATTAGTTGTTGACCTGTGCTATGTATATACATAAACACAATTATATACCGGTGTATATACGTATAACTATGTGTGACATGCGTGTCTGCATGTTTGTGTTCCCCTTTGGGAAGTCAATGAAAAAAGGAACATGCACAGGTGTTTGCATGATTATACAATGATATGCAGCTGCTATCAGCTGCTGGCATGTAGGACATAACATATCAACACATATTATCATATATATGCCACGAAGATCTCGAAGGTTCTCAAACATGTAGATTTTGGCCTGATGGAATGTATCTCATGCCACTCCACCCCTAAGCCTTAGCACTGCACCCACTTGTTGTATCTCCAAAAGTTTCTAAGCAAATGTACAGGTCACGAGACATTCACCACGCGGCCAGTAGCAAGAAACAAGAGAAAGAAAGCGACGAGACTTGCCTTGGTGGTGCTGTGAACTCATCCAAACAGGTTGTCACCTTTCGACTGATGACTGAATTTCCTAACATTCATAATTTCAGGGGATCATCATTCCAGGGATGCTTCTTTTGAAACCAAAAACCGGTTTCGATCGACTGGGATCGTCCAAACAGTAAAAAATAAAACAACATGGGTCTTAAAATTAGGTACCCCAAAATCCCATGGTTGATCTTATTTGCAATGCCAAAAAAGATTAAAAAAGGGGTGTCAAAGCCCCCCGAAACTTGAAACCATTGAAACCACTTGGAGATTCCAGGCACAGCATGTGATGTTCCAGCAGGAAGAGCGCTCTTCCAAGTGAGGCAAGCTGCAATTGGTGCGAGGAAAAAGGCCGAAACCTGAGGCCCGGGACGTGGCCCTTTGAGAAGCAAAGAGGTGAACAACCTTTCCCAGGTGACTGAATGACAGCATTGCTCCCACAAATCTACTTCAAGCATCCTGAAACATTGTAATTAATGAATATATGCAGGTATGCATTGGTATGCCCTTGTATAATCAGTTAAAATCGCACATTTTTGGCCAAATCTGGAACAGCATCTGTTCATGAATCCTTCCCTCGCCATCTCGGCTGCAACGGCTCAGGCAAGCAGCAAAAGTGCTGAACAAGATAGGACCACCCATCGTCACCTCCACTGCTCGACCCAGCAGCATGGTCGCCAACAGGGTCGATGTAAATTGCAAACCACTGGAAAATGTCGCGCCTGCTTGCACTGCCAGCAAGATCGAAGCAGAAACTCCAAGCTTTTGTGCCATCAGTCTCAGCCAAGACAGCCCCGAAGCCACCAGAACATTCCGTGTGGATAGCAGCGCTATGAGAGTCATCAGTAGCAGTGCAGTTGTCCAGGGTGTTTTTGGGTATCGAGTCTCCGCTGGATACAACGCCATAACAGCTTTCCTGCTTTGCAGTTTGAATGCATGCAAAACATCAAAGTATGAGTTAGTCGATTGGTCTCATTCCATTTGTTGGGATATGTTGGGATATGTTGGGATATGTTGGGATATAACATGTAAGTTGAGACAGCATTGAAGGCAAATTAGGCTTAAACACACGAAAAATATTGAAACAAATGGCACATCTCAAACATCCCTTATAAAAACGAATCCTTTAAGTTCATCTTGTGAGTAACAAAAACATCTCCAGAACCACCCGCCAGTCGCCTTCCGCCATCAAGACGCCTAGGGCGAAACGTGTTCCACTGTGCGAACCTGGAACCGCGCATCGGACAGGGTCGTGCTATGGCGAGGACGAGGTCGTGACGTTGTCCCCATGGCCGCGGCAATGCACACAGTGCGGCGAGGATGAACCACTGCCTGGTGCAGAGGTTCATTTTGAAAGCATGATGGCTGGAAGAAACATAAGTTAATACGTTAAACTTAACCATTAAACAAAAAGATCAACTTGAAATGCGCAAGTGTGAAGAGTGTGGGATGGATGACACCAGTCAGGTGCGTCAATTTGACCTTGATATGAGTGATATTTGCATACAATGCATCAGTTTGACTCAAATGGCTTCATTCTGGTGCATCACAGGTCAAAATCAAATCTGCGCTGGCATACTTTAAGTCTCCACCATGGGGCCCTCTAGGCTGCTTTGAGCCAGCTGAACATGTTTTCACTGGGGCTTCTGAGGTTTGCCCTACGGCTAGAAATTGACAGCATGGGGAAGTTGATCGAGAGCCTTGGGTCACCATCCTCAAAAATTAACAAGCCACACCAACGACATGGCCTTGTGAAGGGGTTATCGCCCTCACCCTGGAGAAGGGTCGTCATCAACCCCCGTGATGAGCAAAGAAGTTACCACTTATAAGTAAGGAACAATGACTCATGTTCATCATGCACTATGGCCATCCCAATAGCAAGACTTGCATTCTGAAAACAACACACTCCGGAAATGGACTCAAAGCATGAGAGTGAGATGAGTCTTTGACACTTCTCAGGCACTCAATTCACCAGTCAACGTCCACAACCCTTCCGGTATACAAACATCCACAACAAGTCACAATCGTTATCAGCCCTTTCGCATGCAACCTTCTAGGACCTATGCGCAAACAACGCAGAAACTTCCTCACACGAGCTACACCCAAAAGACTACCCAGGATCCAGTGTTTACGGCCTTGCAGAATATGCAAAGCCCAAGACCCACAAACCAACTCACAACCAACCCAGAAAGATCAAAAAACAACTAGCCAACCCATCACCGGGTGCCAGTTTTCTCCACTGGCATTGCACGCCGCGCGGCGCAAGGCTCGGCGCACCCGGGCAGAGGTTGCCGAGGTCGCCCGGCGCAGCTCCAAGAGCGGAGCGTTGATGGCCTGGGATCAGTTCCAAGCTCTGTGGAGGTATCACGATCTTGGACGGACAAGACATGACAAAACTACACCAAGCTGCTGTCACGTTGTAACTGGGGGGAGGGCACATTGTACAAGTGGTAGCTGTAACATGACGACTTGGAATATTTGGTGGCAACTGGAAGGGCCCAATGCCTGCAATGCTGGGATGCCACTCCCATGACGGAAACCATTATCACAACATAACCAATAATCGTAGAGTGAGAAAAAACATCCTGGCAACTGGCAGCTCCACACAACTTTGTTGTTGTTTTTTTTCAGGGTACGATCACTTATCCTTGTCAGGAACAACCAAAAGATATTTCATGTACCGACATAGTTAAACATACTGTAGCAATTTCTGATCCTAATCTAAGATGTAAATCATGTAATGATTAAATCGTACTCAACATGGCGAAACAGTCTGGCCATTTTTGTCACTCGCCAACTCTGCGGATCCTGCCCAAGTCAATTTTTTTGTGCTGGTGGCAAAACACTGATGACATGGGACATCCCAAATCGATATTTTCTGCATCATATAACAACAAACAACGGAATCCACATATTAACTGACCTATGTGTTGACTACCTACTATAATCTACTAAATATATCTAAATATAAGTATTAACTTCAGAAGAGACAAAATCGTTTTGGGCCTCAGCTCCCTACCCCCCGACCCATTCGCAAAAGGTGCAGTGAGATCCAAGTCCAATCGAATGGATCTGGTTTCAAATGCAGCAGAAAACGCTGCTTGCAGCAATGGATGGTATTCATTTTCGGGACCAAAGGCACCTGCAAATTGTGGCGGAACTCAGAAGGGCTTCGGATCTTGGTCCAGTTCATGATAAGTTCAATTGCTGATGCACAGGTGACCCAAGAAACCACTGTCATTGAAGGGGTTTTTCATGGCGCCTAAAATTCGGGTGGTTGGCTTGGAAATAGCGATCATCAAGCTTGTGAGGTCGTCCGGAGAGTAGAACGAGCTGCTCATCAGCAGAAAATCATATTCCAAGTCCCTTCCCTCGCACGCACGAAGTAGCTCTAAAGTTCTGCTAATAGACTGCGAGGTCCAATTCAGCTGACAGATTCCTGATCAAGCCAACTGCCGAAACACTCTGATTCAAGCACATCCTCCGTAGAACACTTGGTTTGGCTAGACCCCCCGGATGGATGGTGTGCCTGTCCCTCCCCCGAAAAAATGGACCCATATGAAGCCACCCAGTGTCTCGCAAACTTCAGGAGCTGCTTCGGCAAATTGGCACGCAAATTTCCTGGTTTGTTGGCTGAACGGAATATAACGGAATCGCGGAAACCACCAGAAATATCCTTACTGGATACCCAGCCAAAGCATTTTGGTTTGGTGCATCATGTACCGATGAAACCTAGCCTGGAACCAAAATTTGGAACGTCCAATTGTTCAATCAAAAACGATCATGTGGCTGGAAAACTCTTACTAGCTCCCTGCTTGGCTTTATTGTTTTTCTATGTTTTTATTGGTCATATGGAGACTGGATACCCATGGTTTCTTACTCCCAACCACTCAAGAATAGAAAAAAACGGAAAACCCAGTGGATCCTCAACTATATCGCTTACAATAAATCCCCAGTTCTCCAATAATCATGGCAAATTATATTGATATACATATAAATATATATATATGTATGTATAAGGTTTTATTAGTACTAAATTATTAAATCTCCACTTCCATCCCCATCATTTATATATTATATATCTATCCCCAAATATTATACATCCAAATATCGTGAAAGTCTATTTTATATGGCTAACCAGAGAAAATAATGTGCAACAAACAACATGTCCAAGTGTCCAATCAACCCCGCAAAAAAGAAAAAACATAGTTTTTTTTCTTGAAGAAAAGCAACCGCATATCCCCCAATGTCTTGTCCCTATCTCTATTGCATCCCTTAATATTACTGTTTTACTATTATATCCCCAGTTCAGATATTAAAATGCAATCCCATGAGGTCCCAATTAAATCCCTATTTGTTGATATTTGAAACCTGTTAAGACCAATCTATTGCTTCAGCAATTCTTGTTCCCAGTTCATTTATACAATCCCATTAATTCCCTTTGAACCCCCATTAAATCCACATTTAACCCCAATTTGTCCTGGAATTCCCTGGAGGTCATCATTAATCTGATTACAGTAATTTTAATTCACCAATTTAATCACAATTCCTATTTTTTATTCCCATTAAATCTCTATGAAATCCCTATAAAATCAAAATAAACATCCATAACATCCCAACAACCCCCTATGAATCCGAATGAATCCCCATTCTTGTAGGTATTCCCGTGGAATCGTAATTAATTCCCACTAAAATCCCATAAAATCCAATAAACTCTCATTCAATCCCTATCAATAAAAAAAACTATAAACTCTCATAAATTAAAATCCCTATAAAATACCATAAAACCCCTGTAAAATCCAAAAACAAACCTATAAACTCCCATTAAATCCCCATAAAATCCCATAAAATCCTTTAAAGCCCCATTAAATCCTTAAAACATCCCATCAAATCTAAACTCTTTGTCCCAGTTTCGCGTGATGAGTCCCCGCTGTGCATCCGCATCCACCAGCGTCACCTGTGCCCCCTGCAGCAGCGCCATGAGACCCACCGCGCCCACGCCGGCGCCCAGGTCCAGGAAGCGACGACCCAACCAGGAACCAGGACGTAGATCAGCAGAACCTGAAAACCGGGGTATGGTTCCATGAATTTCGATGGATTTTGGATTGATTTTCGGATTTCGAGTTGGATTTTAGAAGACTTTACCGTAGATTACTTTGGATTTTAGATGATTTTTGGCTGACTTTAGATGGATCTGAGCTGACTTTAGGTGACTTTAGAGATGCGTTTTCAACATGTGGATACATTTGGAGGGTTTTGATGGTAACTTGTCGATGTTGAAAAGGTTGGGATCTTCATAATCATGCCAGCTCCTATTGTCCATGAATGGACACTTGAACTGAATGGATACTTCATCTGTCACACTGAACTGACCGCATCTTGGATGATGGATTCGCCGATTCACCGTCCACCATTTTTGTCAAGTCCACTGACTTGGGTAATTCTCCGGAGCCCATCAGCCATGATCCAAGGATTCCAACGGATGTGAGCTAGTTTTGGGGAAGGTTGAGAGGCCTGAGCCCAAATTTTGTCACCCAACTCGTCGATTTTCCTCTGGATTCCCATGACAAAGGTAACTTGAAGCAAAATCCCAGGATTTTGGGACAGTATGGGCCACAAATAGCAATCCTTGGTGATATTTCTGTCAGCATGGCTACATTGTCAAATTAGCTTGGGTCAGGATAGATGGCTGATGATTATCTTATATAGTTGTATCATGTTATATTGTATCTTAGTGTTTTTTAGGCCCGACCCTTTTCATGTCAATAAGTCCCCAAATCTATCCAAATGTCATGTCCCAGAAGCATTCCAGCCATCGTAGCATCTGGTAGCCACCGCTCCACAAATATCCGGAGCCAAAGCTTCGCACCATCCCTTGCTTGCTGCTGAGAAAGTCAGCAGGTTCCTGATAAATCGACAGCTTCAAACCTGAACGTAGAATCAATGGCAGTACCTCTTCCTGATAATAAGGAAGGAACCTGCAGGGTCTCAACTTTGCCAAACAGGGTAAAAACAAACAACACAAAAACATACAAAAACCAGCAGAAGGACGTTTGAAGGGAACAAAAATTTGGCCGAGTCATTTCCAGCAATGTCACCCCGGATTAATGAACCTCTCGGGAGCTTAGCCAATAAATCATTGGATTTACAAGTTTGGTGCCAGTGCAATAAATCTAATGTGGAGGTATGTTTATTCAAAACTATCCATGCACAGCACATCACGGTATTGGATGGTATTGACATGTAGTTTTACACAATTTTACCATATTTTACCAATGTGGACCCAAACTGGCCATAGCCACCCAGCTGTACTAAACTAAAAATATAATTTTTGTTTACGAGTTTATATCTATAGTCCATGGACAAGACGAAATACAAGTAGCTCTTTCTCTCTCTCACCATTTTGAATGCCACCACCTCTCATTATCGTTCCAGGGTGCCAGACTGCAGCAAAGCTCGGGCGAAAGCCCGGTGAGTCCCCAGCAGGTCTCGTTTCGAACTGGGGACTGTTGACCCAGCAGCGAGCAGCAGAACGAAAATGCCGCGCGGCGTTTCCAGCACGAAAGGCGACCCGGTTTTTGGAGAAGAAAAGGGGCTGGAGCCAGCCAAGAAGGATAGAGTTCCACCATCCTGCTTGGGATCTCCCTCCATGGTCCGAACTTTGAGCCAAATTGGAGAGAGAAACGCATATGATCCAATATGTGCAGAAAACGGGTTGTGATCATCGAACGCACGGAATTTGTGATACTAATGGTGGGATATTGATGCCAAAACTGGAAAAAATCCCAGCCTTGAAGCAATGCAGTCACAAATATCATGTCACGAACAAATGACTGATTGCGAAAAAACAGGTTCAAACATGTATATGTCAAAAATTGAAGCATGTCATATCAAAGTTTTTCCCAAATGCCATTGAATAGTGGGGGGTTGCCGGGGTTTCCCAAGTGATCATGGTGGCCCGAATCGGTGGACCCTTTTGCAAGGTACATGGCCAAGAGCCAGTCGCCAGGAGAGCCTTGGCGCTGGGAACATGGGGTCCAGTGAAAATTGCGGGGTTGCTGGATCAAATATCACTGGTTGGTAGTTGACCTACCCCTCTGAAAGAAAATTACAGTAGTCAGTTGGGATGATTATTTCTACGGAAAAATAAAATATGTTCCAAACCACCAACCCAGATCATCTTGGGAAATGAACACTGACAAGAAGATGAGTTCAACAACCATTTCTTACCATCACTATCTTTAGACCTGAAATGAAATGACACTTATATAAACCCATTAAAAGTCATGAGTCCCCCTTCTTCACCAGCAGTTTTCGCGGCATCACTGCTGTCGAGCATCAAATAGATTGCCCGCCAGGCGCCAAGCATGACGACATGAGATGACTACGATGAAGTGACTGGCCTTGGGCAACAATGGTTTGAGTGGATTTAGGCTGGCTTAGCTATCAACCAACAAAGAGTTTTGGATTAATACCTATCAATGGATTGGTTCTAATTAATAGAAGTTAGGCATCAATAGGAAAATCATTTCATGGGGATTTGATCACCAAACATGATGGTCTTCCTGCATGGATTGAAGGGAATAATTAGTTGTAGCAAACCATCGAATTAATCCGCAAGAAAAAACAATTTCCTGTACATTTCCTCCAAAACGATTCTGGTATTCTTGGAAACGAGGGTCATTTGATGAGTGGTCAGGTAGCAAACCAGTTTTGGCCCTGCTCTTCGTATATCCAGAACCTTCTTTAAATCCAGGGTTTCAGTTATTCCAATTGCTGTTTCTGTTGTTGCTAATTTTGTATAATTAAGCAACTCAACGATCTAAATAATTATAGTAAATTCGTATCCATATCACATCATGTCCCTATCAGATCCTTCAAATTTATGTGATATGACATGATTTTGTGAGCCTCCTGATCCTGCCGTGCCATGCCACACAAGGTGACGGAAATTCCGAAAGGGCCTGAACCTCAGTCACAAAGAATCTGATGGCTTGGTCTTGGTATCTGTTTCGCAGAATGCTTTGCTTGCTTAATGCTTGAGCTTTATACTTTAGAATATAGAATTAGAATGAACTCGGTAGTATATATAGTAGTAGAAATGCATACTTGGAACCTGCATCTTAGTTTTACCAACCAAAAATGGGGATACACCAAAATCGAACCGGGTTGATTTCCTCAAGTTTTTCATGGCTTATCATTGTTGGATGGCAATGATGGCAACATCACGAACATGGCTTGCCGGAAAAACCTCATTTAGTTCGATGATTTCCCACTCAAAGCACCATGTAGTTCAAGGCTATTTCCCAGCCGGCCATTTTCTTGGCATATTCCCATGAAATCAGCATGACATCCCAAGTGTTCATTAATAAACCCCTATTTTTTCCAGTAATTCACCGAGGAACTTAGTTGGCTACCCGCGCATGGTACGCAGCATGGCGCAGCCCGCGCAGCCCGCGCACTTGACAGAAAATCCGGCCAGCACTCGTTGGTTACAACATGTTACAACTACTTAGATGAGCTGGCTGGTTGCTAAGTACTTAAGACCTTTAGCATGTTTAGCTACATGCCTGGTAACCCCTTATAGAGGCTTAGCTAATTATTAGCTAACTTTGCTAAACCTGCTAAGCTCCTTTTTTTGAAGGCATCCAATAAAGAAAAAAAAATAAACTGAAAGGAAAAAATGGAAAAAAAAACAATTCAGCATTTGGACCCAATGCTGGTGTTTTTATTTTTTATTTTCTGTCGTCTGTCCAATGCAAATGTGATCAGTGTGTTTTTCAATTTTCTTTTAAGGTGGTGTGGTGAAAACTGTCAATGACAAAGAACAAAAAGTTAAACCACTGGCTTGGCCAACTATGAACACATGTGTTCATTATTTTGTGGAAAAAACATCAAGGGCACACTCATTTTGTGGTATAGGATCATGAAATTGTGCAAGTCCCTGAATCACAGGAATTATGCAGGTATAGCACTGGGTGCTTTACAATGGCATGTAGCACTGGGTGCTTTGCAATGGCATGTAGCACTGGGTGCTCTGTGCTGATGAAATCCATGTGTGAAAACAGCTGGGTGCATCTGTTGGATTCTGCAGGCTGCCTTTTTTCCATTGGGCATGGTGCTGGAAATCTGCATATGTGTCATCTGGCCGAGAAGGGGGTCAAAGTTGTGATGCCTTTAGTGCTTTGGGTCCAATACACTGGTGCCAGAACTTGGTTCAAAGGGTATGCCATCTGCTGTTCAGTGTCATGCCACACACAGTGCTTGGGGCCAGTGGAGAGTAAAGAAAACATGTGGATGATGCATACATCTTCTCCTTGGAAAGACAAGAAGCAAACAACAATGCCAGCTTCAAATGGTGGCCTGGCTGTGCATTGCAGCAAGACTGCATCACCACGACTGCAAGTGGCATTGTGCTGGATTCTGGCAGAAAAAGATGTCCACATGTCTTGGGCATGTGAGGCTGCATGGGGCCAAATTGCCAGGCCATATGGCCAAAGCTTCTTGGGAGCCCTGGTGGGTTCAAGCAGGCCAATGGACATGTCAAACGGCTTGGAGATGGACAGCTCTTTGGCTAGCAACTCCTCCATGATGGACCTTTCCATGGCTGTGGTGTTCTGGCAGCAGCTAGCTGCCCCACCACTTTGTTCTTCCTTTCCATGGAAAAACAATTTGGCAAAATGCCATGGTTTGCAAAGTTGGAAGCCACATGCAACAGCCAATGGTGCTTCCTGATCATTGGCCAGCCAAGATCTTTCCAAGTGGCCAGGCATTTTTCCACCTGCTTGGCCAAAGCATCTGGTGTGGCTAAGTGGTGCCAAGTGGCTTGGAACAATTCAACCAAATGTACCAAGTCTTGGAAGCAATGGGCTGCAGCTTTGTGGGCTGTGTCTTCAGCTTTAATGGCATCCAAAAAATGGTCCAGCAGTGGCAGCAAAGTCAACAATTCTGAAGCTGTGCAAGAGAACTTGGAGGACTTCTTGTGTTTGTCAACTCTTTTTTGTTGAAAGAGTGCTGCAGGCTTGAAATTGTGGAAGGCATGTGGCACATGCCAGCAAGAAAGCCAACCCTCTAATGTGGCCCAGCAATCCAAGGCTTCAAGCAAATTGTAAATGCAAAGGGACATGACCCCTTGGCACAACAAAGCATGCATCCAGTCATGGAAAATGATTTTGGTTGGGCGCACAACTTCCTGCAAGGATCTGTCTGCCAGGATTGCATGTGGTGAAAAAGTGATCCCACAAGCTTGCTCCCATTTCTTGAATTGGGCAGCTGACACAGTGGTGGACCTGGTGGCCATTCTGGCCCAGCTGTCCCAAATTTCAACATCTTGGTTGATTTGTAAACCTGTATGCTTTGTGTATGAAGATATGGTTGCCACTTGGCCATCCTCATCTTGGCTTCCTTTGGCTAAAAAGACATTCTTACACAAAGAGCAGAACCTGGAACCACTGTCTCCTTTCATGGACAATGCAAACTTATGGGCAGCTCCATCCATGATGAAAAAGCCAAGGTGCAAGAACACTCTGGTGTATGCTTTGGCAGCACTGATGTCTTGTGGCTCTTCTAACTGGAGTCCTTGAAGATGAAGAAAGCAAGTATTGAACCAGTGGCACAAAATTGCTTTCAGCAATTGGCTCAAGTGGCCATCTACATTGGCAATGGTGGAAGGTCTGACTATGCAAAGTGTCACCCAAGCATCTGCATTTTGCAGATGGGTGTGAAATTCTTTAATGCTGGCATAAATTGCCCAAACTTTTCTGGCTGTGATTGGTGCCAACACATTACCTGGTGTCACTTCATCTGCATAGACCACCAAATGAAGCTTCTGCTGGCACTGTGCCATGGTTTTCGACAACAGCTGGTACCATGGACCTCCTTGCTTGTACACCAATTGGAGAAAAGTGCACAGATTCGTGCACTGCACTGGCATGGTTTGCCCATCCAATGTGACCAAATCAAAATCTATCAGCAATGGTCCAGAACTGGTCTTCTGCTTGGTGAGTGCTTGGTTTGCCTCTTGCATGTTCTTTCTGGAGTGCAACTCTGGAACACCTTCTTCTTTCACAAATTTCAAGACTTGTTCCAAGGAACTCTTGGACATGTATGGCACAGACTTTCTCAGGTGGCTGAGCTTGGCCAACTTGGTAGGCCTGTCTTCCATGGCTTCTTTCTTGGTACTGGAGCTTGGTGGCATGATTTGAAAAGGAAAAGAGTTTGTTGCAACACACAAACTGACCATATGCAAAACACAAACAAGGAGCAAATTTGTAGTTTCCATCCTCACATGTCATTGGCTTGTCTTGTATCTTGAAGCTTGCCTTGAAATATAGCAGTGGTATGGCAAAAATCCAAGGTTGAAAGCACTGGGTGCTGGGAAATATGCATAGCATGCTGTGGAAGCACTGGGTGCTGCAAAAGAACAAAAGAAGCATCACTCACCCCATGCAATTGGCAATGCGCATGCCATTGATTTTGTGCAAACTAAAGCCATGCCAAGCTGCTAACATCATTTTTGTCATCTTGGCTGGTAGTGCACCAGATGCTGCCAAGACTGGCACATGTATGGGAACATGTGGTACCCAGCTAGCAAAGGTGTTGCCCCTGGTTGCAGCAGAAAATACTTGAGCTGGACAATTTGCTGTTGGTGTTGGAACTGGGCAACACCTTTGCGCTTGACCCTTGGGTCCAGGCTTTTGCTCTGGCCCAAACTGTGGCTAGCTGCCTGGCCTTTGGTGGCCACTCACTGGCTCCTTGCTCACTCCTTTTTGGTGGCTACTTGTTCTTCTTGGTTGGCTTCATGGTTTTGGCTCTCTTCTGGGCATGGTACCATTGGAGCCAGGCTTCCCTTCCTGGTAGCCTTAACCCTCTGAAAGTGGCCTTCCTGCAGTCTTCACACCCTTTGGCTGCTCCTCTGCACCTGCTGCACCCAAGCACATTGGGCAAGGTTGGTGGCTGGCTTGCCTGGGCCCTGTGGGCAGCTGGCCTTTTCATGGCCTTGGCCTTCACTGTTGCTGCTGGCTTGGCCTTTGGTCCAGGCTTGGTCTTTGCCTTGGCCTTGGCCTTGCTTGCTGGAGCAACATGGTCACCTACCAGCTTCTGGTAAGCTTCCTTTTCAAAGTCTTCCAGGGACTTGGCCTGCTGCTGCTCTGGCTGGCTTGGTGGCTGCTCTGTGGAGCTGGCAGGGGCACTGATGGGAACAAGCTGTGCTTCACTGGGATTGGCCACAGCCATCACACTTGGAGGTGTGGCAACAAGTGGCAAAGAATTGGTCACAGCAGGTGTGCTCAAGCTTGGCCTCTGATTTGCAAGTGTGGCAGCCACAGGCAAAGGACTGGCCACAGCAGGTGTGCTCAAGCTTTGACTCTGGCTTCTCATCATTTGCTGCATGTCAGCCATGCAAGCCTTCATAGTCTGGCACACAGCACTGGCCTCTTGTGTCAAGCTTTGCCCTTGGGTTGGGGTAGGTGGCTGTGCAACCTTGAGCAAGTTGGAAGTGCTTCTGACTGGCACATGGTGCTGAGTCAAGGAAGCCAGGTCTTCCAAAAACCTGGGTTCAGGTGGGCCTTGCTGGTAGCAAGCTTTCAACTGGTCACTGCTCAAGCTGTCTGGGTGGCTGGGGTACACATTCATGGAAGGGGCTCCTGCTGGAGGCGGAACCTTGTAGGATGCAAACATTTGTGCAAAGTGTTGGCTCCACTGGTAGATGCACTGGTACAGTGGCATCTTCCCTCCTTTCTTCAAATGAAAGTGTAGCAGTATGGCAACACAAACCTTTTTGGTGGATTCTTTCAAAGCCTGGACACCCAAAGTTCGCAGCCTTGCAACCAGCACATGGCTGGCCTCCCAGCTGGTCTTGGTTTCCAAACTTTGCCAATCACTTGCTGTCAGAAAATTGGACAAATTGTCCAACTGTTGTGGAGCCACTTGGGTCTTCAAGTTGGAATCATCTTGGCTGGCCCACTTGTCAACCACTTTCTGCAAGTTCTGGACCAAAGGCTGTGGCAAAGTGGAATTGTCCAAGGCTTGGTACAAGTCCACCATTTGTTTGGCTTGTGGCTTGGTGCCCAAACCCAGAAGCTTTTGCTCCAGCAAGGTGGCCAACTGGGCCCCCAGCTGTGGCCTAGCTATCACCAACACTTGTGTATGGCTGAGTTCTTCTATCCAAGCTTGCACACTCATGGCACAGTGAAACAGCAGTGGTCACACAGAGCACTAGGAGCTGAAAGCCAATGCTGCCAACATGGTTCCTGCATTTTGGGAAGCAAGTCATCTTGGCCAAAGATAGTTCATTGGAGGATAGATCATGGAAATAGGAAAGCTGATGTTAAGAAACCACTGTGTGGTTGTACCAGCAGCAATAAAGGAAAAGAATGACTGGAAGGTAATGAAAAATAGAAAGAACAATTGCCAATAAGTGTGTGTGAACAAGTATTTCACCAGGATTGTCTGACAGGATTCTGGAATAAGTATTTAATGCAAAGAAAGCACTGGGTGCTTGGCAATGAGAAATTGGGAGCACATGGGTGCTAACCTATGTGTAGAAAGCACTGGGTGCTAGCCTAATGATCCCTGGTGTATATACAAGTGAAAGCACTGGGTGCTGTTACAGTAAGAAGTATTTTTTGCCATTTATGGACCAATGGCTATAGAGCACTGGGTGCTGTTATATCAAGAAAGCAGCAGGCATGGAATGAAGATGGGTTGAGCAAACCTGGTACATGTTGACATGGGTGCAGGGGATGCAATACTCTTTTTCCCTTTGGCTTCAGCTCTGTGGCTGGTCTGGTCTTGGCTCCTTGGCCTACCACCTCCAAGTGATGCAGCCATTCTTCTGGATGCTTTTGCTCCATGGCTCACCACAGTGGCTGCAGTGGGTTCTGGTCTGGAGGCGGTTCAGCCACACCCTGGAGGTGTGGCACTTCTGGCAAGCCACACTCAGGTGGTAGAGCATGGACTGGAAGCCCATGGTGGTCGCCTGCAACAGTAAGCCAAGAAGATATGCTTGGATCAATGTTCTCAATGCAGTGGTGCCTTGGTCTTCTTGTTGGTTTTCATGGCCTGGTGCTTCTTCATGGCCTTCTTGGCAGCAGCTGGCCTTTGCATGGCCTTGGGCCCTTTGGATCCTTTGGTGTTCCCTTTCATGGCCTTGGTGGCCTTCATGGCTGCCATGGCTTTCATGGTCTTTCCCATGGTCAGGTTCTGGTAGGCTTGGAGCAGTGGGCTGGTGTCTCTGCTTGGCTGGAGCCAGTGCCTTGCAGAAAAGCACTGGGCTGAACAAGAGAGGAAACACATGGTGGCTAAATTAAGCACTGGGTGCTGGATTAAGAGCACTGGGTGCTGGGTTACAGACATGGATAGTAGCACTGGGTGCTGACCTAGTATGATGTTAAAAGCACTGGGTGCTGTGAAAAACAAGTTTCAAACAATTTGAAGACCAACTTGAGATATAAGGATGCACTAGGGGCTTTAATATATAAAAACCATTTCTGATAAACTTATATGGATTGAAATCACAAGTGTCCAAAATCATGTGATGAACCCACATTGTGCGAAACCAATGCTTATTGTTTTGCATTGGTGAGGTTTCATATGCTGTCACAGCTGGTGGCTTTTCTTTTTCCACAGGAATTGGCTTTGGTCAGTCACTCCACTCAGCCCTCAGCTGGGCATGGTTCTCCCTGAGTTGCCCTTAGCTGAGAAAATGTACATTCAATCATGTTCTGTTATGTTGTGGATTTTCCATGGTAATGCAGACTGGGTTCTTGGCTCTCTGGCAAACCATCTGTCCACCAACCATTGGTGCATGGAATATGGCTCCCTGCCATAGAGTGCTGTGGACAAAGCCCTTCTGGAGATCCTGGCAGGTTATGAGAAATATAAAGCAAAAACACATATAACAACAGTGGAAGTGACAGTCCTGACATTGTTGGCTCTATCTGGGTACAGGACCACCCTGCGATCATATTCCCACATGGTTCCATAGGTTTCTGGGTCTTCTCTTGGTGGCTCATACCTTAGTTAGTGTTGGCAAATGATTGCAATATGTAGCATGTTCTATTGGTGTCTTCAATTAACATCCAAGATACCATTGTTTCCATCCATTGTCAAAGTAGATCACAAAGTACTGGTGGCTGTCATAGATGGTGTAAGTGTAGTCCACAATCAATGGTACTTCTCCTCTTGCTCTTCTTCTAGGTGGCATGGATGCAGTGGATACCTAAATGTCACTGTGGAGCCAAACCTGCAAAAAAATGAATTAGAAACAAAAACATTAAGAAAAATATTTAGTTTTCAAAACATGACAATGTAATATGCCAATTGTTTACATACACAAGTTTGATATCTCAAGTGAAAATATTGTTTTGAATATTTCCATTTGATAGTTTCAATCTGAACATTCTCCAATCTAAACTGTTTCTGTTGGTTTTGAAAAAACAGTTTAGAGATCTAAACTGTTTTTGTTGATTTTGAAAAAATAGTTTAGAGCTCTAAACTGTTTTTGTTGATTTTGAGAAAAACAGTTTAGAGCTCTAAACTGTTTTTGTTGGTTTTGAGAAAAACAGTTTAGAGCTCTAAACTGTTTTTGTTGATTTTGAGAAAAACAGTTTAGAGCTCTAAACTGTTTTGTTGATTTTGGGAAAAACAGTTTAGAGCTCTAAACTGTTTTGTTGATTTTGGGAAAAACAGTTTAGAGCTCTAAACTGTTTTTGTTGATTTTGAGAAAAACAGTTTAGAATTCTAAAGTGTTTTTCAAATATATTTTATTTCACATTATGTATGTTAAGTTTGTAAATTGCACGAAGAAATATTTATGAACACACTTCTTTTTGAAAGACTTGTGTTAGAAGACATGATATAATAATGTATCATGAAATCTCATCATCAATGATGTAGTATAATAATTCATCATTGCTCTTTCCCTCATGAAATCATTCCTGATTTTATCAGGTTGAATGTTTGATACCTAATACTTGTTGTTTGTCTTTCGGTCATCACTGGTGCCCAGGACTAGCTGGCAAGTGTTTATGCTAATTTAGATCCACCTTCCAAACATGTCATTGATGTGTTTTTTACTTATCAAAGAAACCAATTGGTAGTATGAGCATGAATGACAAGGCTGAAATCCCAAAGGGTAATTTTGTTAGGGAAGCTGAAACTGCTTACAGTTTTGGAGCTAAGACAGTACTCATGGTGTTTGAGCCCCCTTCAAAGACAGTTTGTCTTTAGATTATCAATAGACATATGGTGCAAAGATTGTTTTGTTTAAATGTTTACAAGTAAGAAGCCATAAAAAAAGTCTGGTGATGCTAATCAAAAGAAAACTGAAGTCAAGTGACAATTTTGCAAACAACTCTGTGGCTCCAATGTGTGTGGTTATTAGACTTTACATGTAAGCATTTTGCCTATGGTGGCTTCAAGTTGGTTCTTGTGTTAACTTACTTACATAAGGTTCCCCAATGTATTTGGTTCCACCCAAAAGAAAATGGTGAATGCATATAGAATCACTGGATGCTGCTCAGGTACCACATAAGCACAGGGTGCTACCCAAATTCATACAAAGCACTGGGTGCTCTCACCATGGCATTATAAAGCACTGGGTGCTGCTTATTATTGTATATCTATAGGAATTTGGGTATGGGGTCCCATGAAAAAGCCATGACATATATAATCAATAAGCTATGATTAAAAGATCATATATTACCTTGGTCAAAAGCACTGGGTGCTACAAGATGCAAACAGCATGGAATCCTGCATGTGTGCAATGCAATCAATGAGACTTTGAGTGCTGGTATCTTTTTTCCTCCTGGAAGCTTGTGCTGGTGGTCACATTTCTGGGTCTATGCCATTGTTGACTGCTGCCCTGGCCAAATGGTTTTCATATTGGCCATTGGTCCTGGGAGACCACTTGGCAACATGTGCCCTGGCACTGGCCATGTCACCCCTGTGGAGATGGCCTGCCAGATGGATCCATTTGTTCATCCATCCTTGGCTTTCTCTGCCTGGTGGTGGTGCCCTTCTGGGACCTGCCTTCTCCCTTGGAGTTGGCTCACTGGCTCTGTCCCTTGGAGGGATCACTTGGGGCACATTTGGCTTGGGTTCCATGGCCTTGGCTGGCATGGCTTCCATAGACTGGGCTGCCTTGAGGTTGGCTGGCATGGCTTCCATGGCCTGGGCTGCCTTGGGCTCCATGGCCTTGGCTTTCATGGCCTTGGCTGGCATGCCCTTGCTGGTTGCCACCATGGGTTTAAGTGGTGGTGGTGCAAGGGCCATGGCCTTGCCTGCAGGTGGTGGCTTGCTGGTCTTGCCTTCAGGTGGTGGCTGGGTGGCCTTGCCTGCAGGTGCTGCCATGCTGGCCTTGGCTGCAGGTGCTGCCACTGTGGCATTGGGTGGAGGTGCTGGTTTGGTGGTGAAGCCACCCAGTGGCTCCAAAACCTTTTGGAGTGCTTTGAGCAAAGCCTCATTGTCCTCTGCTGGCCTGGAAGGCCTGCTGGCACTGGAAGTGGAGGCAGCTGGCTCTGCAACTGGCTCCTGGTAACATGGAAAAACTGTGCCAAACCAAAATTTACATGTGATTGGTCAAATGGGCCACAGTCTGGCCTCCACGAACTCCACTTCATCCTTTGGTTTTTTCAACCTGGGATCCTGTTCAGTGTCAAGAATGAAAGTGGAAAGACACACTGGGTAATTATGTGCCATTAGCTGGGCTGAGATGTCTCTCTCTGACCCTGTCCTCACCAGCTTGGGCCACCATGGCTTGCTTCCTTTTGGCACTCCTGAGTTCCTGCAAATTTGCTTGGATGGCATGGATTCAATTTTCTTTTGTACTTGACCTTGATAAATGGCATCAGAAGTCCTTGTCTGGCTTGTGTTGTCTTGGTCCCACACCAATGGCCTGAGAACACACATAAATGAGATATGCGACACTTGGCTGCTGCATCAATTTGAAAAATAATGAAACCCTCATATGCCTTGGAGCGTCCAAAACTGTCAGGATGCTTGGACTTGGCAATGGTGACCTGCATCCAAGACAAAGAAGCAAAAAACAGTGATGTAAAGTGGCTGTGGTGCCTCTGTCATGCCCTCATCATCCACTGGTGGTGGACTGGGTGGCTCAGTCTGGGTCTCAGCCATGGCCAAGGCATGCTGCCTGGCCAATTGCTCATCCAAACTGATGGCATTGACCAGAATCTCGTCCAAGCCTGTCTCCTGCTCAGCAGCAATGAATTTGCATGCATTGGTGGGATAAAACATATTGGTATCCAATGGCTGTATACTATTGGCTCCTCTTCTGTGTTGGGCATGGTTGTGGTTGGCTACCAAGTGGCAAAAGCTACTTTGAGCCCATGGCCTCGAGAATGTTACATGTGGTGTTGATGGATTATAAGGTAATAGGTGAAGAAATTCTTTGGAATAGCAAGCACTGGGTGCTTTTTATCAATAATATGAAGCACTGGGTACTCATTATGTGAACAAAGAAATTATATCAAGCATTGGGTACCCCTAGCATGAACAAAGCCATGATGATGGAAAGCGCTGGGTGCTGGTGATTATCTATGTCCTTATTTGGTGATGGTATTGAAACACATCTGAAGCAAGGTTTCCAAACACATGCAGCTGCTGAGATGCAAACATGGTCCTTGATGGTTGGCCATTGCAAATCTGCATGCCATGAACAGCACAAACTTTCCTTTTTGGTCAGCTGTGGCAAAACAGTCTATGGTCCCAGCACCTTGGCCCAACTCAGTCCTGACCAGTGGGCAACAATGCCACAGAAACACATGGGCATACTTTGCTCCATTGTCTTATGAAATAAACATTGTAGCTCAATATGTGTGAGTGTCTTTGTCTTTTCTTTTTTGGTACATGTCTCATGTTTCCCATAATCATTGGTTGCACCTTGCCTTCTTCTCCTTGGTGGTGGCTTCTCCCTGGAGGCCCTCTTGCAGCACAGTGAAAATGGGACCAAGTGCCTCTGGTGCCATTTCTGGTTGGAGGTCTGCCTGAATAGATCCACCAGAGCAAAAAATGGGTACACTGTGGCCCTCTACATCAATGTGGACAACTTTGTCTTTCACATTGGCTCTCATCTTCTTCTTTGGCTGTTCCAAGCCCATGCTATCTCCTTCTGTTTGGGTTTCTTCCAATTCTTTGGCCAATGCTTCCTGTCTTTTGGCTTTCAAAGAAGCCAACTGTGTGCTGTCTCTGAGGCTGGCATTTTTTTTTGGGTGCTGCCACACCACATACAATTTGGATGATCTTGTAATAGCTTGGTCTGATCTTCAAATAGTCTTTCCCTCCATGCTGTGCCACCAACTCTGGTGGGATCATGACCTTTTTGGATTGCTGGAAAGCCAGGCAATATTGCTTGCTGATTGTCACCATGGCTAGGTGCTTGTGGCACAAGCAGGAAAAGGCACTGCTGACTAAGCCTTGAACATGAAAAGCACACAGTGCTCTATGGTTGGCCTTCCACATATGTAAAGAAAGCACTGGGTGCTGAAAACATTGCCCACCCCATGTAGCCACATGAATCATTTGGCTGCAGCATATGCTTGTATTGTAGTCCTTTCATGCATGGTCCACAATGATGCAACACAGCCACTATGTCAAGCACACCTTTTGCCAAGCACCAAAACCTACTCCTGGTGTGTGGCAGCCATTTGATTGGCAAAAACAAAGCCCAACACCTCCAGTGGAGCTACTTTGGGTGAAACCACACTAAGTCCTTCCTGCTTTTGCCCTCTTGGCTGGTGGTGACACTGTGGCTTCCTCTTCCTTCTTATCCTTTTCCTTGTCTTTGTCTTTGTAAAACAGCAGCTGGTCCCCAATGTCAATCTTGGTGGAATTCTTGTAGCCAGGGATTTGCCAATTGGAGGATTTGGCAACAAAAGGCTCCATGTTGGCCAAAGACTGCTCAGGGGTTGGCCTCACATGGAAGTATGGAACCAGGCAACCTGTGCCTTCCTTGAGGTCCAACTTGGGTGCCAAAATTTGCAACTCTTGGCCCAAGGGGCTGGTCATGGTGAGCATGGAGGCCTTCACCTCCTTCACCACAGCCACAGGGCCAACTGGAAACAGCACAAGCTTGCCCTTGCCAAAGCTCTTGTTGGCCAGGATGCCATTGAAGTTCTGGGCCACCAGCAAAGAATCTGCGTCCAGCTTCACTTTCCTGCAAACACAGCTGGTTTAAGTGTAGGTGGCAAATTTGCAAATCTTGTGTGAATTTGTTGCACATAGCACAATGAGTTGCAACCAAGATACTCCTGGTAGTGTTGGCACAGGATTTGCTGGGCCTCTGCCTTCATGGCTTCCTTCAGCAGCTGCTCACTTTGGCTTGGGTGTAGCTTCTCCAGTGTTGCAGTTGGAACCAACACTGGGAGGTCCCTGTCAAACTTTCTAAATCTCTTCAGGTCTTCATTCTCCACTTCCAAGCCAACTGCTGGCCCAATCAATGGCTGGTGCTCAAAATTGGATTTGTCTGGGCCAACATGCTGGAGCTTTCAAACTCTTGGGTCAGCAATTTTGGAATCTTTGGCTTTGTAAGTGTAATGGCAACCTGGCTCCACTCTGTAAGTCTTCATGGCCAGCTTGGCTGGGTCTGCAGCATCCTGGCAATGGGTAGCAATGGAGGACAATTAAACCACAATTAAAAATCCAAGCCACACACAAACATATGTTGTGGGCACATGCATACAGATTCCCAGGCCTGGAGTGTATCTGGCTGGGGCAGAGGCTGTTGGTGGCTGGAAGAAGCTGGCTCCACAGATGGGGCCCCAGGTGCTGCTTCCACTTCCAACAGCTCTTCAGAAAACAAAGTGGAAATTTCAGCTAAAGACTCGTAGTTTTTGGTGTCTCTCCCTTTGGTTTCCTTCTTGGCAATATGCAATGCCATCCTGACCATGCACCTGCCCATCAAGTTGTAAGCCTTGGGTGTGTCTTTCCATGGCTTGCCTTGCAAAGTGGCCTAGTTCATGGCCAACATGGATTCACATTGAATGACCAGAGCCTTTTGGTGCTTGGACTTCAATTTTTCACAGTTTGCCTTGGTCAAACATTTGGCAATGCCATCAATTGACCTTGGTGCAGACAAATTGGCTGCCAAGAGTGCAGCCCACACCCAGGGCATGCTGGAGCTTTTCTCCTTGAAGTCCAGGTAGGCCACTGTGGAGAAATACTCTTCCCCCAGCTTCAAAGTGGTGCTGAACTGCTTGCCTGAGTACAGGGTGTCATGGGGCAACAAACACAACAATGTCAGAAACCCAAACAGATGTTGGCAGCTAATGAAGCCCAGCTGCTGATGTGCTGGAGCAGGTGGAGCAATGGCCAGCCAACACCACCACTGAAGTTTTGGACATAGTAGCCCATGGTCTGCATGTAGTTGCTTCCCTCTGGCTGGCTGCTGGCTGCCAGTTGAATGGCTTGGGCCATGTCTCCTGAGCCATTGCTGTCTTGGCCATGCTGGTAGTGGGTGGCAATGGTGAGCATGGTCTCACATTCGCCTTGGCCTTGGCTGACTGCCTGAGTGGTGTTCAAGGCCTGTTGGACCAAAGTTGGCAGGTCTGGGAAGGCCTCTTCAACCAGACTGGACACCACCAACCATGTCCACCCTTGCTCACACATGGTCACCAAACCATCTTGGCTGTTGGCCAAAGCAGCCAAACTCAACTGGCCATTGGTTTTGGCCTTGAGACTTGGCTCCTGGGTTTGGCACCCATGGAGAACTGCTCTGCAGAAGGCGACTAAATGGCTGCTGGAGCAGCTGAGCAATCTCTCTTGGCCAGTTACTGGTGCCAGTTGGTTGTGGGAGGACTCCACTAGTTGAATGTTGGCCTGGAGCTGTTGCTGCTTGGTGCTGCCTTTGGTCGACACCTCAAAGGCAACACTTTCTTGGATCTTGTTCATGGCAATACCCAATTCAAGCATCTTGGCACCCTTGGCATGCACATCCCATGCATTGAGCATGATGCCTGCTCTATTCTTTGGGTGGCACAACACTTGGCTGGGGACCTCTGTCCTTGGCCATGCCAAACCTGCTTGGACCATGGTTTCCTTCAACTTGGCCCATTTGGTGTTGATGGGCAGTTGCTTGTCATCCTTCAGCTTGGTAAGCTCAGCCACCACATGGGGGTCCATGGCTATATAACAGGTGGCTGCACAGGGAAGCTGCTGTTCTTGGACTCATGTTGTCCAACATTGGTCTTCGTGGAATTTGTGTTCACTTGTTCTTTCCATTTCTGTTTTTTTTGTTTCTTGCCTTTGACATTCACATTGTACAGGCTTCTGGAAGCTGGGCACACTTGTCTGCAGGAATTCACAGATCCACACATGCTCTTTTTCCAAACAATTCAAGCTGTGGCAAGCAAATTCAACTTAATGCTGGATAGCACTGGGTGCTGGGTATATAGCACTGGGTGCTGGGTATAGCACTGGGTGCTGGATATATAGCACTGGCTGCTGGGTAGCACTGGATGCTGGGTTGCACCGGGTGCCTATATATAGGTAGCGCTGGGTGCTGTCAATAAACCAATGCAGCTATATGGCATTGGGTGATTGGTGGATGGAAAAGTTGCCTGTAGCACTGGATGCTACAGGTATTGCATGGCAAGTGCCACACTGGTGCTGGCAGCTGTGGAGATCTGATGCATTGCAAATGTGCTTGCAGCAGGCTTGAAAAATATGGAAAAGTTGTCTGCAAATTTCAATCAAGAGATATCAATGTGCCAGAAAACATACAAACCTGGGCTGTGGAACTTTTCAAAATTTTGTTTTAAAAACAACATTGGACAAAGAAAAAGTTCGTGAGAATATTGATCATGTCCATGTTGTGAAATTAGCTAATTCTTAGCTAAGCCATGTCTAATGTTTAGCAAAATTATGTTGCTTTATCATAATTAGCGAAAGATTACTTAATCATCTTATAAGCTTTTGTTGATTTTGAGAAAAACAGTTTAGAGCTCTAAACTGTTTTGTTGATTTTGGGAAAAACAGTTTAGAGCTCTAAACTGTTTTGTTGATTTTGGGAAAAACAGTTTAGAGCTCTAAACTGTTTTTGTTGATTTTGAGAAAAAACAGTTTAGAATTCTAAAGTGTTTTTCAAATATATTTTATTTCACATTATGTATGTTAAGTTTGTAAATTGCACGAAGAAATATTTATGAACACACTTCTTTTTGAAAGACTTGTGTTAGAAGACATGATATAATAATGTATCATGAAATCTCATCATCAATGATGTAGTATAATAATTCATCATTGCTCTTTCCCTCATGAAATCATTCCTGATTTCATCAGGTTGAATGTTTGATGCCTAATACTTGTTGTTTGTCTTTCGGTCATCACTGGTGCCCAGGACTAGCTGGCAAGTGTTTATGCTAATTTAGATCCACCTTCCAAACATGTCATTGATGTGTTTTTTACTTATCAAAGAAACCAATTGGTAGTATGAGCATGAATGACAAGGCTGAAATCCCAAAGGGTAATTTTGTTAGGGAAGCTGAAACTGCTTACAGTTTTGGAGCTAAGACAGTACTCATGGTGTTTGAGCCCCCTTCAAAGACAGTTTGTCTTTAGATTATCAATAGACATATGGTGCAAAGATTGTTTTGTTTAAATGTTTACAAGTAAGAAGCCATAAAAAAAGTCTGGTGATGCTAATCAAAAGAAAACTGAAGTCAAGTGACAATTTTGCAAACAACTCTGTGGCTCCAATGTGTGTGGTTATTAGACTTTACATGTAAGCATTTTGCCTATGGTGGCTTCAAGTTGGTTCTTGTGTTAACTTACTTACATAAGGTTCCCCAATGTATTTGGTTCCACCCAAAAGAAAATGGTGAATGCATATAGAATCACTGGATGCTGCTCAGGTACCACATAAGCACAGGGTGCTACCCAAATTCATACAAAGCACTGGGTGCTCTCACCATGGCATTATAAAGCACTGGGTGCTGCTTATTATTGTATATCTATAGGAATTTGGGTATGGGGTCCCATGAAAAAGCCATGACATATATAATCAATAAGCTATGATTAAAAGATCATATATTACCTTGGTCAAAAGCACTGGGTGCTACAAGATGCAAACAGCATGGAATCCTGCATGTGTGCAATGCAATCAATGAGACTTTGAGTGTATTGCAGGGCCTGGCATCTTTTTTCCTCCTGGAAGCTTGTGCTGGTGGTCACATTTCTGGGTCTATGCCATTGTTGGCTGCTGCCCTGGCCAAATGGTTTTCATATTGGCCATTGGTCCTGGGAGACCACTTGGCAACATGTGCCCTGGCACTGGCCATGTCACCCCTGTGGAGATGGCCTGCCAGATGGATCCATTTGTTCATCCATCCTTGGCTTTCTCTGCCTGGTGGTGGTGCCCTTCTGGGACCTGCCTTCTCCCTTGGAGTTGGCTCACTGGCTCTGTCCCTTGGAGGGATCACTTGGGGCACATTTGGCTTGGGTTCCATGGCCTTGGCTGGCATGGCTTCCATAGACTGGGCTGCCTTGAGGTTGGCTGGCATGGCTTCCATGGCCTGGGCTGCCTTGGGCTCCATGGCCTTGGCTTTCATGGCCTTGGCTGGCATGCCCTTGCTGGTTGCCACCATGGGTTTAAGTGGTGGTGGTGCAAGGGCCATGGCCTTGCCTGCAGGTGGTGGCTTGCTGGTCTTGCCTTCAGGTGGTGGCTGGGTGGCCTTGCCTGCAGGTGCTGCCATGCTGGCCTTGGCTGCAGGTGCTGCCACTGTGGCATTGGGTGGAGGTGCTGGTTTGGTGGTGAAGCCACCCAGTGGCTCCAAAACCTTTTGGAGTGCTTTGAGCAAAGCCTCATTGTCCTCTGCTGGCCTGGAAGGCCTGCTGGCACTGGAAGTGGAGGCAGCTGGCTCTGCAACTGGCTCCTGGTAACATGGAAAAACTGTGCCAAACCAAAATTTACATGTGATTGGTCAAATGGGCCACAGTCTGGCCTCCACGAACTCCACTTCATCCTTTGGTTTTTTCAACCTGGGATCCTGTTCAGTGTCAAGAATGAAAGTGGAAAGACACACTGGGTAATTATGTGCCATTAGCTGGGCTGAGATGTCTCTCTCTGACCCTGTCCTCACCAGCTTGGGCCACCATGGCTTGCTTCCTTTTGGCACTCCTGAGTTCCTGCAAATTTGCTTGGATGGCATGGATTCAATTTTCTTTTGTACTTGACCTTGATAAATGGCATCAGAAGTCCTTGTCTGGCTTGTGTTGTCTTGGTCCCACACCAATGGCCTGAGAACACACATAAATGAGATATGCGACACTTGGCTGCTGCATCAATTTGAAAAATAATGAAACCCTCATATGCCTTGGAGCGTCCAAAACTGTCAGGATGCTTGGACTTGGCAATGGTGACCTGCATCCAAGACAAAGAAGCAAAAAAAGTGATGTAAAGTGGCTGTGGTGCCTCTGTCATGCCCTCATCATCCACTGGTGGTGGACTGGGTGGCTCAGTCTGGGTCTCAGCCATGGCCAAGGCATGCTGCCTGGCCAATTGCTCATCCAAACTGATGGCATTGACCAGAATCTCGTCCAAGCCTGTCTCCTGCTCAGCAGCAATGAATTTGCATGCATTGGTGGGATAAAACATATTGGTATCCAATGGCTGTATACTATTGGCTCCTCTTCTGTGTTGGGCATGGTTGTGGTTGGCTACCAAGTGGCAAAAGCTACTTTGAGCCCATGGCCTCGAGAATGTTACATGTGGTGTTGATGGATTATAAGGTAATAGGTGAAGAAATTCTTTGGAATAGCAAACATTGGGTGCTTTTTATCAATAATATGAAGCACTGGGTGCTCATTATGTGAACAAAGAAATTATATCAAGCATTGGGTACCCCTAGCATGAACAAAGCCATGATGATGGAAAGCACTGGGTGCTGGTGATTATCTATGTCCTTATTTGGTGATGGTATTGAAACACATCTGAAGCAAGGTTTCCAAACACATGCAGCTGCTGAGATGCAAACATGGTCCTTGATGGTTGGCCATTGCAAATCTGCATGCCATGAACAGCACAAACTTTCCTTTTTGGTCAGCTGTGGCAAAACAGTCTATGGTCCCAGCACCTTGGCCCAACTCAGTCCTGACCAGTGGGCAACAATGCCACAGAAACACATGGGCATACTTTGCTCCATTGTCTTATGAAATAAACATTGTAGCTCAATATGTGTGAGTGTCTTTGTCTTTTTCTTTTTTGGTACATGTCTCATGTTTCCCATAATCATTGGTTGCACCTTGCCTTCTTCTCCTTGGTGGTGGCTTCTCCCTGGAGGCCCTCTTGCAGCACAGTGAAAATGGGACCAAGTGCCTCTGGTGTCATTTCTGGTTGGAGGTCTGCCTGAATAGATCCACCAGGGCAAAAAATGGGTACACTGTGGCCCTCTACATCAATGTGGACAACTTGGTCTTTCACATTGGCTCTCATCTTCTTCTTTGGCTGTTCCAAGCCCATGCTATCTCCTTCTGTTTGGGTTTCTTCCAATTCTTTGGCCAATGCTTCCTGTCTTTTGGCTTTCAAAGAAGCCAACTGTGTGCTGTCTGTGAGGCTGGCTTTTTTTTTGGGTGCTGCCACACCACATACAATTTGGATGATCTTGTAATAGCTTGGCCTGATCTTCAAATAGTCTTTCCCTTCATGCTGTGCCACCAACTCTGGTGGGATCATGACCTTTTTGGATTGCTGGAAAGCCAAGCAATATTGCTTGCTGATTGTCACCATGGCTAGGTGCTTGTGGCACAAGCAGGAAAAGGCACTGCTGACTAAGCCTTGAACATGAAAAGCACACAGTGCTCTATGGTTGGCCTTCCACATATGTAAAGAAAGCACTGGGTGCTGAAAACATTGCCCACCCCATGTAGCCACATGAATCATTTGGCTGCAGCATATGCTTGTATTGTAGTCCTTTCATGCATGGTCCACAATGATGCAACACAGCCACTATGTCAAGCACACCTTTTGCCAAGCACCAAAACCTACTCCTGGTGTGTGGCAGCCATTTGATTGGCAAAAACAAAGCCCAACACCTCCAGTGGAGCTACTTTGGGTGAAACCACACTAAGTCCTTCCTGCTTTTGCCCTCTTGGCTGGTGGTGACACTGTGGCTTCCTCTTCCTTCTTATCCTTTTCCTTGTCTTTGTCTTTGTAAAACAGCAGCTGGTCCCCAATGTCAATCTTGGTGGAATTCTTGTAGCCAGGGATTTGCCAATTGGAGGATTTGGCAACAAAAGGCTCCATGTTGGCCAAAGACTGCTCAGGGGTTGGCCTCACATGGAAGTATGGAACCAGGCAACCTGTGCCTTCCTTGAGGTCCAACTTGGGTGCCAAAATTTGCAACTCTTGGCCCAAGGGGCTGGTCATGGTGAGCATGGAGGCCTTCACCTCCTTCACCACAGCCACAGGGCCAACTGGAAACAGCACAAGCTTGCCCTTGCCAAAGCTCTTGTTGGCCAGGATGCCATTGAAGTTCTGGGCCACCAGCAAAGAATCTGCGTCCAGCTTCACTTTCCTGCAAACACAGCTGGTTTAAGTGTGGGTGGCAAATTTGCAAATCTTGTGTGAATTTGTTGCACATAGCACAATGAGTTGCAACCAAGATACTCCTGGTAGTGTTGGCACAGGATTTGCTGGGCCTCTGCCTTCATGGCTTCCTTCAGCAGCTGCTCACTTTGGCTTGGGTGTAGCTTCTCCAGTGTTGCAGTTGGAACCAACACTGGGAGGTCCCTGTCAAACTTTCTAAATCTCTTCAGGTCTCCATTCTCCACTTCCAAGCCAACTGCTGGCCCAATCAATGGCTGGTGCTCAAAATTGGATTTGTCTGGGCCAACATGCTGGAGCTTCCAAACTCTTGGGTCAGCAATTTTGGAATCTTTGGCTTTGTAAGTGTAATGGCAACCTGGCTCCACTCTGTAAGTCTTCATGGCCAGCTTGGCTGGGTCTGCAGCATCCTGGCAATGGGTAGCAATGGAGGACAATTAAACCACAATTAAAAATCCAAGCCACACACAAACATATGTTGTGGGCACATGCATACAGATTCCCAGGCCTGGAGTGTATCTGGCTGGGGCATAGGCTGTTGGTGGCTGGAAGAAGCTGGCTCCACAGATGGGGCCCCAGGTGCTGCTTCCACTTCCAACAGCTCTTCAGAAAACAAAGTGGAAATTTCAGCTAAAGACTCGTAGTTTTTGGTGTCTCTCCCTTTGGTTTCCTTCTTGGCAATATGCAATGCCATCCTGACCATGCACCTGCCCATCAAGTTGTAAGCCTTGGGTGTGTCTTTCCATGGCTTGCCTTGCAAAGTGGCCCAGTTCATGGCCAACATGGATTCACATTGAATGACCAGAGCCTTTTGGTGCTTGGACTTCAATTTTTCACAGTCTGCCTTGGTCAAACATTTGGCAATGCCATCAATTGACCTTGGTGCAGACAAATTGGCTGCCAAGAGTGCAGCCCGCACCCAGGGCATGCTGGAGCTTTTCTCCTTGAAGTCCAGGTAGGCCACTGTGGAGAAATACTCTTCCCCCAGCTTCAAAGTGGTGCTGAACTGCTTGCCTGAGTACAGGGTGTCATGGGGCAACAAACACAACAATGTCAGAAACCCAAACAGATGTTGGCAGCTAATGAAGCCCAGCTGCTGATGTGCTGGAGCAGGTGGAGCAATGGCCAGCCAACACCACCACTGAAGTTTTGGACATAGTAGCCCATGGTCTGCATGTAGTTGCTTCCCTCTGGCTGGCTGCTGGCTGCCAGTTGAATGGCTTGGGCCATGTCTCCTGAGCCATTGCTGTCTTGGCCATGCTGGTAGTGGGTGGCAATGGTGAGCATGGTCTCACATTCGCCTTGGCCTTGGCTGACTGCCTGAGTGGTGTTCAAGGCCTGTTGGACCAAAGTTGGCAGGTCTGGGAAGGCCTCTTCAACCAGACTGGACACCACCAACCATGTCCACCCTTGCTCACACATGGTCACCAAACCATCTTGGCTGTTGGCCAAAGCAGCCAAACTCAACTGGCCATTGGTTTTGGCCTTGAGACTTGGCTCCTGGGTTTGGCACCCATGGAGAACTGCTCTGCAGAAGGCGACTAAATGGCTGCTGGAGCAGCTGAGCAATCTCTCTTGGCCAGTTACTGGTGCCAGTTGGTTGTGGGAGGACTCCACTAGTTGAATGTTGGCCTGGAGCTGTTGCTGCTTGGTGCTGCCTTTGGTCGACACCTCAAAGGCAACACTTTCTTGGATCTTGTTCATGGCAATACCCAATTCAAGCATCTTGGCACCCTTGGCATGCACATCCCATGCATTGAGCATGATGCCTGCTCTATTCTTTGGGTGGCACAACACTTGGCTGGGGACCTCTGTCCTTGGCCATGCCAAACCTGCTTGGACCATGGTTTCCTTCAACTTGGCCCATTTGGTGTTGATGGGCAGTTGCTTGTCATCCTTCAGCTTGGTAAGCTCAGCCACCACATGGGGGTCCATGGCTATATAACAGGTGGCTGCACAGGGAAGCTGCTGTTCTTGGACTCATGTTGTCCAACATTGGTCTTCCTGGAATTTGTGTTCACTTGTTCTTTCCATTTCGGTTTTTTTGTTTCTTGCCTTTGACATTCACATTGTACAGGCTTCTGGAAGCTGGGCACACTTGTCTGCAGGAATTCACAGATCCACACATGCTCTTTTTCCAAACAATTCAAGCTGTGGCAAGCAAATTCAACTTAATGCTGGATAGCACTGGGTGCTGGGTATATAGCACTGGGTGCTGGGTATAGCACTGGGTGCTGGATATATAGCACTGGCTGCTGGGTAGCACTGGATGCTGGGTTGCACCGGGTGCCTATATATAGGTAGCGCTGGGTGCTGTCAATAAACCAATGCAGCTATATGGCATTGGGTGATTGGTGGATGGAAAAGTTGCCTGTAGCACTGGATGCTACAGGTATTGCATGGCAAGTGCCACACTGGTGCTGGCAGCTGTGGAGATCTGATGCATTGCAAATGTGCTTGCAGCAGGCTTGAAAAATATGAAAAAGTTGTCTGCAAATTTCAATCAAGAGATATAAATGTGCCAGAAAACATACAAACCTGGGCTGTGGAACTTTTCAGAATTTTGTTTTAAAAACAACATTGGACAAAGAAAAAGTTCGTGAGAATATTGATCATGTCCATGTTGTGAAATTAGCTAATTCTTAGCTAAGCCATGTCTAATGTTTAGCAAAATTATGTTGCTTTATCATAATTAGCGAAAGATTACTTAATCATCTTACTTGCTTATAAGCTTTAAGGAACTTTAGTAGATACTTAGCAATGCTTTAACAGGCATTTAACAGACTCTTAGCATGGGTTTAGATAATGTGAATAAACTTCTTAAGCCCTTAGCAAAAAAACAGATCATCTAAGTACCCCACCCCACCCCACAGGAATTGTATATGTATATGTGGTGTGTAATACATGATAATCATATATGTATGTTTATATGTATGTATGCACTGTATATATGATATAGACAATTATAGACATAGTATCTTGCACACGTAAAATTACAATGGGACTTGTCATGGGTCATGAATCATAAATGTCATCAAATAGGTGCGGATATATACCTGAGTCATATCATTTGAATGAAATACTCTTCCGATTGGGAATTGGAAATCGCAACTGCCAAACAGCCAGAGTTCCCAACACGGAAGTCATGTTCTCGTTAGTGACATCCCCAACATATCCACAGCAGCAACCCGCAGCATCCAGCATCTTTGTTGAACCCATGCGAAACTGTTCTATCGTCGCAATTTGGCTCAAATGCATCAAGGATCTCTACGGACAGCTCCTGTGCTTGGGTTGGGTGTCCGAACAAAAAGTCCAAGGATGTCAAAGGCCTTTGTTACCTGCCACTGGTGAATAACATCAACTCCCACCAAAACAAACATGAAACAAATGGGCCAATTATAGCCCATTTTCAAAAACACGCACACAAAGATAGAATATGTATGAGCACCTTATGTTTGCAATGTGCCAAGCATGGAACACCTATGAGTCTGGTGTCTGAAGCTGAATTAATGATTGATCCAAGGCTGGGTCTTCAGTTTCACCTCCGGAAAATCTACAAGTAGGAAGCGATTGCCCTTCAATTCAGTGTCCTTAAAATCGGCCGTGAAATCCCCCACTCCATTTGTGGAGCAATGGGAAAGTCATCCAAAATGGTTCGCCATGGCCCTTCCTTCCGTCAGGTGGTCGCAAATTTTTTGGCCTCCGCGACTTGAAAAACATGTTATGGGGGATCCCCAAGTCACCATGGTTGTTTCAATACCACAATGGTTTTTAACATAATTTTGGATGGTTTGGGGATTCACCATTTTAGGAAACCTCCATTATATGTTCTATTCCATTGGAATTGGAGGTGTGTCCTATTTTCAGCGAACCCATCTGGCAAAATGAGGCAATAACAACAAATCACCAATATTTCAACACATTCCAGCAATAAGGATCCAAGAAAGGGAAATGGCCACGTGTCAGTGAGCCTCAGAGTCATCTGATGGAGTCAGAGCCCAGGGTTGCTCCCAACCCCACCAAATAGAAGGGGCACCCTGGAGCAAGGGGGTCTAACTTGTTATAACATACTTTAACCGTTGTTACAGAGGTTATATCCTCCAAGTTTTTGAGGGTTATTAATTACTATATATAGATACATAAATATAACTATAGTTATTGGTTCGCCCCAACTGTACCCCAAGTAGCACGAAGCCACTGGCTCCCTGATGAAACCAGCCTCTTTGACTTTAGCCGTGCCAACAGCCTGGCCATCTGCGGTTGGCCCTTTCGTTGAAGGCGCCACTGGAGCACTGGCATAGGCATCGCTTCGGGATACGTCGGGTGCATCGCTTCGGGCTACGCCTCATGCATCGCTTCGGGATACCTGAAGATCAGCATCATCATCCTCATCCTCATCCCCATCCTCATCCTCATCCTCATCATCATCATCATAATCATCATCATCACCATCATCATCATCATCATCACCATCACCATCACCATCACCGTCGTCGTCCAGAATAGACATATTCCATCATCATCATCATTATCATCCTCATGTTAACCATCATGAGGGGTCGGAGGGCGGGTACCCCATCATCATGTTGTCCACTCAGGGTTGACCATCATGTTGACCACCAAGTGAGCATCATGATCATCATGATGATCATCATCATGATCATCATCATCTTCATGATTATCATTGTTATAAGCATTTTCTTCTTCCGAGTATTATTCATCTTCATCTTCCTCATGTTCATGGTGATGATAGTGTCAGGAGAAGATGTGATAGCGTGAGATCATGTTGGTGTGCAGGTGCAAGAGGAGATCGGCTCATGGTGTAGCATATATTCTTTGTGCCAAGAGCAAAAAAGAACGTTTCACACACACACACACCACACCCCGCCCCCACGCCCATCCCCCATCCTCCATCCCGCAACAGGTGATGTGAGCAAACAGTCGCATGCTACAAGTTAGCGGTTTGCGCGCTGCGAGGGAGACATGCGGGACGCAAATGAGACAGAGTTACAAGTGAAAGCTTTTCCGAGTTGCAAGTGAGACGTTTGCCTGGCGCTCTCCCGAACAAGCCAGAGAGTACTGAGTCAGTTCGGTCGGATACACTTATGTTCAAGGTGCAGTGCTTCAGATGACAGGCGATGAAGGAGCAGTGCTTTTGTGTGCAGAGGAACATGAAAACTTTTGTCCCCTCCCCCACCCCCCAACCAAACCCTAAATGGCTGAGTCAAGTGATGATTTAAGTCCATGGATCCCACCCTTGTTCCCAGCATCAATGACGCTTTTGTCCCTCCCCACCCCCCCAACCAAACCCTAAATGGCTGAGCCAAGTGATGATTTAAGTCCATGGATCCCACCCTTGTTCCCAGCATTAATGACGCTTTTGGTCCCCCCCCCCAACCAAACCAAACCCCTAAATGGCTGAGTCAAGTGATGATTTAAGTCCATGGATCCCACCCTTGTTCCCAGCATCAATGACGCTTTTGTCCCTCCACCCCCCCAACCAAAACCCTAAATAGCTGAGTCAAGTGATGATTTAAGTCCATGGATCCCACCCTTGTTCCCCCAATGACGCTTTTGTCCCCCCCACCCCCCCCACCAAACCTCCATGTGCTGAGTCAAGTGATGATTTAAGTCCATGGATCCCACCCTTGTTCCCAGCCAATGACGCCCCACCCCCCCCCCAACCAAACCCTAAATGGCTGAGTCAAGTGATGATTTAAGTCCATGGATCCCACCCTTGTTCCCAGCATCAACGACGCCCCCCCCCCCCCCCAACCAAACCTAAATGGCTGAGTCAAGTAGTGATGAATGATCCCTCCCCACCCCCAACCCACCCCACCCAACCCCTAAATGGCTGAGTCAAGTAATTAGATGATAAGAACGATGTTGTCCGTGTTGCCCAAAGTGATGAAATCCGTGTTGCCCAAAGTGAGCGTCCAAAGTGTGAGGAGTGTGTGATTTCTGGATGTTGCCTGAAGTGATGCGTTTGGTGTTGCCCTAAGTGATGCGGGTGCCCTGGACCAGGATTTGTCATTCTTGTGTTGCCTTGTGTTGCATTGTGCGTCAAATGGCTGATAATATTTGACCAATTGCGCGGGTTGTGTGGATTTGTGAAGTCCCAAGTTTTTGTTGGTGAACCATGTGAAGCCATATCAAAAGTTACTGTTAAACCACGAAGTTGGTTGCCTATGGGACCATAGGCATGACACATCCCCCTCTATATCATGGAAAGCATCCCAACATGACCAGTTTTGTGGGTCCCTTCCGGGGCCTCGACGCTTTTTGCCCGTCGCCGTGACACGACCTGCAGGGTGGCAAATGATCTGTCTGTGGCCATCTCAAACAGCATCACGGTCGCCATCACCATCATCACCATCACCAGGACCATCATCACCATCACCAGGACCATCATCATCATCATCATCATCATCATCATCATCATCATCATCATCATCATCATCATCATCATCATCCGTCATCATCACCGTCATCGTCATCGTCACAATCACCATGACCATGATCATCGTCACAATGACCATGACCATGACCATCACCATCACCATCATCATCATCATCATCATCATCATCATCATCATCAGTCGTCATCATCATCATCATGATCAAAATCATCCTCATTGTCAAAAACACCATCAAAATCATCATGATCACCATTATGGTCATGTTCATCTTCATCACTATCGTCATCATTATAATCATCATCACCATCACCATTCTCATCATCATCATCATCATCATCAACATCATGCTCATCATCATCATCATCATCATCATCATCATCATCATCATCACCATCACCATCATCATGATCATGATCATCATCATCATCCTCATCCTCATTGTAAATCCTCATCATCATCATCATCATGATTGTCGTCATCGTCATCGTCATCATCGTCATCGTCGTCTTCGTCGTCGTGGTCGTCGTCGTCGATGTCGTCGTCGTGGTCGTCGTGGTCGTCGTCATCGTCATAGTCAGTGTCATCGCCATCGTCATCGTAATTGTCATCATCATCATCATCATCATCATGATCATCATCATCAACCATCATCATCATCATCATCATCATCATCAACCATCACGAACACAAACTCAAATCAATATGAACAAGAACAAAACTCATGACTTAACATTTAGTACTCCCTTCCTAATATTAAACAACCCCCAGAAACCATGGTTTAGTAAGTTTAGTAGGTGACCTCCACATAATTGGGACCATTCAGGTGATCTTTTATGATCCTGATCCTGATCATGTACCTCTTCACCACGGTCCTCTGATCTCCTCTGATCCCCTTTGATCCTCCTGGGTCTCGACACCTTCGGTTTTGCTTTCGGGGAACCGCTGGGTGCCTGCGATGCCAGAGGCCCATCAACACCACGGGTCTGTTCAATTGGGGAGCACCATTTTAGTACCCTAGTAAATCACTATTTTGGGGAGGGTCCCTCCTAACTGATCAACTAAGGTCTATTCCGGGGTAAGCATTATTCAATGGATTGGTTTTAGCGACATATTTCATGGGAGAACCCCTCCATCTTTCCCATCTTTCCTGTACATTTTCCATGGAAAACCAATCCAATTTTCCATGGAAGACAAAACGAAAAATGAATCACTTGAGCACGTGCGCCTTTTTCTTGGTGGCAATGTTCAAGATCCTGGTCAAGACTTGGCGTAACCTGCGGGCAAGTGCGACCAAGATCGTAACGTTTATTCAAGTATACGTGGCAAACCAATTAGACCCAATCAGTATAATGCTATTCAACATTATTCAACTATATAGTTCTCAATAAACCATCGAATTTGAGAATAGAATGGTTATGACTATGACATATAACTACAACTAGAACTATATATCAATGAATAGACCCCATTGCGCACCACTGCCATGGCCATGGCCCTAGCCATGACCTGGTTGCTTCCTCGACCATGGGGCTGGGAGGCAACGCCGCAATGGCACCTGAGCAATCACAGCACCAGCCGATCGATGGCTAACCGCCATAACTATGGCAAGGTGGTTTCACATGGTTTAGCCATCAATAATGGAGGCTTTATGTGTATGTGTAATTATGTGTATATATATATAAATATATATATAAATATATATATATATTATATATATATATGCCTGGTTCCCCCATTGATACCTAAATTTCATTAAATTTCTCCACGGGAGGAACGTACGCAAAATAGGTGCGAATTTGGGGTATGTGCTGATGCCAGCAAAATCAGGACGTGTCTAAAAAACATTTTCGTGGCAAATCAGGTTGTCTTGTACTTGAGAATTCATTAGGTAAATCCGGGAACCTCCATTCCAACACCTTATCACCAGTAAGACAGTAAGATGAACGAGGATAGAATTCAAAAAAAGGACGGTTTTCGGAATTATGTTCAGACTCCATTTCGTAAACTTACCTTTTTAAAATTTGCGTTCGTTTGTGCATCTTGGCTCCGAGGAATCCCAACACAAACAACACATGCAGTTGATCCAAGGGGCACCCCAGGAGAAAGGCAGGGGATGATGTGCAAACCACATCACTCCCAGAGCTCAAAAGGCTCTAATCTGGGTCAAATGCAAAAAACGCTCCAATGTCCAGAAAACTCTCGAATCAACATCCAAGCCACTGATCTTCAATTTAAGTACCTTTCTTGCAAAAATGATCGAATTACTATTATACTTAAATTTAAGTGACAAAAGGGGATACAGGTGTGTGTATGTATATATATATTATAATGGGGATATACTGGAATTTACCCTACTCGGGGCTGCAGTAGAGGCTATATATTGTCTCGCTATGGTTATATTGCAGTCACTATGAGGGTTAATAATCCACCATGTTTATTTTGTTGAATGTTCTGATAACTAGGGTTTACGGTGTATATATATCTATATATAAACCAACTTAGAACTGATGGGGAACCACCTCAGCATCTTCAAAATTCCCAGGAGCTTGACTAATCGATTGAATATCTATTTTTGGCATTGCAGAACACAACGAAACAACGAAATCAGGATATGCACGCCAAAAAAAAACACGAACATGTTTCTTTGCTTGAATCCAAGTAACGGCGAAATCTGCTAGTCCCGAAGCCCACGGTGTGGAAGTAACATGACAACGATGGTCATATCATACGTTGAAACACATTATGCCAACTACATCATACCACCTTCATCCTTACTTGAAAGGGCATTGACAACATACCCTCTGCCAAAGAAAGCCCATGAACACACCAACAGCAAAAGGAAAAACAGTTCCAAAACATATGAAGAAATACTATGCAAATAAAATACAACCACAAGTGCCGCAAATGACAAACACTGAATACAGAAGGGAAACTCAACCCCCTTTAGGGCCACACCGGGGTCCTGAATTCAAAATCAGCACGCATGTAATGCACTGCGGCATTCAGCGTTACAAGTCAACACACTGTGTAAATATTGGATAAATACATCATGCACCATCGTGTACAATGGAGACCCGACTGAGCTTGCCCACACCAGGCAGGCTCTGTGAGGCCCTCAGCAAGGCAGTTCTGACCATAGCAGGCTACTGCTTAGGAATTTGAATTGCTATTACCAGTTATAGGATTTGAAGGGTTATGACTTCCACATGGGCCGTGCCCGTGTGGGTCTAAAAATTCCAAAGTTCACTCAAATTCCAATGTCAACTTTGGAATTTTACGGATTTTGAATGGAACCAATCCCAAAAATTGAGTCTTTTCACAGTCACCCAATCCTTGAGCTAAGATGGCCCCTATCCAAACAGCTGAGCCCAAACCAATTCCTGGTGCCCCTTGAAGGTTGATGGGTGGTTAATTATGCAACTAACCGTTAGAACCCATTCTTATTAGGTTTCTCTCCATTGTTTCCAGCAATTATAGCAATTATCTATGGGAGAACCATCTCACTCTTGATAGAGATCCAGTATCTTCACAGTGTTTGGCTCTGAAAGGCTCAAGATCTAAGGGGTGAAAGACTTGGTTGCCGCCATCTCAAAAAGTTGCCAAAAAAGATTGGTCAACAGGGCCCCAGCAATCCTAGAGAGATGAAGATTCAAAAGTATTTGGCACCGCCATCATGAGTATTGTTGGCAATAATCATGCGTGCCCCCGTGGTTGGTGGTTGCAATCCCATTGTGCTGGTGATTTCTGATTGGAAACAATAAACCGTCCAATATTGAATTTACACCATCTTACACCCATTATTGAATCCGTGTTCCATTTCTCCAACAACCAACTAAGAAACATGTGGCTATGAATCAAACACCCTGGTACCCTAAGTACCCTACAATAGCTGGCTATTGGATGCTTATTCCCCCCGTCATATGGTAAATCCATGGGTAACTTGGGCCATCCCCTAATTTCACATGCGTGGCACTGCAATCACAATGCCTCCAAACACTGGCCATATTGAGGTTGTCAAGATTTGGAATCCCCAAAAATCCCAAAATAAGTTCAACCATGCATCATGTTCCGAGATGTTGTTCCATTGAATACTTCAGGTTCAACAGTGTTTGTGGGCATACCCTCTGGCAATGGAAAACGACCCGTGTAAATCATGTAAGTAGCTGAACTATGGCATATAGAAATTGTCCATGGCAAATTGTAAACAAATCCCAAAGATTATCCAACTAATTGTTAGTTCTGACAGCCATAGCTATCATCAATTTTGATCAGCCTCCCTCTTTTTGAACAATAGTGATTAGGCAATGATGAAATTCAAACTATGCTAAGCCATGCTATTCTGTGTAGTTAATCATAGTTGAAACCAACCATCATTTATCAACTCATCGCATCCCGCCAGGTCCGCCAGGGGACGAAGAGGGTCAAGGCAGCTTCCGTTTTGGAGGCCCAGGTGGCGAAACTTTCCAGCAACTGGTGGGCTTCTTTCACCTTGGCCGCCAGATCTGATTTTTTTGGGGATTTCATGGGATTTTCCAAGGATGTGATGGGGATTTTATAGGAAGTTTATAAGGATTCAATGGGGTCTCATGGCATACAACATGGGATTTATTGGCATGTAGTGGGATTTCAAAGGATTTTAAGGGGATCTAATGGTGATACGATGAGATAATTATCGGGATATGATGGGACAACAGTGATGATCATGTATCACGGTAATGGACTCCTAATGGACATGATGGTATATAATGGAAATGACACTTGAAACATGAATGATGGCGTACCCTCTGGCAATCAAACGCTGCAAGCTGGGCAATCCCCGAACTAAATGGAGGTTCACAGCTAGGAAAATCATTGAACGATTGCTGGGAGATCCCCACTTGCAACGTTTAATTGCCAAAGGGTATTGATAGTTATCCTACATGATGATAGTCATTGCTGGTTGAAAGGTTAAGTCGAATAAGTTAAATCAAGTTAAATGATGGTTGGTTTATGGTTATCATTCGAATCCATTTAAATTCATTTACAAAAACGACACGGAAAAGTGAATTCCTTTCTTCGAGTCATCCCTACCATGACATTCTATCTGACATATATATTCTGACATTCTTTCTGGCATTCTATCTGGCATCTATTCCGAAATTCTTTCTATATTTTATCTGGCTTTCTATCTGGCAGCTATTCTGACATTCTATCTGGCATCTTGCGCTCGCGGTTGGGGTCCGGCAATGCCCACTGAGATCTGGCGCTCGCCGTTCGGGTCCGGCACCGCCCACTGACATCTTGCGCTCGTGGTTGAGGTCCAGCAGTGCCCACTGAGATCTGGCGCTCGCGGTTGAGGACGAGGAGGAGAAGAGGAGAAGAGGCGGGAAAGTTTGTGATAAAATCTAGAGACCCTCACCTGGCAGGTGGGGAATTTGGGGATACCCAATGTACAAACAAATTCATAGAAGAAGCACACCCAGGCTGTTTTTGTTTCATGGCTTTGGTCTGACCATCAGCTAACCAGCATTGTGGTTTCCTGAATAATTATAGACCCATCAACAGTACTGGTTGGTAGTTTCACCCCCTGCAAAATGGAGCTGGGATCATCATCCCAGTCAGCCAAACATAAAACAACAAATTAAAATCACCAACTGCTCATACTACTTACTACCCATTCTTGTTGTAGGTTTGATATAAATATATATATATATACATACATAATTTATTCTGTATAATATACATATATATATACAGCAATAAACATACATAACTATGATTATGGTACTATATTGGTACTATAATTCATGTATATTCTCATAGTCTACCTGCTTCCCACATTGCATCCCAGTACCTGTTCCTTGACCTCCTTCAAGATCGCCTTGCAACTGAGCTATCTGAGCTGTGGGCACCCATCGGGGGCACTGGGTTGAGCATCCATAGTATTTCCCATAGTTTTTCTCAAAGACTTCGAAGATTTTCCCAGTTCACCCAAGAGTTCCTAACAAATCTAACAATTTCAAATATTCCCCACAGATTTTTGAAGACATTCATAGTTCCATGGCGCCATATTAGCTTCAATGTTGGGTTTATTTCCCATAGACCCATAGATGTGACATGTTCTTCAAACATGGATCCAGAAAAGGTGGATGCAGGTCAATTTCGATGAAACCACCACCAGCCAAAAATGGCATTTTAGCTGGGGAAACCCTTCCTTGCAAAACTCACGCGCAGACTTTCACAGGTCAGGCCTTTGGCGCATGTGAACACGCAACACGTATTCCTTTAGGCTCCATAGTGCGAATGAAATATTCACATCAATGCTTACGTACTATTCATTCTTGATGCATGCAAGTGAATCAATGAAATACTATGGGGTTCCTGAACATATAGTATCATATAATATGGTGAATAATATAAATAAGTTATGGATAGTCATTTATACTATATATATATGTTGGTAAATGCTATATAAATTTCTATTTATAAATTTGTATATATATATATTATATATATATTATATATATTATATATATTATATATATATATAACTCATTCCCTTAAAGTCTTTTTAACCTCGCCCCATCTCAGCAAGTGGCCCTGGTCTCGTTCTCCACCACTGCCTCAGTGGTCGAAAAGCGGCTCAGATCACTGACGTGGGAATCAAGTTTTCTACCGATTTTAGTTTCAAATAGATGAGCAGATCGAATCAGACTATGAGGATGGCCGGAAAACTGTTGGGTGATGGGCTACGGGTTTTACCATCTGGTTATGACTAACATAGCCATGGAAAATCACCATTTTTAATAGGTAAACCATCTATAACTGGGCCATCTATACCATGGCTATGTAACAACTAACCAGAGGGTACATGGTTTTACTATGGTAATTTTACCAACATGCATAGTCGGGGCTGGCCTGGAACGACTCAACAAAATCTGCCAGTCTCCATGATTTCCATGATTATCAATGGCTGACCATTAAGACCATTACTAACATCAGCAATCATTAGTCATGGAAACGACTATTTAGGTGACCATTACATAATAAACATTAATAAACCATCCTGATGTCGATGACTAACTATTATTTCTCTATAAAATTAGCATCAGCTGCATCGCTGATCTGCCGCCTCTGAGAGACCCTGCCAACTTGGGATGTGTTGCACGGTGCAACGAGATCTCGGCGGCCGAGACCTTCTGCCGGTGTTGCTCCACCTCTCGGCCTGCGGATCATCGGAAGAAATTTGAAATCAGCGAGTTGCTAAGTGAACATGCTATGTGTATGTATAGTGTATGTATATATATCTATGTGTGTGTGAGTATGACATATATATATTATACATATACATCCCGGCGGATGCGAAACCGCGCGAGCGTTTTGATGGTTTGCTGAATAGGACCGTCAGAATCACCTATAATTTTCAATGTAAAATGCTGTTCCGAACTCTTTTGATAACTTAATTTTGGTGAAAAAAAGTGGCTTCAAAATCTATTGAATTTTGACAAATCCTTGCAAATACCATGTGCATCAGACGTAGATTCGACGAGTTTTTTTAACACCCATCGTCGGCTCAGCGATCCATCAGTTTGGAAGCTGTCTTCGACAGCAAGTTGCCATTATGGCACTCATAACGCCGTTGCCAGCAACGCAGGTACAACATGACATCTTTGTTCTGCCCTGCTTTTGTCTGCAAATTGCAAGGCACAATTTTGTTAGCCAAATTCCACAGAGCGTGTTAGAAGTCAAGTGGAAACAGTGCAGAGCGTAACATCCAGAGCGTGTTAGAAGTCACATGGAAACAGTGCAGAGCGTGACATGCAGAGCGTGACATGCAGAGCGTGTTAGAAGTCACATGGAAACAGTGCAGAGCGTAACATGCAGAGCGTGTTAGAAATGAAGTGGAAACAGTGCAGAGCGTAACATACAGAGCGTGTTAGAAGTCACATGGAAACAGTGCAGAGCGTGACATGCAGAGCGTGACATGCAGAGCGTGACATGCAGAGCGTGACATGCAGAGCGTGACGTGCAGAGCGTGTTAGAAGTTGCTAGGCAAAAGACAGAGCGTAACATCCAGAGCGTGCTACGCAGGTGATGTTAGGCAAGAGCGTGTTCCACGCACTCTGCACATGACGTTAATACCCCATCCCACCCCAACCCCAAGACAAAGAGCAATCCTCAAAAAAGTAGCAAAACGCACGTACGGTTTTGCAGCCGTAGGCATATACATGGATAAACCAATGAAAGGACTAACTATAGATATTATTCTATTCATACAAGCCATTACAAGCCACTAAAACCTGGGAAGCGTACAATTCACTTGGGTGATCCATTAACTTGGAACTGCATGATTGATGGATTTTGGATGGTTGGTGTGTGTTGGTACGTACAATCTTGACCAAAATGACCAAACAAAACCTTTGCCACTACATGGCCTAAAATTTCTGGAATGGCACTTCCAACCATTTTGGCTAACTGGATCAGGCTGGATCTACCCTCCAGTAAGCTATCTAACCACTTCAAACCCAGGAACCGCAATTTCACCATCTTTGCCACGTTACCACAAGGCATTTAATTTAGAGCATGATTCCAGTGATTTAGCGCTGGAATAACCCCTTCCAAATTGGTTAACCTGCTCATCGAAGATGGATGAAAATCCACCATTTAGATCCATCTATTGTTCTTTTTTACATGATTTGCCCACATAAATCTCGGGCAGTTGGGGACTTTCCCAGCTAAATAGCCATCTTGACCCTGGGAATCCCCCAGGGGGCACCGGGGATAAACCCATCGTGTCGTCCCCGACTACTGGGCATCCCAACGCGCTGTAACGACCTGAAAGAGCTCCCGACTGTGGAGGCTGTGCCATTTGCCGTCCTCCTGCGAGTCCTGCGAGGACGAAAAGCAAGAGAGGACCTGGAAAAAACCATCATAAAACTGATGGAAATTAACATGTTGAACCAAATGTCTAGACAAATTACTAGCAATCATGAACCAGAAGTAGGATCAATGGTAGATGAATTGTGATATATCAAAATCCATTTTTGCGATGACTTCCACAATCAATATGATATCGTGAAAACCAGCACAGTTCAACACGGGACCATTGGCTGCCATCAACAAGGGCAATGAGTTGTTCATCACAACACAAAACAAAATCTGGTTAGTTGGTGGTGACAATTGGCAATGTTAATGGCAATGGCAGGGGATCATTCAACATGATATGATTAGCATTGGGATACAATGAACTTACAATGACTTTGAAATTTTGAACTAAAAAGTCTTATCCTCCCGCAATTATTTTTAGATCCTGGCTTATTTAAAGGGTCCAAGAAGATTACCTTCCACTAAAAGCATGCTATTTCCAGGGTCTACGATGTCTATGTTGGAGAATGGTAAGCCCCCCTTACCCGGAAAAGAGCATCCTGGCCCGACTTCTCTTCCTTCCGCTCTCCGCGTTTTAAATCACCTGGGCCCAGGCAGCCAGGCACAAGTTGGCGGCAATGGCACCGACCTGCTGCTAGATGTAGTGGGGCAATCATGGTCAATCATCTTAGAAAACGAAGGAAAACATCCGAAGAAATGGATACCTTTACGTAAGCGGTTTCCATCGGTTTCCTGTTTTGGCTTCACAAAGAGGCCAAAAAACCCATTTGCATCATTCATGGGTGCAACTTGGATATATGATCGTCACAGCTAGTCAGCGGTGTTTTTTTTTCCACTTTTTTCCTAATGGTAAACTAGTATCATTCTTGCTTAATATTTTTGAGGTTCCAGGTTCCACGTTACCGTCTGGTTATTTGTGGCAAATGGTCCATTCATAGATGATCAGATGATTTTTGGTGATTAATTACCTATGAAAAATTGTGATTTTCCAGTCTGCAAACCATTACAACCAGAGGCTAACTACCTTTGAACTCATAGTAAATCCCATAAAACACCAAAATCCATGAAAAATCAGTCTTATTGGTGGGTAAAATTCAGCCCCCGGGTGGTTTTCCCGTCCCTGGCACATGCTTCCTCTAGGAAGGTCTTCAATCGGATGGTTTCACTTCTCAACTGTCGGGCCCTGGTGCACCAATGCAGCGAAAACGTTGGATCCACCTACTGTGGAAGAGACAACATTTTGGGTATGGATCACCTACTGTAGTTTTTTTGACATTGACACCCTGCGTTGTAACGGCGTAGGACTACGAATGACATGAAATTACATCTGTGGGGTATTTTGGCGCATACAAACATTTCAACAAATATCAAGGGGCACTGAACCTCACTGTCAATTCTTGGGAGCAATTTCGCTGCTCAGCTCCAAACCAGTGAGAAGAAGCCTCCGTTCTCCCCATCCAAGCAATTACCCCGGCCAAATGTCTCGTGCCTGTTTTCTTTTCCTTGACTCATCAATTGCGCCTTTACCCTTGGAAGCAATCACTTTCAAGGGGTGGCGGACCAGCCAGGAGCAAATATACTGATGAGCCGACAACATACAAAAGTGAAATCCGAGTGATCTTGCCCCTTATTCTGATGTGCATGTATCTCGAGCTGGGTGCGCCGCACAAACATATGCACCCTGCCGCCGTTAATAATCTCCACTAGGGTCACAGGAGGGATCTTGAGTGCGCCCTTCAAGACCCCAAATGTACCACCACTCTAGGTTTGGATCCATGTGCAAGGAAATCTATGAAGGGAAACACAGTTGATATCCATTTGATGTGTTGAGACACAACAAATAAAAATCATCCCAGACCGTCGTAGACCATGACAGGCCGTGGCATACCTTGACTACATGCAGGTGTCCTTCTTAAAACCAGCATTTATCTGAAAATGACCGAGACAAACTGTGAGAGACCCTGACTTGCCTACTGTGAAGCATCTTTGAGCAACTATTTTCGTGTAACTGTATATATATATACACATACAAACACTATGTGTATATGTATAGCACCAACTTGTGAGCAGAACGAACAAGTCAACAGAGAAAAATAGTCATTGTGTAGAAAATCACTGCCTTTAAGCAGGTTGTCTTTTTGCCCGGATCTGTCCTAAATTGGAGGGCGCCTATGGTTGGACAATCCCCGATGGGTTCAGTTTCCGATTTGCTGTTGGTACATCAATAAAAATCAAAACTGGGGTGCCCTGGTGAACATGAAAACAGCTGGTACATGGATGTTCATACTCATACCTTCCAAATATGGTAGCATAACATAACGTAGAAAAGGTGTTCAATGGTTTTAACATGTTTTAACAAACACATGCCATACCCCTTCCATTGTGCTCAACCCAGGGCGCTCCAGGTACCAATTGGCTTCCTCTTCTGACAGAGTCACCAAGCGCCGGTACAACCTGCCAGGTCAGCTACCAACTGCTTATGCCGCTGAAGAAGCTCATCCCCTCATGTGAAATACCCATTAAAAAAAAAAACATAAATACCCTAAGTTTGCCCTCAAACATAAACATGAAGAACAGTAATACTAATCCTGGGGTTCGTTTGGCATTTTTTAATATTGGACATTCCCCTGTCAGAATTGTATAGAATTGTTATTTAATGCTCTGCGACCTCCCTTACCAACAAATTACCTTCTTCGAGTGACCCCCACGAGCTGACCTATATTCTGACATGCATTTTTATTTTCACATTCTCTCTGGCATTCTATCTAACATGTTGTCTGGCATTCTTTCTGGCGTATGTTCTGACATCCTATCTGGCATTCTTTTGGGCATGTGTTCAGGTCCGTGGGTGCCCAGTGATCTGGAGCAGCCAGATCTGGAGCTCGCGATAGGCCGATAGGCTCCGTGGTGCCAGGTCATCCCCTTGAAGGATGGAGGTGCTGTGCTAGCCATGTTGGGAAAGGAGCAACTTGCTAGCCATGCTTGCTCACCTGCAAGCTTAGATACAAAGACACCTCCAAAATCCTCAAAGATCTCACTGTTCTTAGTCCATCTGATTCCACCATTCACCCAGTCAGCTTTCTGTTTTACCTAGTCACCAAATACATTCGATCCCTCGGATAATAACACCAAAAATGCCAACGCCCTCGACCAAGTGACAGCACAACCATCTCGAGGTGTTTCAATTCCTGGATACCTTAGTGTAGATGTTGATGATGGCGTGACCCTGTGTGGTCAAATACACATTGTACTAGTGTATATAAATAATTATGATATATAATTACATATTTTATCTACTCATTTATTTACAGGATATACATACATACATATATATATATATAATTGATCTATTTATTAATAACATGCATTTACAATAATAGATATGTGCATATATATATATATATTTAAATTCATCTATGTATTTATCTATTTTTCTTATTTATATTGAAAACATGTACAGTACATACATACACACATATATTTGTTTTTTACATAGTTTGTACGCACACTATTTGCGTATGTACATGCATATATGCACATTGTTGTGCCAAAGGCATTATAATATGTGTATATATAATATACACACAGCCTGTATCTATCTATACGGTGCGTCTACCCATATACCATACATATAGTCATCCAAGCAAGCCGGCGTGGCAAAGTGCCAGCTACATCACTGGTTTCACGATGTCACGATGATGGAGGATTCATCATGTTGGTATTGGGAATCTCACTGTGTGCAAATCATATCTTATGTATCTCCCTAATTTGAAGCTGAAACGGTAGTTTGCTACCTCATATCTATCTTTCTAAATATACAATATATATATATATGAAATATATATATATAATATTAATATATACAATATATATATATATATATTATATATACAATATATATATATATGTAAATGCTTTCCGTAGCTTGCCGGGCTGGTTTGCAGCTTGAACGTGTGATCCTGACCCTGCCTCTGAAACCACCAAGTGTTCTCGGGCACTTGAAAACAGAACCAATATACATGTGTTTGAAAATGTGGTAAACTCCAAGTATCAAATTAAACAAGGAACATGATGATTGCAGGTTGTTTCCTTAATATTGCTGCTGCAGCTCAAACCATTCGTTGACTTTCATATTAAAAAAAAACATGACAGTTGTCGATACACATGATCTTCCTGCACAGATTCTGGATGTTCCACACAACTAAGCTCCTTTATTATACTCAGTTCATTTTCGTTGGGAAACTCCAATTATTTTTACTTGTTGCACCTAAGAATCAATATCACCTGCGGCCAAAATGATGAACTGGCTACCCGTACAAAAACAATTTACCTATACGATTACTGTAAGAAATACTGGCTACTGCTACAACCCATCCCAAAAAACATGAGTCAATTGGAATTGGGATGGAAAGCAAAAGTACAGTATCAATTTAGGGGTCAGTCACACTTTTGACACATCCCAAAACAACTCCCAGAATTGTCACAGACTTGCCCAAGATACTCCAACAATCAGCTGGAAACAATCACAGAATTCCATCCGGATATGTTTGTCCACAGCCTTACCCCGAAAAAACCTCGAAAGGGCTTGAACAATCCGATGGTACACCTAAACAAGAGAGGCTCCCCAGGTTTTTTTGTAAACAAAATTTTCCAAGTTGGTTCTACCCTCTGGTAAACTAACATAGCTATGGAAAATCACCATTTTTAATGGGAAAATCCACTATTTCTATGGCCATTTTCAATAGCAAACTGTTGAATTACCAGAGGGTAACCCCTAGTCCCAAATCGCTTCATCTGCCATCCCGGCGGCACAGGGCGCGATGCATCGGGCCCTGGGAGTCGATGACCTGCAGGCCATGGGAGTTGGCGAATCATGGGGGACTAGCCTTCTGGTCGTTTAACATACTGAAAATGGCCATAGAAATAGTGAGTTTTCCCAGTTTTCCCATGAAAACTGGTGGATCTTTCCATGATTTTCCATAGTTATTAGTAAACGTTTACCATAGAGGGTAGGTTAGTTAATCATGGAAAATGGTCCATTTCTAGTTGATTTACCTGATTTACCTATTAATAGCATGGTAAAATGGTGATGTTCCAGTTCGCTATTTTTTAGTTTACCAGAGGTTTTTTTTGGGATGATCTATGGGAAATAAATGACGAAACATGGGGATTCATGGTATTTGATGGTGATTGAATGGGCATTTAAGGGCGTTTTCATGAACAAACATGGGACTCATATGATGATATAGTGATATATCGGGATTATATGGGAAAATAAGATAGTAATATATCATGGTGATATCATGGTGATTTCATAATGATATCAATTATGAAGCCCCTATCATTGGGATTATGTGATGATCTACGGGAACAAGGTGACATATGGAAACGGTATGGGATATTAATGATTGGTGACTTAATGGTGACATCAGGGTGATATCATGGTGGTCATGGTTGTGGGGGGGGGCCATTATTGACGCTTGGATGCGTTTGGCATATGTGGAAATCTACAGCTTTAAACTACAAAATCCTCAGTGGTTTTCAATGTCGTTGAACTGTTGTTGTCAGCACATAAAATTGGGGATTAGACTCAAAAAAGAAAACATTGTGGAATTCTGTGGTAATCTACATGGCCGGGCTCAAAGACTAGGGTTTGCCATAACGACAGTTTGAAAGGAACAGCCGAACTTTTGGGGCTTGAAAATGGCTGAAGCCTTGGCAAAACTGAGAAACCACCTGCCCTCTGCTAAACTAACATAGCTGTGGAAAATCGCCATTTTTTAATGGGTAAATCAACTATATATACAATATAAATTAATATAATATATATATATAAACTGCAATTTTCAATAGCTATTGTTAAATTACCAGAGGCTACACCTTGGGAACTCAGAAATCAAAATGCCCACTGGGCGCAGCACAGCCCGGAGGCGTATTTCGTAGGCCCTGCGGCTCGGAAACAGTCACTTTCAGTCACTGAACCCAAAAGATGAGTCCGCACATGACAGTTTTGGGACAATCTCCGCACAGAATCATGTTACGTTTCTGGTATCTGGTTTATTATCATGATTATAGCGAGTTGAGGGATGAACCAACAGTCAAAACTGCCATATCCACAGCTCTGATCATGAGATCGCCATGATCATTATCCCATTTACATGGATGCAAGCAAACTTATGGTCGAAATCACCAACCTTGTGTTTATTCCACTTCAATCCATTTGACCTTAATATGGCTTAGTATCCTATATAAATCAACAAGCAAAAAACACAAGCTGGAACACATTTTTCTTTGCCAGGGCTTCCGAAGGGTCTGCCATCACATCATCACATCCCAAAAAATCTGGCTCAAACTCATAACACTTCACTTTGGGGTGTCATTTTACAAAATTCTACATAATCCCATTTCTAGGCTGTCATACTCAATATCCCTCATAATCCCATTTCTAGATATTTCATGGATATTTCTAAGGTATCGTATCATCCTCGATATATCTCGATCTCATAGTCAATGCCGTTCATTAATACGCCATAAACCGACATCCAACGCAGAAAAACTCCCGCGACTCGCGCCTGGTGTCCACATCCAAATCGCCCCAGAGCTTCTGATGATCCCCTGGATCTACTGGGTTGATGTTTTTTTCGCCATGTTTTTTAGTCACCACCAAGCAGTTATAAATGTTATTGTAGTCATCAATGGTTGTTAATATAAAATATTCATATTATATATTAAATTATATTTTAATATATTAATATATATATATATATTATATTGTGTCTTATATATTTGATGATCATGTTTAAGCCGATTGAGCCATTTATTTCAGATCGTGTTAGAGGTTGATTTTGGCATTGATGCATCCCCATCTCGTCCCTTGAAACGGTTTCGTCCATCCAGGAATGAAAAATCCGGGCAGTGGAACAGCCCCTGCCGTAATGGAAACACATGTCAAATATATTCAAATATTCTCTAAACAAGGACTTAATACGTTTTTTTGTAGGGAAACAATGAGAGTGCAAATTGATCATCTCAAAGGCATCCCCTATGATCTTTATGATGTAATATAAACTGATACCAAGATATACCAAGTGATTTTGCCACCCTTGAACGTGCCAATTGCTGGTGAGAACCCCTTTATCAGATAAATCCCCCAGCTTTCGACCTAGCTTCATTTCGATCTCAAACGATGGCCCGGGGGGGGGCCATCATATTAGCCAACATCATCAACATCCAGACATATTCCTATGGAGTTTGAAACCACCAGCCGCTGATAGCCGCTGCGTCCAAGTCACTCTTCACTTCGCGGAGCCGTTCGTGTGAGAAGCGGTCGGCCAACTGTTCGGCGGTGTCCAAGGCTTTCTGGAGCCTCAGGGCACTGGAAACACGGCATGCGCAGGGCGCATGGGCAATGCTTCTGGGATGGTACTGGACAACTCCAGTTGGAAACTGATAGAACTTAATGATAGAACTATACTTAACTCAACATAGAATTCTATTTCACTTGTAAAGTTATAAAACATGATACAGTATGAAATTTGATGATATACCCCAGTTCCAAACCATTTACAAAAGTTCAAGGGTCCTCCCCAGTGAGACCCCGTGCCCGCTTTCAGGATTATCTACTCCCAGCAGAATGGACGGTATGGGATAAAGCGGGACACATTTCACATCAAGAGTTTTGTGAAATGATGGCGAATCCACTGGGTTCCACCTCCTATTGTAGGCATTTTGGGAGTGCATCATAGGTTTAAAATTAGGTTGAAATGGTCATTGCTATAACTTTACCTTTCGAGGGGTGCCTTCTTTCACAACGACTTTCACAACGACCTGGGGGTTGGACATCTTGCCCTTTGGGATGAGCACCTTTTAAGGAGGACATGGTGACCCTATGGGACCCTGGGACGATGGAAATCCCCAGGAGGCCATCGACTCCTTTTTTCTCCCAGCTCAAAGTGTAGGGAAGCCGCCGTGGCAACGCCTTGGAAGTTGCAGCTGGCAGCACCCCCCATGTCAACCAGTCACGAGCCGGGGTACACCCATTCAAGACCAACATGAACCGATCTTTCTTTGGAAGATGAATTCCTATTAGAAACAGAAGCATCTTTGGGGGTCCAAGTTGCACAGTGCCCCAGTGGTTTGGTTGCATAAGCCCACTGAATCCCACAATCATACTATGTATGATGCCAGTTTGGGTCCAATCATCCAAGAATACACCTGGAGCCCAAACAGGTTCAAGCTATGAGACTGAAACACTAAGATATGATATGCAAACCTATGCAGAGATAATGCAAAGGTATTTGAGGCTACCAGATCCTGCTTTAAACGTGTAACTTCTGTTACCCTCTGCTCCTTTGAGGAAAGGAAACCATCCATGGATGGGCACAAATTGCAGTGGCCACACATGGCAAACTTCGGCGAAAGCACGTTGGGCCAGTATTAGAATAGCGAGAATAGCAAGAAATCTGAGTCTATGCTGCAAGGCCGAGGGCTCGCAGATCAAACAACTGCCATCTGCAAACTTTGTGGCGCTTTATCTGTGTCTAAAGAAAGATTGAGCACCCCTTGACAACTCGACCTTCACCTATCGGACCTATCAAGTTGCAGGATTCCCAGAGACCAGAGACGAGCCAGAAACTTGTGCCCCAGAAAAAGTGAAACATGATCATTAACGTTGCATATATATATATATACATGTATGCGTATAAAATATATGACAAATATATGTACATACGTAATACATTATACATCACCCAGCCTTCCTTTTGCCCCAGGGCCGACCTCGCTCTTCGGTAGCTTGGGCATCACTTTCTTCCATTCGCGCTGCAAGAATCTCCACATCCGCCCCCCTGGTGACGGCGTCCAAATGCGTCCAAATCGCCCACCAGTCACCCACCAGTCAGTTATGGCCCGAAATACCTAAGTTATAAGTCAGTGAAAACCCCATTTAAAAAAAAAACATAAACATGGAATAATAACAAACCATAACAAATCCATTTATAACCATCCTATAATCATTTAAAATCATTTTATAGCTGGTAAAGGGCTTGAACTGCAGCTTCCGGCCGACACTCCCTGTGCAGTCCTTTCTGCTTCAGGGATAGCGAAGGATCCATCCATGCGCGGAAGTCATACTCTGCCAGAGTTTCGCGCATGGAGAGAATTCCACGCAGGGGATGACAAAAATAACCGGCCACATACAAATCCTGAGCCAAATGAATCTCACAGTGGGTCGGAATTCAGAAGGTCTTTGAAAACTAAAACTTGGGATATCTTGAGAGGTTCGATTTTTTCACATGTGTCATCCTAGTTTCCTCCAGATTTTTTCCTACGGCCCGGAACGAGAAAAAAACCTGTCTTCTTCACATGCTGGGCTAGGGCTCCACCTCATCAGAAGCTAGCCTTGATTCGTAGCACCAGGACTGGTTTTTGGCCCTCAGAATTCAGCCCCAGAGTTGCTATGAAAAACATCGTTTTTTGGCAGGAAAATCATGGAAAATCATGTCCCAAACTCCAAAACACCAACTTTTTGCAATATATTTCCCTGGGGGGGCCCAAAAATAATAATAAAACATGTTCCACATCTATTCCCCAGATTCCCCCCAGAAATGGTGGAGCCGGTCGCCAACTCAGCTGGAATTCCAGGATCTCAGCATCACTTTGAGATGGCGGAGATTGCTGGAACTGTGGCAGCACACCTGCAGCTTCAGCGTCAGCGTCAGCGTCTGTTTCTTAAGTTCCTTAACACGAAGTAAATATGTATACATGATATACATGATATATATATATATATCGACAAAAGCATATACAATTGATATCTATCTATCTGTCTGTCTACCTATGTGATCTACCTATCTGATCTATCTGTTTGATCGACCTATCTATCTATCTATCTATTTATCTATCTATCTATCTATGTATCTATCTATCTATCTATCCATCCATCTATCTATCGATCTATCTATCGATCTATCTATCTATTTATCTACCTATCTATCTATCTATCTATCTCTTTCTCTATCTATGTATTTCTCTATTTATTTATTTCTCTATCTATTTATTTCTCTATCTATTTATTTATATATCTATTTATTTATCTATCTATCTATATATCCTATCTATCAATCAGTCTATCTATCTATCTATCTATTTATCTATCTATCTATTTCTTTCTCTATCTATACCTTTATCTATCTATATCATTATCTGTCTATTTCTTTCTCTATCTATTTATTTCTCTATATATTTCTTTCTCTATCTATTTCTTTCTCTATTTATTTGTTTATCTATCTATTTCTTTCTCTATCTATTTCTTTCTCTATCTATAGTTTTCCCTATCTATGTCTTTCTCTATCTATCTATCTATCGATCGATCGATCTATCTATCTATCTATCAATAGTTCTATATATCTATATATCTACCTATATATCTATATATCTATCTATCTATCTATCGATCTATCTATCTATCTATCTATCTAGTTATCTATCTATCTATCTATCTATCTTTATATATCTCTCTCTATCTATTTATCTATCTATCTATCTGTCTATCTATATATCTATCTCTCTCTCTCTATCTATCTATCTGCCTATTTATCTATCTATCTATCTATCTATCTATCTATCTGTCTATATCTCTCTCTATCTATATCTCTCTCTATCTAGTTATCCATCTATCTGTCTATCTATATATCTATCTAGCTCTCTCTCTCTCTATCTATCTATCTATCTGTCTATCTGTCTATCTATCTCTCTATCTATCTACCTATCTATCTATCTATCTATCTATATATTCTATCTATGTCTATCTATTCCTGTCTATATCTATTTACATCTATCTAATCTAGTCTAGTCTAGTCTAATCTAATCTAGTCTAATCTAATCTAATCTATCTATCTACCTACCTACCTAGCTATCTATCTATATATTTATCTATCTATCTATCACTATCTATCATTATCTATCATTATCTATCTATCTATTTATCTATCGATCGATCTATCTATCTATCTTTCTATACTTGCATATATTCCGATGAGGTATATATATAAATAGATACACATTTTCGATATATTATATATATATACATATATTTATTTATGTATATACATGTATATGCATGTTATTCTTATTTTGGCTATCCCTAAGACTCTATAATGTGTGCTTCTCGCTTGCCTGGATAAGCCCATAATATGTGTAGCTTGCAGGATCCTGAGCCATGACGAAAAATGGGCCCTGGCACTGACGGCATCTGGATGGACCAGCACCGCGTTTTCAAACTCCACATGGTGAAGCCAATAAGCTTCCTGGGAAGCTCTGGATCCGTGGGATTGGGAAATCCAAATGCTAAATTTGATGCCCTAGCCCTTGGAGAATGTATATATAATTGTATATTATTAGTAATATTATTATTATATCATTATTATTATTAAACTATGTATATATAATTGTGTGCATATATAAATACATAAATGTATATGTATACACATCTATCTATATATATATATATGTATATAGTATCATTATCCACCCGTGCTGCAAATTGAACATCGGGTGTTGGGTGTTCTGAAGAATTTGCTTCTGCCAGGCTGGGCGGCTGGCTCTCAAAAACGATTGAAAAGTGACGTAGAATTGGGGCCTTTTGAGAGGGCTTGGAGTGGAAGTGTGCGATTGCCAGCACTTCTACGCCTAAAAAAATGTTTTGTTCAAAATTGAAACAGCCCTGATCCAAACTTCTATAGTGTTCATATAACTCAGGTGATGCCTGGAGAAATGCGACAATGTAAGATAAGGAGTAGCCTTGAGAGAATAAAACAGATCTGAGGGGTGCTTCCGTGATCAAGCCAATGGTTAGAGAATCGCCCTGGGTGATTGGTCATTGTCAAGGGGGAATTTATAGGAATATCATCCCAGGGCATGAACCTTGTAGGTCACAATGTCAGTACTTTCATCACTTTCATCTTTCAATCTCTTTGATGTTTATCTGAATTGGTCAGCCAACCCGAGATACCAAGAACAGAGCAACAAAAACTAGCTGGGCATGAGTTCATGTCATATACGGCACAGCAATGAACCCTGAAAACCTATCATGCATCTCAGCTTTCCAGTCTGTGTTGAGCCCCCCGTAATCAAACATTGCAATGGATTTTTCCATATGGTCTCCCTGTTTATAGATGGTTCTCCCATTTCAATGCTCTTATAAGGGCGGTTCCCAGCCGTCCATGTTTGATTAACAAGGGGTACAACCAGTTAAATCCATTTATATCCATTTAGAGAAATCATTTTTAATCCCACTTGTTGATAGTTCATATCACTATGATATTCCCTAATAGTCCCAGAGATATATCCCCAGAAATGATCATGTATCATCATATATCCCCATTCAACATCATTCAACCATGTTTGTTGGTTAAATCTCCATTTTTGTTGGTAAACAATGTAAACAAAATCCAATTCAATCGTATTAAACCCCAAAAATCCCCAACGATAACCTTCCGCCATCTCTCTTTCGAAAACATCGCCATCGCCAGCTAGTCTCTGGCTCCGCTCGAGCACCCCAACGTCTGCGGGTACACCTCACTCACAGATTGGGACAGGTTGGGGATCTTGGGGTCAGCTTATCTCATCTCCCAAACCCCAAATCGTAGATGATCGTAGCTTATCTCATCTCCCAAACCCCAAATCGTAGATGATCGTAGATGATTCGCAGGTTGGGGTTTTACCTCCCAATTTATGAAAGAATGTTGCAACTTATAGTCCGAGTTCAATCGTGTCCCCGTCAAAACAAACCACTTTCAAATGATAACCCAAAATGATCCAAAATGACAAGAATCAGGTACAATTAATAAAATATACATTGGGTTTTCTGGTGGTGTGTTTGGTATTAGAGGGAAGGGACTAGTTGATGATTAGTTGATGGCAGTTGATGGGGCTAAGTACGAGTGGTTGCGATCTGGACTAGTACTAGTATTCCAATACTGGTTATATACATTTCTGGTTGGTGGCTTCAACCCCTCAGAACAAATGAAAGTCAGCTGGGATGGTGACTCGTGACATTCCCAACATATGGAAAGTCATAAGAGCCATGTTCCAAACCACCAACCAGATTTATATACAGTATAATGGTTTAATGACCCACAGCCTTGATGAATAATGGCACATCCATCTTTCATCCTCCCTTCACCAAGGTGCCCCAGGTGCTCCGCTCCGGCTTGGTTGATTTCATGGGGGTTCAACCAGCCACCCATGGTGCTACGATGATGAGGGTTCATGTTACGGGCTTATTCACCACGAAGAACCATTAACATAAGTTTATCGTGGGTTATTGACAATCTAATATTCTGGGGTCATCCCATGATGATTAGGAACAACTTGTAATGAGATGCAATGAGCACTGAAAAAACCTCGATGTGTTGACCATCATGACCATCATGACCATCCCAAAATATGGGTACCCTCTGGTAATTTGTTACATAACTATTGAAAATCACCATTTTTAATGGGAAAATCCACTATTTCTATGGTCATTTTCCATAGCTATTTTGACATAACCAGAGGGTCGTTACACAATCCAACCTTTTGACCAGTTCCAAAAATCCCCTTGGTATCAACCATATCACCCCTGCCCACTGTGTTCCCCCGACTCGATCATGGCTTGCAACGAGCAGCCGATCAAGTGGTGAGACGTCTCCTGCAACGTCTCAGGTCGCTCTGGCTGGTTTCAACCCCAACACGTTAGTCATTGGATCTACGAAAAAAAGCGGTCTTTCACACCCCAATAATCCCCATATTACATATTTATACATATTTCACAATGGCATTCGGACGGAATTCGTTAAATTTGTTGCCTTCAAAATGGTGGCAATTTTCCCATACACCATGCGAGCCCGAGCGTCCAATGGCAGCGTGGAATTCCTTCCACGCCAATGTTCTCGGTAGACCTGATCAAGGTTAACGTGCAGCGCTGCCAGCAGTGCCCCCACAAGTCAAGCCCCTCCAGTCAAACATGGCTGGAAAATAGTACATCAATGGAGGTTTATAGCCGTATAGCGGTATGGCCATGGCTTTGCATGGAGAAACAGCGCAACTTAAAGCACCAAAATATGCTATGACATTCCGTCCCCTTGACAACCCCAACTGGACAGAGCTGATCACACATCAAATGTCAAACATCATCAAACTCATCAATCAAATGATCGATATGGTGTAGAAAGATGCATTGTATGGCTAAGGCATGCTAAGGCCAAGAATTTGAAGGGCAGCCAGCAAACCAGTGTTGCCTCAGGGAGGACAATACAGAACTGTAAAGGTTGCTTGGCAACTTGGGGTTCCCGGCATGTGAACAAGCACCGTTTCATGAATATGAACCAAACTCCCAGATAGTTACATATTCACCAAATTCCATGGTTTGCGGCTGGAAACACACAGAATACATGGCCACATTTCCGGACCCCCCATGACCCATGGATTTCTTTGGCAACCTTTGAGGTTGAGATGAGCCAAGCAACAACAGGTGGCGGAAACAAAGGATTGATCTCAAGATGTAGCACTAGCGGCTCGAAAATTTCCAGCAAAGGACATAAGACTTCGCAATCGGCCTCGACCAAGACCCGGTGATGCGATGACTGAACCATAATTCAAGACATGTGACAATGCTTCCTCTCATGTAAAGCTGCGGCCACATGGTCACATGATTTCTGTCGTCCAAGACTTGCATCAGCTGGATGCAACGAGATATATACCCTCTGGTAATTTAACATAGCTATTGAAAATGGCCATTTATAGTGGATTTTCCCATTAAAAATTGTGATTTTCCATAGTCATGTTAGTTTACCAGAGGGTAATATGAAATAACATACATGACCATCAACTATTACCACCAGCTGCCTCCATCCACCAACACATAGCCACGACATGCCACGACCAAGTGGGTCTGGATCTCAATTTAGGAACATATCCAAACACCATTTCACTTAGACCTACTTGCCCAGGCTACAATTAGATGTGTTTCACACAAAATTGACCTACCAGAGTTGGAGAAAACACCATTAAAAAAATGAATAGAATATGATAGCCCCTCTGAAAAATAGTCATTTGATGTCATTTGGGATGATTCATTCCCAACATATGGAGAGTCATAATCCAGCCATGTTCCAAACCACCAACCAGCGCATCTGTACATGATAAAAATCAGATGAAATCCATGTGGTGTCCCCCCAGTCTCGCCACGCGTCCTGATCGATATCCACCTTGAGAAGATCTGGCCTTCCTCGCCCCGATGTTCCGATGCTTGGCTGTTGGGCACCGTGATGGCTTTTTTGAAACCGCACTAAATGGAAAATCCATGGAACATCAATGGAAACTATCAATGAACATGGAGGTTTATAGCTGGGAAAAACCTGAAATATAGATATAGGGATTTACGATGGTATTGACAGCCGATTGTCCCATCACTTCTGGGAACATTGTGTCGAATCCAATGAAACATGCCATTGAAATGGCGACATCATATATAGAAGCAACTCAACTACTGTATGCCAAACATTCGCATGTTTGTGCAAACAGTCATCTCCGGTCATTCCTGTGTGCCATTGATCAAAGAGACTACAATCTGCATGATGGCCGTTTCAAATATTCCTCAAAAGAGTTGTCAGCTTAGCTGGGTATGATCTTTACCCATTCATAGCTGAAACCTTAAGCCACTCACCTACCCTTCACCAGGGCATACTCAAACCACTGACAATAAACCTGCCTCAGCAGGAATCATCCCAAGCAATGCAGAAAAACACAACAAACCAGCTGGCAATGACTTGCCAGAAATGGGTTCAATCTACCCCCAATTGAAGGCATACTGCAATGTAGATAAAATTGTCCCATGAAAATCCAACCTATGAAAATCCAATTGATTGAAAAATGGAAGTCCCTAGTCACCAATTAATTTCTTGGATTCCCCGAACCTGGACTTACCTCATAGAGACTCACCTCATGGATTTTATGGATTCTTATAACTCCTCATGACAGTCTAACCATGTCTAACCTCTCCAAATGTGACTTCCATCACTTGGGGTTCTCTTCTCCCCACCCCGTCGCCCAAGTGACTCGCAAACTCAGCGGCTGCCAAGGGCTGCTTCCAGTGTGGGAACTGCTTCGCGAGCGTCAGGGCTGCGTCCGCCAACTGGTGACCTGTGCCACAACAGTTTTCAGATGTAGGTGTTTAAATGGATCAAAGTAAATCGATATGACCATGATGAAAAAGTCAACCTCAACTCTACATTACATCCTCTCTTTGGCTACCTGGTTTTTATTGTTTTTCCCTCCATATTTTGTTCATCATTTCCACCATGATCCACCGAGCACGTGGCGCCTGCATCTGGCGTTACCTCCATCCGCAGCACCGTGGCGCCCTCCGCAACCGCGGAGGCCGCTTTCGCCAACCCTTCGTCGGCCTCCAGCAGCAGCCCGCGCCAGCCGTTGGAGACCAGGCAGTTGGCTGGGTCGTACTCATCACCTGGAGAAAACTCAGGGGGTTGCTGCGTTGCTTTGATGTTTTTTGATGGGGCCCCAGTTGGCGAAGGTGAAAAACGAACATGACTAACTCGTGTTGGTGATGATTTTCTTGAGCCCCTGGCGATGGTGGAAGAATGTAAAGTAAATGATTTGATTTCAGGGTGAGATGAATATTACTACTATTCATTGCCATCTCAAAGGGGTAAGATGCTCTGAGATATGTCTGAATCCGTGTGATGTTCTATTCTATAGTTTCCTACCTGATCTAACCTAATCTTTTCTAATCCTAGTCTATCCTATCTAAATATGGAGTTAATCGTGCAGGTGATGGGTACGTCATCCGGATACTCATACTTGAAGTACGCCCGTATATTCACAGTAATTTGGACCCATGGGTTGCAAAGAAACAGGGAAATAGAACGGAGACACGCTACCCGTGCTGTCCCCGATCGCCCCCTGGCCTCCTTGACATGTACCATCGCCAGCACCAAGATTTAGCACCTCACAAGAACGTTTGGACATGAGTCGTTTTCTCCCGGGTTTGGAACATATTATATGTTGCTACCATCTTTGTCATTTCTTTGTCTAACACATCGGGGTTTCTTAAAATATCTTAAAATGTGGAACCCCGAAGTCACCATGGGATTCAATACAAAGATAGCCCAATGACTTGGATGATTTGGGCTACCCCCATTCTAGGAAACCTCCATATTTTCTCAGATATACCCTTTGGTAAACTAACATAACTATGGAAAATCACAATGTTTAATGGGAAAACTCACTATAAATGTTCATTTTCAATAGCTATGTTAAATTTCCAGTGGGTAACTCACATGTTTGGTTGGATTGAACATATGCTATCCCGAAAATTCATGGTTGATTACCATTTTCTCCACCTGAAGGGCCATGTGTTGGGGGTATACCGGTATAACTCCCCTTGCTCACGGGAAAGGATAAGTGGACCTGAGACGATATCGCTTGGATCCTACTGGATCTATATCAAATGATATCAACTGGATATACTTAACAATTAAATATTTAAGATAATATATATATATATATACATATATCAATAGATATATCATATAACGCATACATTGTAAATACCAAAACTGGTTGGTGGTTTCAACACATCTGAAAATTTTAGTCAATGGGAAGGATTATCCCATATATGGAAAAATAAAAACCATGTTCCAAACCACCAACCAGTTGCAAATACCCAAAATATGCAAATAGCAATGGTGGTAGTAGTTAAATACAATCATAGATATACTATCATAGATATACTACATTGTAAATACTATCATAGATATATCATATAATAACTAGATTGTAATCATAGATATACTACATAGATATATTACAATACTATCATAGATATTAATCATATAGTAATAACAATGTAGCATACTATCATATACCCCCTGGTAAACTAACATAGCTATTGAAAACCACCATTTTCAATCAGTAAATCCACTATAAATGGCCATTTTCCATAGCTATGTTAGTTTACCAGAGGGTAGTAATAACAATGTAGTATATACCATATAACCAGTGGATAGTGCTATATCTATCATATATATATATATTACAATCTATATATACTAATACTATCATATAAGTGGATCTAAGTGGATAGTGATAACCAGTCTCCTATCGGGTCCTATCGCCGTCATGGCACCCAGTGGTTCAACTGCCCACCATGGAGTGACCAGCGCTCCAGCAGGTCTTCCACCGTGGGCCAGGGGCCGTAATAGCCTCGGTGCGGTGCTTCCACGTGGAACGAGGCTATAACCATGGGTTTTTCATGGGGAAATCCATGGGAGAATTCATGGGGAAATCTTGGGACTAAGTCCAAGGATGAAAAATGGGAGAAATCATGGGGATTTCATGCTCGCTGATAATGGCGAATCAATGCTGATCATGGATTTTTTAATGGTATATTTGATAGGCGATATCCTCTGGTAATCGAGTGTGGCTAGCTGGGGAACCCCCTACAAATGTTTATAAATGTCATTAATTGACTATAATTAAATGGAAGGGGTTCATGGAAGGATCATCTAGAATATGTTCCATTGCCATGTTTGATTATGGGAGAGTACACAATCCGCAAAGTTGTATGAAGGTGGAAACATGTGAAGAACATGACCAGAAATACACGCGGAGAGCATAGAGACACAGAATAAACACATTGCAGTCCAAGAATTGCTCAATTGAGTTGCCTTCCTTTACCACACAACTACCCTCTGGTAAACTAACGTAACTATGGAAAATCACCATTATTAATGAGTAAGTCCACTATAACCTATAAATGGCAATTTTCAATAGCTATGTTAAATTACCACACAACTCATCTTGACAGAGCAATGGCCCCTTGTCGCACCCCAGCGCTGCCATGCCACGTGTGCCATCCACACGGCTCCGGAACCAGCGTTGCTCAGGAGGCAGGAGCTTGTCCTCGACCATTGGGTACCCATAGGGTAGACAGTGGGATTTACCGGGGATTTTAAGCAACACAATATGGTGCTTGATGGATATCTTAGATCTATGTTTATCTAACAATCTAAACCGTTAAACTAAATATTAATCAATCTAAAATAGACATGAAAAACCAACCATTGTTTCCACACAAACAATTACAATGATCTATAAATTGAGGATGTTCCATGTGCCTGGTTACTAGGCTAGACTCGACCCGCCAAACATTGATTCGCTTAGATGGCATGTCAGGATGTGCCCCTCCGAAATGTTGGGGTATTTCAAACATGTTCAATTTTTGTTCACATTTCCAATGCGGTGATTCTCATGAATGAGGCTTGCCACACTCACGCACAGACAGACACACACACAAACAACAAATATCCCCGAGATTTATGAGTTGCCTTCGCCACGGTCATGCTGACCCCTGTTAACAACATGTTTTCACAAAGGCAGGACCAGTGTTTGGCCAAAGCACCGGTCAGGATAGAGCAGTTGAAAGGGCATAGAGCCGATCTCTGCCGGAAAGCTATGGGCAAGACGATCCAGACTTTCCTCGGAGCTGGGGACATAGCCTGATCTGGTCACCTGATGAGACCGGGTATAATTCAAAGCTGTCAAAACATCTTTCATCTCAAGCAGCCAACCTACTTCCCACATAGGTTTCTAGGCAGCCAACCACAGCATTCCTGATTTTTTGAAAAATCTGAAACCTTCATGTGTCCGAACATGGGGTATATCATGGTATTTCCTCCAAATGGATCCAAATGGCAATATCATTTACCAGGAAAAGCAGTGGATTTAGGGATCCCACAGAGACATGGAGGTTTCCTAAAATGGGGTACCCCCATATCATCCAAGTCATGGATGACCATGACTTCGTAGGGTTTACCCTTGGTGAAGACTGGGGATCACCAAGTTTCCAAGAGTTCCACGGTACGGCCCAGGAGCTGACCAAGAATCCCCTGGCCGCGGCTGGTGAATGGCTGGGATCTTGTGATCTATTCATGAATTTGGGTTCAACCCCAAAATTATGAGGCTACTATGATAGTTATAGCCAGCAAAATATCGAAGCTGTAGTAGATGATCATGCGGCAAACCCAAAGCCATAAACCTATTCTTGAGAAAAGTCTTTAGTCTATACCACCAGTTTATGGTCATGTTGGGGATGGTTTATAGTTGGGTTAACCATGGTTAACCCCATTGTTCATGAATTTGGCGCGCGGGGAGGGAATATATGTTTTGTTTGTTTTTTTTTTCAATGGCCATTGGGCATGGGTTTGCCGCAATTTTGGCACACCCGCTAGGGTCTTAGGATAATGCGGCCAGGGCAAAAAGCACAAGGACGAGGCCATGGGCCATGATATAATATATAACCTAGTGAGCAGTAAGTAGCCAATTCCTTGTTGTCAAACCTCCGCTCCAAGTGGAAAACTTAGTGCAGTCCAAGCACATGAGCAAAGGTCCCATTGGTCACTGAGGTCACTGTTCAACCAAAATCTGATTGGAAACCATAGGAAGCCATAGGAAACCATAGGAAACCATAGGAAACCATAGGAAACCATAGGAAACCCGCCATCGGGTCTTGCACTTGGAAGGTGGTCGCCAGCCTGCGCTTTGATGTTCCAAGTGCTGTGTGATGTCACTGTCCTCAGCATCCAGCAGGGTACTCATCAGGGCCGTCTGTTCCGTGCCAGGGGCAGCCTTGAAAAATGACCAACAAAATTCAACAAACATCCGGGTTGTCTAAATCGTCTCTTGATTTTGTCAAGTTGTGAGTTCAGGATTTTTCTGACATTGTCAGTGCAAAGGTTGCTTGGGTCCCTGAATGGCAAAACTTCCATCCATCATGATCCTAGCAAGTGTCGCCACATCCATCTGCAGAGAATTAAGTGCCACCCTGCTCTGTGCTGCACGTTGCACCTGGATACGCCGAAAATCATCCCTCAGTTGGCTCAAGATCGTTTCTCAAAGCTCCGCAGCAGCACCAGCTTGAATCGAAGTGATCAAACGATCCATTGATGAACATCAAATCACCTGTCATTTTTTTGATCTGCACCGCATCTGGGTTATGTTGGAGTATATCCATGATGCCATATCCTTCCATAAACCGTGTGTTTCAGAATGCATGCACATACACGCAACCAGCTGCATTCTCCACTCAAAAAGGTAAGCTTCGTTGGAACATCGTGCTCCAAAGATGTGTTCAGCACGGCTGCAGCCAACCCTGCGGCCAAAAAAAAAACGGTTGGTGGAGGTGGAGCTCATCAAATGCTGTCGAATAGAGACTCTTCATATATAAAATCATATAGTTAACTAACATCAGTTATGTTCATTATATGCCCCTGGTATATATCATATAAAACTAACATTTTCAGCATATATCGATCCAAGGTTATTTTCCCGTTGATTATATCGAGGTGGACCAATGGACCAGCACCGCCTTGGATAGGTTGAATCATCTGCAGCACCACATCCAGATCTGGTCGTGGAGCCGCCTCCAGGGACGGTTTTGGATCTTCGGCAGGGGCTGATCTCCCAGAATTGGTGGATTTTTTGGGATCGAATTGAAAAAATGGGTGCACTTTTCCTTGCTATTTTAGCTACATTTTGGAGGAAAAACATGTACTTTGCTGAATTTTAGAGCCAACATTTGCCATTTGCACTGTTCATCGATTTTTCCATGGTGTTCGCTGATTTACCCAAAGTGTTCACCGATTTTTCCACAGTTTTCATTGAGTTTGCCATGGGTTCAATTGATTTTTGCATGGTTTCAATCAATTTTTCCATGCATAACATGCACCTGGTGAACATGTAGAATATAGGTTGAAACACAACGGTGTTGGGTCTAAATAGTGCAATTGGATGCTATCATAGTGTTGGTTGGTTTAGGGTTTATTTAGGGTTGGTTTATGGTTGGTTCAGGGTCGTTTAGGTTTGGTTTAGGTTTGGTTTAGGGTTTATTTAGGGTTGGTTTAGGGTTTATTTAGGGTTGGTTTAGGGTTTATTTAGGGTTGGTTTAGGGTTTATTTAGGGTTTGTTTATGGTTGGTTCAGGGTCGTTTAGGTTTGGTTTAGGGTTGGTTTAGGGTTTATTTAGTGTTTGTTTAGGGTTTATTTAAGGTTTATTTAGCGTTGGTTTAGGTTTAGGGTTTAGTCAGTGTTATTTAGGATTGGTTTAGGGTTTATTTAGGGTTATTTAGGGCTATTTAGGTTGGTTGAGGGCTGAGGGTCTATTTAAAGTCTGTTGGGTTGGATTAGGGTACATGTAGGGATACAAGGTGTGCATAGATAGATAGATAGATAGATAGATTAGGTAGATAGATAGATAGATAGATTAGATAGATTAGATAGATTAGATTAGATTAGATTAGATTTGATTAGATTAGATTTAGATTAGATTAGATTAGATTAGATAGATAAGATAAGATAAGGTAAGGTAAGACAAGATAAGATAAGATACGATACGGTACGGTACGATACGACAAGATAAGATAAGATAAGATAGGATAAGATAAGATAGAAAATATAGATAAGATATGATAGATAGATATGATAGATAGATAGATAGATAGATAGATAGATAAGATTAGATTAGATTAGATTAGATTAGACTAGATTAGATAGATAGATTAGATAGATAGATAGATTAGATAGATAGATATATTAGATAGATAGATAGATAGATAGATTAGATTAGATAGATAGATTAGATTAGATAGATAGATAGATAGATTAGATAGATTAGATAGATTAGATAGATTAGATAGACTAGGTAGATTAGATAGACTAGATAGATTAGATAGATTAGATAGATTAGATAGATAGGTAGATAAGATAGAAAGAAAGATAGATAGATAGATTAGATCAGATCAGATTAGATTAGATTAGATTAGATAGATAGATTCGATAGATAGATAGATAGATGGGCCGATGGATAAATAGATCGATGGATCGATGGATAAATAGATCGATAAATCGATAGATGGATAGATAGATGGATAGATGGATAGATAGATAGATCGATAGATAGATAGATAGATAGGATAGATAGGATAGGTAGGATAGATAGGATAGATAGGATAGATAGGATAGATAGCATAGACAGGATAAACAGGATAGACAGGATAGACAGGAAAGACAGGATAGACAGGATAGACAGGATAGACAGGATAGACAGGATAGATAGGATAGATAGGACAGATAGGATAGATAGGATAGATAGGATAGATAGGATAGATAGGATAGATAGGATAGATAGGATAGATAGGATTATTTATAGATAGGATTATAGATAGGATTATATATAGATAGATAGATCGATAGATCGATAGATCGAAAGATCGATCGATCGATAGATAGATGGATGGATGGATCGATGGATCGATAGATAGATTAGATTAGATTAGATTAGATTAGATTAGATTAGATAGAGTAGATTAGATTAGATTAGACTAGACTAGAGTAGATTAGATTAGATTAAGATAAGATTAGACTAAATTAGATTAGATAAAAGATTAATTAGATAAGATTAGGTAAGATCAGATAAGATTAGATAGATTAGCTAGACTAGATAGACTAGATAGATTAGATAGATAGTTTAGATAAGATTAGATAGGATAATAATAGAATAGATTACAAAGATAGATTAGGTTAGATAGATGAGATTAGATCAATTAGATAGATTAGATAGATAGTTTAGATTAGATAGATAGATAGATAGATAGATGTTAGATTACATAGATAGATAGATAGATAGATAGATGGATGGATGGATAGATAGACAGATAGATAGATAGATTCGATAGATAGATAGATTAGATTAGATTAGATTAGATTCGATTCGATTAGATTAGATTAGATTAGATAGATAGATAGATTCATTAGATAGATAGATAGATAGATAGATAGATAGATAGATAAATAGATCGATAGATCGATAGATCGATAGATCGATAGATCGATAGATCGATAGATAGATGGATCGATAGATCGTTAGATGGATAGATGAATAGATGGATAGATAGATAAATAGATAGATAGCTAGATAGATAGGTAAAACATGGTAAAGCATGGTAAAGCCACAAAAGCCACACACCCACAAAAGCCACAAATGCCGCAAAGCCAGGCTGGAAAACCAAAAAAAGACAAACAAATAGCCCTCCATTGACCAATAAGAAGGACTCAATGAGATCTAATGGCATTTAAGATTACAGGGGTTCAAGGGAGTGTATTATCATGGTTCATCATCTTTAATGGGATTACCATCTGGTAATTTAACAGTTCGCCATGGAAAGATCCACCATTTTTAAGAACGGTAAACCATCTATTTCGATTAGGGCCATCTATATCATGGCTAGCCCTGTTAGGAAAATAACCAGAGGGTAATCAACCAAACCTTCAAGCTGGCCCTGCAGCCTGCCTGCACCCTGCGGATCCTTCGTGCGCAGCGTGCGCAGCCCGGATCCGCCTTCGCGCGGCAAAGACTGTGGATGCCGCGCAGCCACGCGCGCCAACGGCCCTGGTTCGCATGGCGTCGGGTCTTCATGGTAGGAGGGATGGTATCCTCTGGTTGTGACATTCACAGTTCGCCATGGTTTTTCGATGGCCCTAATCGAAATAGATGGTTTACCGTTCTTAAAAATGGTGGATCTTTCCATAGCTATGTTAAATAACCAGACGGTATCATGTTTGGGTTTTGCAAACTGATGATATGAAATGTATTGGAATTGGAATTGGTTGTTGTAAGGTGAGGTCCTTGACTTTGCTGGGGAAATGCTAATCCCAACGGATCCCTGACCAGGAAGAATCGGAATCCCACGGTCCACTGTAATACTGCATGCATGGGGTTTGAATTACAGAACTAGCCAACGAACACTTGGCACTGATTCATTTGGGCAAGATTTACTGCATATCCAACAATTGCCAACCCATGAAGAGTAATGAAAGCTAGCAGCTAGCAAGTGCTCGTCATTCGGGATCATCATTCCATTTCTATGATTCTGTGGTAGGTAACAACAAATGTTTGAAAGCACCATCCCCCCAAAGAAAACAGCCACAAAATGAGAAAATCTGTCACAAACCCATCTGCGGTTCACCTTCGAAGTCCAACAGTTCTTCCTGGGTTGGATTGGTGGCCAGGGATTTGCGAAACTGGCACCATTTTCATGGGGTTCGATTGAATATTGAAGCATCAGAAAGATGCATTCAAATTTTAAACTAAAAATAATCATGATTCATGATGGTTCAGCGATCAGAGAATTGAGGTTTAACATAAACAAATTCCAGGACATTACACACATACACGCACAAAGATGCAGGCTTAATTCAAACCAACAACAAAATGACTAATATGACTAATGGTAACTGAGCCCTAAAACAATGCGAGCACTGTAGCTGAAGATCCAAATGTTTTGAAAGAGGATGTTTTCAAACGTGCCCATGGGTTTCACACATGAAATGCCAACTCTACATACTTTTTTTGGGCTCAAAGCCTGAGCCTTCTGGCCTTGGGCCATCATGTTGATGGTGCCTACTGCCCCTGCGTGTTGCTAGCGTATTTCTCTCTAGATTCACGTCCGACTACACATCATGGACATCATGCCAATGATGGACAACATGGGCATCATGGACAGATTGAGCACCCCAAATTGGTAGCATCAGGAACTGGCCACTGCGACACTGCGCCAAAAACCACCTTCAGCGGATCTTCCGTGCCAAGCTTCAGGACAAGGAGGCAACTCATCTGCCGCGTTACTTCCAAGTCTTCTGATGCACCTTTGGCCACATGAAAAAAACCAGCAGGGTTCGCTCCAATGTCGTTCGGTTTTCAATGGACAATTTACAGGAACCCCTGGTTTGATCATGCAGAAGAGGTAAACGCTGAACCTGTTTCCTTCATCCGATTGGACGATGAAGCGTGAGAAAAGGTGGACATGGGCGCCAATTTCAAAGCCTAACCTCCTCAGGAGCCCGCGCCACTAAGCCTCTTAATTGGATGCCGGGTCTTGCCAGAAAATAACATTGCTCAACTTGACGCTTGTGCAGTGGTGCATATGAGATGAGAGCCAACCCACCGAGCTAGGATCCACGGAGAGACCTGTGAGCCTGGGAATCAAAAAATCAACAAAAAGCAATACGCAACTCAGTCTTGGGGGCACCATCCCAAATATCAACGCATGCGTGCACGCATATCAATATCAATATATTATCTAAAAATAAATATCATTAACGTATATTAACGTACACATATCCATGTAACATAACACAATGCATTTGTGTTTAAATATATGCATATATTATCATATATTTGCATGTGTGCGTGTGTGTGATTCTATTTGTTATTTGCATAAATATATAATACATATATAATATATAATGCACACATATATATATACCTGGGCCAGCAAACGAGCAGAAAAAAAAGGTTGTTTTGGTCAGTGACCCTGTTTTTAGCCAATTGACCTATTTTGGGTCAGATAGGGTAATTCAACCCAAACGACCCCAAAATGGCAGAAATCTGGCTGAAATCTAATTTTCTATGTATTTCCATGGTGTCCCATCCCATAACTTCACTTTCTTTCACCATAGCTACACTTGTGGCACTGATTGACCCCTGACGTGTTTGACTGGATCCATGGGGCCTGCGCTTTCAGGCCTGAGCCCCCGCTATGCTTTGTCTTTTATTCTTTGCAGGGGTGGTGCATTGTTCAGGGATTGGATGCCAATTGGCAGAAATTTCAATGCTGTATGACACGTGTTGTTCAGATTCTGGCTCGCAAAGATTCAAAGATGTACCATCTGAGACAGGTGTGTGTTTGTTTGCGTGTGGGACTTCACGCATACAACTATTTATTTGGAGTTATTCACCAGACCTAAGGCAGTCATGCAAAACACGTATGATTCACACGTATTCTCGCCGCAGATTTGGGACGGCAACTCCCCGCAAAACAGCAAATCGTCAATTTTCAAGTTTTTCCGGACCAAAACTGCCCCGCAAATCGGGCGCAAAAACCCGCAATCCGCACACAAAAACCCGCAAACGGGCGCAAATCAGGATTTCTGCCCTGATGTGTTTTGACAAAATGTATTTTATCGCAGCAAAGCTAGGTTTAAATGGCAAATTCTTTTGATTTAGCAAAGCGGGTCAGCCACCCGCAGACACACCAAGCGGGTTGATTGCTGGCTGCATAGCTGTAGCCATTCTTGGGATGCTTTTCAACACACCTGGTGGATCAGATTCTTCTTCATGAGGCCCTGTTCTACGTTTGAGCAGGGGGTATAGAAGTGCTTTTCAGTTAGGGATATCTTTTGATGATTTTCTTTGGTATGGCCCATTGACTGAGGCTGGGGGTGTTAGCAAGACGAAGATCACATCGGAAGATGTTCACGGTTGTCACGTTCATGTCACCACCTGCTTTTTATATAGCAACACAGAAGTGTTTGTACCTTTACCGGCAGGAATTGCTGAAGGTTGGATGATTTGATGTGATGTGGCAAGAGACTCCACGTGTGGAAAAAACACATGGCAGAAAAGTTGGGATCGGGCAGAAATGGCCCAAACCGGGCAGAATTACCATTATTTTCTGAAACGGGCAGAAAACCAAAACGACCAAAATTTAATGGTTGTTTGATGATACAGGTATATAGTATAATATATATATATGTGTATAGACATAGATAGACAGAGAGAGAGAGAGAGAGTTATATTTAGATTATTTAGGCATAGTATTGTAAAGCAACCATGAGTCCATTCATTCATGAAGGAGAGTCACTAGTTCACCTTACTTGCAACCTATTTGCTCCGTAGTCAAGCCCCTCACCCCCTCGAACCTCGAAGGGCTTCTGCCATGTCAGGTGCCTCGAAACCTAAGGGGCAGGGATGAATCCGGATTTGCTTAAGGGGGCCATGAAAAACATACACATATAAAGTTTAAAACCATGGGTTCCTCAAATAGTGGGTTAACAAAAACGCATCTTCGGCAAATCCAAGTGAACTGTCCGCTGTTGAGGGCCATTTATGGGTGAAGAGATTTCTGATGCCACGGGCATGGCTGGGGCGACTGGCAGAACCCCTTTCCTCGAATGTATTGTGACCGAAACGCACATGGATTTTGTTGCTCCATTGCTCATGCTGCCTATCAGCAAGAACATCATTGAAGGGGCAAACAAGGTATAGCAGTAATTATAGAATGAACGAACACGACCTAGTGAACAAGGTATGTAATTATTCAGAATTCCCACAAGTGGCTGGTAGTGACAGATCGCAAATGCCTGGTAGGAAAACCCTGAGACAACCACCATCATTGCAAAGTCTTGGCCATTGCTCAAATGCGAGCAAGAACATGAACCTCGACATCAACCAACGACATCAAGCAACGACATCAAGCAACCAGAATCCTCTAGAAGTCCGACTTCCGCCAGCTTTAGAAAGCCGCATGTTTGGTAGTGCACCAGCTCAGCCATCAACGTTTGCTGCTCAATCTCCTATGTTGCTCAATCTCCTATGTTGCTTCATGTTGGCTATACTAACCCACTGAAAAATAAAACCTATTTCCAGAATGGTGGTTGATGTTTTCCCCATGTCATTTCATATATTTTCCATTAAGTTCCAGGCTTTTAACTATCCTCAATGTCCATCCCATATTTCTGGTTCCAATTCCTCGCGTGCGAGACACGAAAGATGGACCTGAGGCACCGGGGAAATGGAAATATACGGAAAGATCATTGGCCTTGCCCTCCAAGACAACTATCATGAGTAATTTAACATATAGCTATGTAAAATCAATGACATGTTTTTTTGTAAATCATCCATAAATGGGCCGTTTTTTTTAATGGCTATGTTAAATTGCAACACTGTAATAAGCCCTGATTTGTGGTTGTTGGTTTAGAAAACCCTTAATACCTTAATAAACCACAATAAAAAGGCATGCCCTTGAGGTGGTTGAATCCCCAACCACAAAAATAAAATGTACAGTGCATTGCCCCATGTTGACGCTACCAACTTGGGGAGTTGCACTGTGGATGGCATGTGGGACCGAAACAGTGGACTGTGGGCTTTTTTTGACTATCTGCATGTCATCAAAAAACATTTGAAAAAAAAACGTGTTAAACCTGTTAAAACAACCTGTGAACATCCCTGGTCGCTGGCTGTTGCACCTTCAACCCCCCAATTAAAATGTGGACAACTCATAGGCCAAGAGACTGATAGAGCCTCAACGTCACCTGAGCATGGCGACGGGCCAAAAGGTGGGCCATTTTGGAAGCAAGTCTTGCTAGTTTTGTTTCTACTTATTTCATCAACTATGCATTTCTATGTGTATATATATATATATACATGATTTCATCATTTATTTCGTGGTGTGTGTATTGTGTATATATATCTATGTCTATATCTATATCCCTATCTATTTCTATTTCTATCTCTATCTCTATCTCTATCTGTCCATCTATCTATCTCTATCTATCCCTACATATGTGCATATGTAAATATATATATATATTTCGAATGGGATCTTGTGATGGCGTCAACTTTCTCCGAGTCGCCATAAGGCTATGCGGGAAAACATGCTGTCTGAAGATGTCCTGAAGGCACGGAGAGGTCAGCGATTCCCACGGAGGATTTTTTGTTGGGAAAATGATCTGCAAATATTTGGTGATTGGTAGTGATTGGTAGTGATGACTATAGTACTACAGTGATTGGTAAAGCCAAATATTCTTATAGTACTGGTACTGGTAAATAAGTACTATAGTGATTGGTATGTTACTGCAGGGTTTTTCATATTTGGGTTTACTATAGTACTATTACTATCTATTACTGGGAAGTGTTTGAAGATTTCCTAAGTCATGGGAGTACCCCAAATCATCCAAGTCATGGATGACCATGACTTAGTGTTGAAACCCATATGGTGACTTGGCGTCCCCGTATTTTAGGAAACCTCTAAAAACCTCCACTTGAGGGTGAATTATATTGAATTAAAAGAGATCACGAATCACCAAACTGGAAGATTTGGCAATTTTGGGATAGTCACCCATACTTTCACCATTATTCCAATGACGTCGCAGCGAGGTCGTGAAACTTCAGAAACAGAATCATCGGTTCAACATGAATGCACATAAACTTCAACTAAAACAGTTGTCCCAGAAATTTAATAATGTGGTAAACCCAATGCCATAAACCATCCCCAAGTCATCACATTTCTTTTCGCTGCTAACAGTGTACCATCCGCAACTACGATAGTTTTATGGCCTTGGGTTTCCAACATTAGATCGTATAAGGCACATATTTACCACATTAGATGTGTCTCATATCATATTACAACAAAAGCTACAAAAAACTCAGCCCATTAAAAGTATTCCCATTCATATCACATATCACATCATATCACCAATCTTCCATGAATGCGAGAATAAGCACACTTCTTATTCCAATATATCATCCGTGTACATATTATTGCATTACGATCATTATGATACCCTCTGGTAAACTAACATAACTATGGAAAATCACCATTTTTAATGGGTAAATCCACTATAAATGGCCATTTTCCATAGTTATGTTAGTTTACCAGAGGGTAATTCCCATTTATATGACTATGCCATTACTACATGCGAGACATTCCCTGCACAGTCGAGACGCAAGCACGCCGGGTGGCACCGGCAAAGCGCAGGAACGTTCCAGCGGGCAGAGGTTCCAGCGCCACATGGCATCATCAGAGTCCGGACGATGGGCTTATCAAGGGTCACCCTATGGCAAAGATGGATGTTGAATGTCCAAAAATTCAATGGATTGTTGTTTTTTTCGGGAAACCAATAAACTTTAATAAACCGGAAACATACCCGGAAACCATCGATTTTCTGATCATGGGGCGTGAAAAATATGGTTCATACAGTTGATACAGGTTGATTAACCCTGAACTATGTACCTAACATAGCCAAGTATAGAAACATAAAATAGCTTATGGTATCATATGGTCACAAAAATGAATGTAGATATATGCTGACAATGTCCCAAAAATCTGATATCCCAAAAATCTGATATGATGGGTTGGTTACTCATCCTCATATTCTCTATGTATGATATATGATAGATTTGTCATTATTTACCTGGATATGTGTTTATTTATTTATTGGAGAATTGGATGCTGAGAAATATTCCAAAAAGTGCGTGGAGCAAGAAGGGTTGAACATGCCCAGATTGAGTTCTGCTGAGACATAATGTCATAAATCGTATTCTATACCGCGCCTATAAATGATAACCCCAAATGATTTCCAATATGCAATACCAAAACATCCGCAGTCCGCAACTCTGGGAAATTGCTGTGGTTCTCGACATGATTCCTGAGGATTTCTGAGGATGTTGGGTCAAAAGCACACGCACCAAATTCCAAAGCCGGTGGTCACAGTCACATCATTTGTCGGTGCACATCCCGGATGATCAGGTTTGTATCGTTTCCCCATGACATGCACAACTTAGGCCAAAGGAATGCGAAAACTCACTGTAAGGACTGATGCTGTTAGGTGGGCCAAGTTTTTGCCACAGGCTTTTTAAGCAAAGACGCAAACAAGTGCCCACAGCTAGAACTGTAAGTAATAGTATCATACAATACCTCCCGGTAGTCAAACGTGGCACAATCCACTACAAATGAAGGTTTTGATGGGAAAATAAGTGTACATGTTACATGGATGATTCTCGACTGCCATGTTTGATTGCCAGAGGGTAACTCATAACATTGTTGATAGTTTAACTCGCAACATTGAAGTACCACATAGAGATCAGTTGCGATTCTCCGTGCAATTGCTCCTGCCTTCCATGGGTCCAATTTCTGCCAAACAAACAGTTTACATCAGTTCCTTAACTTTCGAAATATATTTCACGTCGTTGAAATTTCGCAAAGTCTTTGATAGTCCTTGGCTTTTACGCAAAGGTCTATCTGGTTGGTGTATACCTACCCCTCTGGAAAAATGAGAGTTCGTCAGCTGGAATTACTATTCCCAATAATTATATGGAAAACAAATAAAATTCCATGGTTCCAAACCACCAACCAGTCCATCTTTCTGCAACTGTCTATCAGCCAGGACATCTCAGGACACATCGCCGCATCGCCGCGCACTGAGGTTACTCACAGCCCAGGGCTTTTGGCGTTCACGTCCAGTCCAAGGCCTCCGCGTGCGGCATGTCAGGTGGATTTCATCACTTGAAATGACTACGGCCATGAGGAAAAAACAAAAAAACAGAACACATCATCACAAAACTACGGCCAAAATGATCCAAAATGGTTTGTTCATTTATGTTGGCTTAAAATACATTTAATTGTATCTAAATCATTCGCTGGATTGAATTCTAGATTAAGATGGTTGTGCACCCCGTGGCAACAATCAATTGCCTTCCCCCTCCGCTATTATTTTGTCATGGCGGGTATGAATTTTGGCCCTCAAACCCGGCTGCGGGGACATACCATTCGGAAAAATCATCCCAAGGAAAATATGGCTCAAAAACATGCAATTGTGCATCAAGGGACTCCTTCAAAGTCAGCAAAAACAATCAACCTCCCCAATCAAAGTAATCCTCTCCCGTTCGCAGACAGCTGCCGCCTTCCCAAGTGACCTTTTCGTTGGGGGAGGAACCCAGAAAGCCGCTGATGGCATCCAATTCAGCGCACCTGAGAGTTGTAACGATGGTACAATGGATGCCGAAGCTGCAGACCATGCAGACCAGGCCCATGGATGCCCATACCTCCTACATCCTCCTACGTTTGCTGATTTTACTCTACCTCCTGTTGGTGAATATCAACAGAAATCTCATGATTTCATGATTTTCCGCATTTTTCAATAACCAGTTGGGGCTATATCACCTTTCTGGGCAAGCCTATGCAATTTGTAAAAACAATGGTGGCCCTGAGCATGGCCAATCATCTCCATATCCCAATCTCTATATCCCAATCATATGCATGCTGTTTTGGTGGTTCAACCACTACTATTTTTGATACATACCCTCCGGTGAATCAAACATGGCAACCCCACATTTACTTTGATGATTTTCCCATTGAAGCCTCGATTCTACACAGATTTCCAAGCTAGATTTTGTTTGATTTCCGGAGGGTACATCATTTATGGTTCTAGTTTGTTTCATCATTATTGTCCATCATGATTATCCCATTACAGTATATCCCTATGATCATCTCATGATCCCCATTAAATCCCATGAAATCCTTCTCAATTCCCCGTAAAGTCACCATCAAACCCCCATGAAATCCCTATTAATCCCTATATTATATAGATCCCTAATAAATTCCGTTAAATAATTACGTCTTAAATCCCATATTAAGTCCCTATTAAATCTCATTAGATCAGCATTAAATTCCGCTTAATCCCTAATAAATCCCATTACATAAATCATTGTTAAATCCCACAAAATCACTGTTAAATCCCATTATCATTATATCACTGTTAAATCCCATTAAACCCCTATATAATCCGACTAAACCCCTAGAAAAGCCCTGTCAAAATCCCAGCGACGCAAGCCAGAGATCGGCCATGGCCAAGGGAGACGGCCACGCCGCCGGGCGAGCAAGGCTCAGGACGTCCGCCTTGCCCCACGATTTTCGAGGGATTTGATGGGACCTGATGGTCAATGGAGTGGTTAAAGGGAAAATCTTAACCGGAAACCATGGTTTTTACCATCAAATATAGGGTTTTCCTGTAAATTTTCCCATCATCCAATTCTATGAGATGGGATTTGATCGGGATTGGGGGATGAGATGCTATGATTTTCGAGGGATTTAATGGGATGTCATAAGGATTTAATGGGTATTTAACCATCAACAATAGGGATTTGTATAACGGGATTTCATGGGGATATGTAATGGGAGAAATCACCACCATTAATCAACCAAACGTAATTTCTTCGGGTGTGTCTGAAAATCAGGTATACCCCCAAATGGCTGTTTAGTAGGGAAATGATGGTAAAGCACTGGATTTCGGGGTGACCTATTTTCAGACAACCCCATATAGATAGTAAGTAGCGTCAATCTACTGTAGATGATAGTGTGAGTCATTGAGTGCATTGTGAAAAATATGGAACACTGGAAGAAAAGGATAATAAAAAAAAAATGGTTTTCCAACAAACAGGGGACGGGTCGAAATTTAAGCCCCAGAAAGGGACCACACATTGAAATGTATATACGTTTAGTATTGATCAATGATTGGGCTACTCAATTTTGACCTGTACACAGAAAAACTGAGCCAACTATCAGGAACTTGTATTGGAAAAGGGAACTCTTCAACAGTTGCAGCGAGCCCTCCTGTTCACATTCCCAGCTATGACCAGTGCCATTGCCAGCCTCCTTTTTAGTAGCCTGCACTTCCTTGATGTCCTTCTCATTGGTGGGGCAAAATGGAAGATGCACTCAGGAGGAAAACGAAGAGACTGTTGATTCCCTTCATCATCACATAAACAAAGTTGAAATGACGGTTCATTATATTTTTTTCATGACATGACTATCAACAGTCATACCAACAGGAAACATGTCAATGTCCATACGTAAACAAATTGTCCACCTGTATATACTACAATCCAAAATATTCCAAAATCACTGGTTTCAGCGAAGTCCCATCTTCTTTTTTCAACACATGTACTTTCCCTTCTCTCTAGTGTGAGTATCAATATATCCGCATAAACATTGCCGGAAATGAAGCCGGCCAAACCTCCCTAACAAAAGTGTGCCTAGGCAACCCCATTGTTGGTAGCTTAAACTACCATCGTTGGATGCTTTGGATGATTTTTCACTGCCCTTCACCAGTCACGTTGGTCGATTTTCCAAACATTACTCTACTTTGATGCACCTACCTGCCCCCAAAAGAGGCTTGACATGCGTACCGATACGTAAGCGACACATGGACTAATATTTATGTATATATATATATATTCATTAATACACCAAAAAAAACACGGTAAACTCACATTGTCCATTTCTTTTCATGAAGAAACCTCCCCAAACCAGGGTTTTTACCCAAAAAAGAAGTCCTCTTGATGCTATGGTTTACCCATACTCTTGATGGTTTAAATAATCCCAGTTTCAACCTTAAGAAAAACATATCTTTACGGTTTGGTCTAATCATGTTGTTTTTTTCCGGTGGTTAAACCTACCGTTGATTCATTAAACCACCAATGTTGGATGTTTTTTGAGTTTTTACCTCAGAAACAACGTCTACCCAGTTGAAGACCACCCCTTGTTTCAAGCCATGGATCATGTTTAGGTTAACCTATAGCATCAAACGTCCTCCTCCCCCAAAAAACATCCCAATTGAATCCCAAACTTGTTGCGCAAATCTCCATTGTTCCTGAACAAGAGTCTACCTTCATTGGTTTATAACCATTATAACCGTCCTTCCACTTGGTCCTTCATGGCCAAGGTTAAGGAGTCCCCCAGCGGCTCCGAGGTCAAAAGCGCGGGCCACACTCGCACGGAAGGATCCACCTGCCGAGGACGTCAGTGGTCACATGGCTTTCTATGTATATATATATATAACTATATATATATGTATATATATATGCATGTTATATAACTATATATTACATATATATAATGTATAATATGTATATGCACATGTGTTTGTATAAATAAATTTGAAACTATATATATATATATATTATCTATATATACAGTATAAATATAACGTTTACAAAGTATAATGCGTTAACTATATGTATAATATGTATATGTACATATATTTGTATATAACTATATATGTATTTGTACGTGTTATGTATGTGTGCAGCATGTATACCTATACACATGTATAGTAAATCCATATCTTTGTATTTTGCAATGTGCAAATATATATATATATATATATACACGTATAATATTAAATATATATATATATATAATATATCTATGTAGAGTATGTATACATACTATTGATCTGTTGATATGTATATATATATATATCTAATTAGATATCTACTGTATGGATGTACTCATTTCAAGGTTTTACATACACTGAAAGTCATGTGTGACTCATTTTACCGACCATAGAAGTGATAAGGCACAATTAAGCCAGGAGTGAAATGAGTCATTGGGAGTTTCTGGGATGTATATATATATATATATACATATGTATATATCCTATAATATGCACATGTATGCATACAATATTTATATATATACATACACACTTCATCAATTGGTGGATCCATGATGATCTATCTATTGTATTTTGGACAATGTATATATACATGAGTAGTAAGAACACTTTGAATGTGTGTGCAGGTATGTAAAAAGCACAAACATACCAATACACACAGGCAAGTTCAGCAACACATTCACAGTACCAGAAAAATATGCAGCATGTAATATGTATCACTATCATTAGTATATATATATATACAGTATATATATATATATATCTATCTATCTATCTATCTCTCTCTCTCTCTCTCTCCATCGCCCTTTCCAAGAGTTCAGTCACAGACTGAAGGACTATCTTTAGTATGATCTAGCAATTATAATTATTAGTGCTCCCATGCAAGTGCAGCATAGTGCAGCGATACCCATGCCATGAAGACCGCCACATGTGGACCTGGATAGCTTGATCCCCTGGCACTTCACTGCTTGTAATGTCAACCATATGGATAGATATGGCGAGATAAACCCCCACTAATGAGGGATACTGGGGTACCACATGTCATGGAAATTTATCATAATTTATCACTATATTGGGGGATAATCCAGTTTATTCATCCAGAGCTGACATTAATCGTCGACCCAAATGAAACTACTGTATTAGTAAAGCCAAGTATTTCGCTACATTTCACTGTTTGGGGAAAGGGGGTTGAAGAAACTTAAACCTGGGGGGTTACATCGGGTTTGGCACTTCCGGCTTCCGAAATGAAATGCTTTTGCACAGCATGCCATTGATATACGTATATTTGCGCACGAGACTGCAAACAAGTTATCACAGAATTTCATAGTTGAACTGGAAGCAAGCAACTTCTTGGGCAATCACCTAGGGACCTAGGCCGGCAGAGACCCCCCCACCTGCAGTGACTGGATGTAATCAATTTCATCGCGCACACGGAGAACCTCATCCTGCAGCAACGAAGTGCTTTCGGGATCATCACGACTCTGGTGATGGGATAAGCAGAGAATGGGAGTTTTGCCAGTAGCAAGCGCAGCCATGGTCAAACATGGTCAAACATAGCAAGCCCTAAGATCTCTCTCGCTTTCTCGTCCCCAAAGACGGTTTATCCCATTGCCATAACTGGGGCAACTAACCCGGATACAGCCGGATACCATGATGTGCAAAAATCCTTTAGGATCTTTAGGTGGGCCTCTTGGCCAATCTTCAAGAATAATTTGAATATCCTTATTGAATATAGATATATGCTGTGGAATCTGTGGATAGATACTAGCAATCTTTAAGCAACAGTTGCACTGTAACATATTTGAAAAATATGCATTAGTCTCCAAGAGGAACAACAACAACAACAACAACAAAGAAATAAATGGTATTGGTATTGGAATGGAATGGAATGTGAGGATGTCCTACTTATCTATGAAAAGCTGGAATGCTCCAAGAAGTCACAACGGACCTGACTGCAGTCCCCCCTGAGTTAGAACAGCACGTGGTGACCACAAACTAGCTTCAAGCGCTACTTGTCACGGAAAAAAACGGTAGTATAACATGGTAATAACATGGTAAAACATCTCACACTTGAACATATTTCAACATATTATTGAAGGGTTTTTTCAGGGTTGTAAAAACCCTTTTCCCATGGTTTTTCCGTTAGGAAAAATGACATTCGTACCTCATTTCGCTGAGCTTCGTGCCTCCCGTTCCTCGATCATCCTCACAAGGGCCTGTTCCCTCCGTGTGGTGCCCCTTCTCATCGCCTCCGTTGTGTGGGTCGTCTTTGAAAAATGAGACCATAGGGGTACCCAGGGTATCCATATAAAATGATCCTCTAGAAATAGGAACATGACGATCAAACATCAAATAAGGAATCATGATGAATCATGATTCTATCTTATTCTAATCATGTACATGTACGGTTTCAAGATCTATAACAAATGTCTTGGAGCGATCCAGAAAATGCCTTCCATTGAGATGGGCCGGCCTGCAAATGAAATAGAATGAAATAGACCAACAAAATCGAAGTATGGGCATATCTATATATTCTGATTGCATATATTCAACCTGGGTGTTCTTATTTATTATAGTAAGACATTGGCAACCACAACCCAGTTTGCAGTTTCGTTCCAAGTCCCCGTCTGCTGAACAACTCAGGGTTCATCCCAATGAATATATGATTTGGAGGTTGAAACCAAGGCTCCTGGGGTTGATCCATCCATAAACATCCATAAACCCATCCATTGATCTTCCACAGGAGAACTCCATTTCTTGATAGTCCAACTGATAAAGGTTCCCAGCCATAAAAGCTACCCCCAGTCATCATGCAGTCGTCATGGAACATGACTTACCGTCTGATTATTTAACATAGCCATGGAAAATCACAATTTTTAACAGGTAAACCATCTATAAATGGGTCATTTTCCATGGCTATGTTAAATAACCAGAGGGTAGTATAGGTTAACAACCCATGGTGACGACTCGTTACGACTGGTGATCCCCCATGACTCCAGGCATCGGCATCGGCAGTCATCGCCTCCAAACGACTGCGCATCAGTGGCAGCTCTCTCTGGAGCTGCATCATCTCTTCATATTGCCGTTCCAGCTCCTCATAAAAAAATGAAGCGCCGACTTCTGTGGTCTGAAAATGGTGGATTAAAGTTCAACACTGGGGATTTATAGGGTTGTTTCATGGGGTATATATATATATATATATTTTTTGGTCAGGGCTTCGCGAAGGATTTGCCCTACCAATTGGCTTGCATCCTTGTGCAGCAAAGTATTGTTCATGTTGAGTCACTGTGGAACACGTGAGAATTATGAATCAAAAGGGTGAACTACTGAAATTTGTGAGACATTGACGCATGCTACGATGCCAACAATCAGTTTCAGACAGGGGAAAGAGTTGATACCAGGATGCGTAGTCGGACTTCAAGAGCATATGCCGTAGCTTGTCCATATTGGAAGTGACAATGCGCCAGGTATTGTGATATGGCAGCACTATTTGGAGGACGAATGGCCGACTCAGCATGCACAGGTGGCAATACAGATTGGTCAGTCCACCTATCAGAAGCGAAGCGTCGTCATGTGGTTCACATTCTGACTTCCACTGACAAAAACCTTCTGAGCGGTCCAGCCATGTTGCCTCCAATTTATTTGCATGTATGTGTATAAAAATGACCTGGAGCCATGCAAGATGGAACCGTAGTAAATATTTTGGGTGTTCCCAAGGTTGGGCGTCGAGGAACTCCACATTGGTGCGGTCCAGCGGTATAGCGTTCCATGTCAAGAAACATTGTGTGAGTGATTTCCAAGCGTCTCGATCCAATGCCATGTGTCCGTAGTCACCGTCCAATGCGTTTTCAGTCCAAAATTTTGAAATTAAACTGTGAGGGGTGTTCCAGGGTCCCGGTCGGTTCAGCTTGCTTTGGTGTTGTTGTTTGACATGGTGTAGCATGATCCGTGCTGGATGCCTGCTGTAGAAGTCCTGTCTGCAAATGTGCCCAATGAAAGTCCAATATCGTCGAAGAAACTGGTTCTCCCAGCTTCCCGCTGGCGTCATGTGCAGAATCCAACGGTTCACTATGTGTCGTCGAAACCTCAAGATTTGGTGTGTTTCATCTTCAGTCATACTGGGAATGAACAGGTTGAGGGCCTCGATGAGTAGTGTAGCCTGGGTCACCCGCAATTTCCGCCGAAAAAGCTGATATGGATATAGTGTTGGGGACAGCCAGGGGAAAGCTGGGCCAACATACTGGTCAAGTAATTTGATGGTAGTGCTGGGGTATGTCCAGTGTGACTTCTTCAGTATTGGCTTCAACTTGCCCCATGCGCCAAAAATCAATTGTATGGCTTGTTGGTGCATTGCATCCGTATCCAAATTGTATCCAAAGGATTTGCGAAGGTACTGCGTGTGTTGCACCCAGGGGAACATTTTCAGGAGTTCCATGTCTTGCTGGGGTGTCCGGGAGAGCATAACATGGCTTGCTATCAAGCAGCTTTTTGAGAAGTTGACCTCCAGACCTTGTTTGGACAAGCATGCCAAGAATGTCGGCAATAGCCGGATAGCTTCTGCCCAATCACTGAAACACAACAGAATGTCATCCACAAACAAAAGTAGCCATAGAGGAGGGAATGCTGGCGTGTAGCCATCTGCTTCCCGAGAACTCAACAGGCCTCCAATTGCATGGTCGAGGGTTCGGGCGAAAAGACCTGCGGAATGGCTGCCTCCTTGTGGTGTGCCATTGGTGCAGTGGATGTCCCAGTGTTCGTTGAGAAAGGAAAACCGGAGTTTCTGCTCAAGGAGTAGTGTCATTAGCTGCATAGCTTCGTGACAGGCAGCAGCCGGCAATGTTGCGAGAAAGCTCGCCACGCTTGCATGACTTAGGTTGTCAAAGGCTCCCTTGATGTCAAGTTTGATGAAGATCGGTTCCTTGCCTGTGACCCGTGCGATGGCCATCATATGCTGAGCTGCAAAGAGTGCTTCAACAGGTTGGCCGCCAGGAACAGCTCCAAGTTGCGCTGTCAAGGGGGGCCAATGCGGGGCAAGGCGCTGCATGAGGATGCTAGCATACAGTTTTTGAGCAGCCTCAAGCAGGACAATAGGGCGAATTTGGGTTGCCAAAGTGGGGCTGGCGGACTTGGGAATTAAGCAGGCAATGCCGAGGAGGAGGTCTGGGTGGATGTCACCTTGTACGAGCATGGTGTTGAGCAGACGGCGGAGTAGCAGCCAGCAGAAACTCATTGGACATCCCAGTGGATCCGGAGGTTTTGGCCATCTTGAGCATCGATCGGTGAGAGAGGTCTTGGCGAAAAGTTGTTGGAAGTGATCTTTGACGGTCTGGATGGCGGAGGGCTGGCTGCCAGAATGCCCGATGAGGTGGTTCCAAGTGGTTTTGGGTTTGTGTTTGGCCTTCAGGAATGCAATGGCAGAGGCGTCGCCAGCTGAGGCTGCAGCATGGAGGTCATGTAGCCACCGGGCTCGCTCAGCACGACGGGTTGCGAGGATGTGTCTCGACATTGATGCTCGCTGGTGGGGGTCTGTGAGGGTGTTGCGGAGGCGGCAAAGTTGTTTGTATATATATATAAATATTTGTATATATATGTATATTTTATATATATATATATATGTGTATATGTATGTATATATATATATGTATGTATGTATGTATGTAATGTATGTATGTAATGTATGTAATGTAATGTAATCTAATGTAATGTAACGTAACGTAACGTAAGTAATGTAATGTTATATTATGTTATGTATGTATGTATGTATGTATGTTTGTATGTATGTATGTATGTATGTATGTATGTATGTATGTATGTATGTATGTATGTATGTGTGGGTACGGATATTTTATGGGATGCATACATACATATAATCATAAATAAATAAATAAATATATATATATATGTATGTATGTATGTATGTATACCCAACCATAACAACTTGGGGCCTGTCTGAAAATGCGGGATTAACTCACGGTTCATGGCAGTTTGAAGAGTTGAAGTGATGATTCGTCGATATTAATCGTCAAGATTTGGGATAATTAACTAGTACCCTCTGGTAATTCAACCATTTGCTATGGATTGAGAAACATGACTAGAATCGTAGATTAATCGTCGAACTAACTGGGCCATTTAGAATAGCTCTGTTAAATTACCGGAGGGTAAGCAAAACCAAGCCACCATCGAACCATCATCAACCAGTTCTAAAATAAAAAACATTTCCAATAGAGGGGGCAAAATTAACCCTTATGGAATCATCAGCTAACATATATTCTTATAATATTCTTATATATTCTTACATATTCTTACAATGTGGGCCACGCCCGCCAAAAAAAAAAACAGTAGGGTTAGTTTCCTCCCGTCTTACTGGAGATATATCTGCCATAGCTTCATAACCATAAACCATAGATGAACCCTGGATCATTGAGACCTTGAAACCAACCACAGAATCCACGTTCTTCACTACCGCCCAGTGTTGGAGAGGTGTGTGGACACGTTTTTCTCAATATCATTCAATAACTCCTATGAGAAACACATCGTATCTAGCACGTTTTTTAGTTTCCTTACCTACAGCAACCTTCACTATCTACTATCAGTGGCTGGGGGGATCTATGAAACATACTCCTATCCCATCCACTAAATTAAGTATCCCTGTGGGCTTGGGCTAGTTCATAAATGTGCATAACTACTTAACTACGTCCAATAAACCACTTACATTAGTATGTATAACATTGTATAACCCCCAACCGAGCCAATCAACCAAGCTGGATAAATGATAATAATTCAGTGACCTACTTTGGGATAGTTGCCCCTAATCATCATCTATAATCCCAACCAATCAACCGTTGTGGCTCGACACGACTCCTTGAGCTCCAGTTCGGCTGTCACCACATCACAGTACGTGGCCTTCTTTCTGGGTGCCTCAAATAGCAGCGGGAGCCAACAAATTGCTGTGGGCGTGTGGTATCGTATGACTGTGTAAAGTTCTGCTTGTGCGTTCACGTCTGTACATTTCTTGCATAATTTAGGCATATATTATATATATATGCACATGAATATCAGAGATGGAATCAGGTGGAACATAGCAAATGATTGAAATCACCGCTGTAAAGAAGTGAGCAACCAGTTAAACACCATGTTCGAAAAATATTCATATCTTCGGTCGCGGAGGGAAACAAACAGAGTCACAACCAAACAATCATTCACAAGGGCAAGTGGTTTTTAGCTAGAATCTGGGGGATTCAACCAACACAATCGTAGAATATCATTGGAGGCTATTTTATAATTCAATCACCTTTTCTGATAGAATCACAAGCCAACAACAACCACTCTATTTTAGGATATTTTAGGTTTGTTAAAAAAACAATCCAAGCAACAAAACATCGGAGGGATCTACCTTTGGGGGAGGCGAACTTGCAGGCCAGGTTTGATGATCCGAGGCTACAACATGCAGCCACTTGAAAATCTTGAAAAATCCCAGTATTTCATCTTATATTTCTCTCTTGGCACGAATGAAACATATATGTTGGTTTGTATGACGGTTACCGATTACGAGCACTCCCAGATCCCGTGCCATTCTTGAGAATGTCAAGTGGCCGGCGGGCGCGATGGGTGCGGCGCATGTGGCGGGTGCGGTCGCATGGGGTGAAACGCCGTTGTGGAGCAAGAGATGATGGTCATGAATCCTTACACATGTTGACACCGGTTAATGTTCTGAAGCCATCCCAAAAAACTCGGTTGAAACTGGGTCTGAGGAAGGTCAGTTGCATGATTGGGCTTGAGATGACAAGCTTAGCTCGTCTTTGAGTGATTTCACTGTGCTCTCAAGGAATCACGAATCATCTTGGAGGAGATGAGCAAACTAGTACAGAAAGAACCTAACAGAGAAAACAAATTACATCTTACCGCGCTCTTCAAATATCTTAAAATCAAGATATTTTGAAGTCAAATATTTGGGAGTTCCAAGCTGCGGGGAATGCGACAAGTGCCAGGGTGAAACATCAGTACTTGAGCAGCGGCGCGGGCCAGGTCAATGCGGTCAATGCGGTCAATGCGGTCAATGCTTGGCAGGTGAAAATGATCATGCCCAACAGAAACAGGACACAATGACAAACATCATATTGTTTGATGTGTCGTGAGTCCATTGGTCCATGCTTTGTTTCAGATGACAATGATGAGTCCTACAGGGACATTCGAAGAGGATCACTTTTGGCATTGGAATGCCCTTTGCATCACATCCTGCCTGCTACATCCTGCTAGGCCATACATATGAAGAGCATATCATTTTTGGTTGCCAACCCTTCCCCCGAAAAGAAAACAATGAAAACACACACATATATATATATATACATATTGAGATTTGGGATAGTGCGAAAAAACCGGGAAAGAAAACTAAACTCTCTGTATGGATCAACATCTGGCTAAATCACGATAAATCACAATATATCGCAACCCCAAAGTAGATAGACAAGCTTGATATCTGCAAATATGCACTATAGATATCATCCGTATCATACTGGAAACACATGCCTATCATTGTCTATCTTTTTGATAGTTACTATGATTCGATATAATTCACCAACCTGAAAAAATCGGCCTGGCCGCAAAACATTCCGACCTGGGCGGGTTGGCAGGGCCCAGCCCTCCATACATTGCACCAAGGTTTGGAATGTCGGTTGAGTTTTTTGTCGTTTTGGATGAATGGGACATGTGCTTGTTTAATGTTGAAATACTCCTAGTAAGGGACCCTAAATGAATAGATCTGGTACTAATGCAAACTAAACCAGGGTTTTTGAAGGGGATGTTGTATTGGGAAAAACAAATCAGTCTCAACGTGGGTATGTGTCAAAATTGAAGTATTTGTTGGGCATACAGTTGCTTATCTCTTGTCCAACTGCATCTGTTGAGGCACAGATTCAGGTCCCCAAGATCTCAGGGGCCATTGCAGCATGCGATTCGAGGGAACCAATCTCCATGGATTTCCCATGGATGGCGAGAATCCCCGATATAGGGGATAGTATATATCCTGTATACTCATCAATCAACAGGGATTTTGGTAGAGATACCTCCAATTTGGATCCTATCTTGTTTTGATCAGATCCCCAGCCACGGACTTTTACTCGAAACGAAGATGTGAGCGTCCCAAACGAGGTAGTTTTGATTCGACGGCTCAAGAGCTGCTGAAGTAGATCAGTGCTGAAATGATCTTAATGTGCTTAAACCAAGAATAAACTACCCATGTTTGATGGTTTATACCACCTATCTATGGTGATTTGGGGGATGGTTTATTATTGTTTTAACATGTTTTAACATGTTTTGACCACATGATATGTCTTGCAGTCTGGACTCAGTGCATTGGGTCATGTCAATTTTCTCAATCTGGTCAGCGTGGGATGGTCATGGGACCTGGGATGACAGAAATTTGTGCTGCTGGTTTCGCTGCTTCACACGGAAGGTGCTGCGACAGCCTGGAGTTTTCGATCACCGAAGACCCGGTACTGGGAACCTTCAAAATGGCGATATGCTTAAGCGTAAAATGATCTAATGTATCACTAGTATTAGATAGTTGGAACATCTATATTGCACCATGTAATATAGAAAATGATATATCTACAGTAATGCAGACTACAGACTATAGAGAACATCTAGTAACTAGTTGTGCAAACAATAGAGCACACCGACCCTCAATATCCTCATTTTTTGCTGGGATCCGTCTTCAATTTTGAACTACTGGTTGGTCTAATTTAGATTTAAATGGGTTGAAGTCTAACTGTGACTCTCTAATTTAGATATGCTATTCTAGCCACAATAGTTTCGCAAATCTGCAAATTTAATGTTCAATCCAACCAAGCAAGTAGTAGTACATTATAGTGCATTATAAATTTTCCTAGGTCATCAATCAACATCAACATACATCAAATACTGTAGTAACTGGTGTATATCTAATAATGTTGAAAAATCCACCCATTTCATAATCAATATCAACCAGTTGGTAGATGAGCATAATCCAATTCTAGTCCCAGGGGCTCTTAGGAATCCCAATGGGAATCCCAACTGGTGCAAAAAAAAATCCATCCACAGTACATCAACCACCACAATATTCCTATGCTACCATTCTTTTGTTAGATTCCATATGAGTTACTAAAATCACCATTAACCACTATTGATCACTATCAATTTCACTAGGATTCACACAAAAACCATCTATTAGATCACCATTGTTCACTGTTAACCATCGTTTCTTTTCCTCCCAGTTGGACTCGAATTCTGGGCCTCACTTGCTCATACCTCCAAGGAATTGCGCTGGCGCCGCACCCAGCTCTTCGAGCTTTGCTTTGATAAAGCCTGGGCCGGCCGCTTAAACAACGGCAAGGGCCAAAGGAACCCGTGAATTGATGGAATTTCATGGGAAATTCATTGGGAATGTACTAGGGGTTTTCACCATCAACAGGATGGTTCCTTGGAATTTCAGAGGGATTTCAGCATCAGCTATATGTATGTATACCAGTAGTACCGCACAAGGCGGTGGCGGAAGTTTCGAAAATATGAAACCTATAGGAGAGGTTGGTTGTTGTGAATCACGGATGACAGAGCAAATCCACTGATGAACCGACAGGTGGTTGGAGTTGTGTTTTTTGGAACTGTTGCAATGGTTGCAGCGGTCACCTTACAACAGCTGCTGGATGTAGCGTGGTGTAGTGCAGTTGTAGTTGCAGTTGCAATTGTAGCTGTAGTTGTGGTGTAGTGTAGTGGAGCTGTAGCTGTAATGTCGTATAATTAGTGTCTTGGCAAGCGCAGTTGCAGTTGTAGTCGTGGTGTGGTGTAATTAGTGTAGTGTAGTGTGGTGTAGTGTAGTGTAATGCAATTAAGTGGTATTTGCAGTTGTAGCTGCAGTTGTAGTGTAATGCAATGTAATCAGTGCAGTGTAGTGTTGTGTAATGTAGTGTGGTCGTAGTGGTAGCTGTATTTGTAGTTGTAGCATGCTGCTGTTTAATTAGTGTAGCGTAGTGTAGTTGTAATTGTAGTTGTAGTTGTGGCAGTGGCGTTAGTAGTAGTAGTAGTAGTAGTAGTAGTAGTAGTAGTAGTAGTCGTAGTAGTAGTAGTAGTCGTAGTTGTAGTCGTAGTCGTAGTCGTAGTCGTAGTCGTAGTCGTAGTAGTAGTAGTAGTCGTAGTCGTAGTCGTAGTCGTAGTCGTAGTCGTAGTCGTAGTCGTAGTCGTAGTCGTAGTCGTAGTCGTAGTCGTAGTCGTAGTCGTAGTCGTAGTAGTAGTAGTAGTAGTAGGAGTAGGAGTAGGAGTAGGAGTAGGAGTAGGAGTAGGAGTAGGAGTAGGAGTAGGAGTAGTAGTAGTAGTAGTTGTTGTTGTTGTTGTTGTTGTTGTTGTTATTGTTGTTGTTGTTGTTGATGTTGATGTTGATGTTGTTGTTGTTGTTGTTGTTGTTGTTGTTGTTGTTAGTGTTATTGGTGTAGTGTAGTGTAGTGTACTTGTAATTAGTGTAGTGTAGTGTACTTAGTGTAGTGTAATGTAGCGTAGTATATTTGTAGTTGTAGTTGTGGCAGTAGGTGTAGCGTAGTGGTAGCTGTAGTAGTTGTAACTGTATCTATTTATCCATTTATCTATCTATCTACCTATCTACCTATCTACCTATCCACCTATCCACCTATCCACCTATCCACCTATCTACCTATCTACCTATCTATCTATCTACCTATCTACCTATCTACCTATCTACCTATCTACCTATCTACCTATCTACCTATCTACCTATCTAACTACCTATCTACCTATCTACCTATCTACCTATCTACCTATCTATCTATCTCTCTATCTCTCTGTCTGTCTATCTGTCTATCTGCCAGCTTGAAAACGAAGCTATTCTGCGAGACTTCCTCAGGTTTTGAACTTGACAACATCAAAAACGCAGCAATTCAGCGAGACTTCCTCAATTTTTGAACTTGACAACGTCAAAAACGAAGCAAGTCTGCGAGACTTCCTCATTTTTTAAAGTTGACAACATAAAAAACGAAACAATTCTGCGAGACTTCCTTCAAAAATGGATAGTTGAGTGCAGAGCTGACGGCCTCGTGCCAATGCGTTTTGCGATTTTTCCACTCCATCTCTCTAAACTACAGCGCCTGCCACGAAAAAGTGATGCCAGGTCATACGAAGTGCTGTACCTGTCACGCAAAATCATCTCAGCAAACCTGAAGATCTGATGCTCCAAAATGCAATCCCTCTCAGGAAATCAGCGCCCGGACCTCCTAACAGCTCTCATGAACATGTCGCTTTTACTGCGCCTGCCACGCGAAATGCATCTTTGCAGATCCTCTTCAAATGTCCCACGCCTGTCATCGTTTTTGGACATGCTACAAAACCCTCACGTGTTGCTCACTTTTGACAAAGTGCACAATCCCCTGCGCCTGCCACGCGAAACGTCATCTGAACGTCAAAAAGTGGTCCGAACCCCGAGTGTTTTTTACATTTTGACTTCGAAATGTGCTTCGCGCCGCAAGGGCGTGCACTTTTTCGACATCGCAACTTCGAAAAGTGGTCCGGAGCATAGTGTGTCTTGTACAGTTTGGCTTCGAAATGTGCTTCGCGCCACAACGGCGTGCACTTTTTCGACATCTCAACGTCCAAGAGTGGTCCGGAGCTGGTGCGTTGTGTACCTTTTGACTTGGAAATGTGCTTCGCGCCACGACAACGGCGTGCAATTTTTCATCTCTCATCTGCCCAGCGGGCTCTGCACCCGCCGCTTTAGCGAGCCTACTTTTCGACCCTCTAGAGCCAGAAATCATTGGAAAAACACAGTGTTTCGCGATTTTACTACCTTTTCGGGCACCTGGATCTTCTTTCTTCTGACACTTTCTCTTCTCTGATATTCTCTCTTCATCTCTTCTCTCTTCTTCTCTTCTCTTCTCTATTCTTCTGCTCCACCTCTGCTTTTCATCTGTCCATATTTTCGGAAGTTTGACTTCTAAACTTCTTTCGATTATAATATATATATATATGTATATATATGTATATATATGTGTGTGTATAGGGATTTAATGGGATTGAATGGGAATATAATTGGCTTTAATTGGGGTTTAATGGGATTTAAGCATCAACTATAAGAACTGGGATTAATTAAATGGAATTTCACCACCAAAAATGGGGATGATTCCCTCTGGTAATTTAACACATTGCTATCGAAACCATGGCCAATTTAGTTCTATTGCGCAGAAACTGCGATGTTACTTGATTTTCCATAGCTTTGTTAAATACCAGAGGGCATCAGTACCATCTTTAGTAATTCGATGCAATTCCTTCTACAAAAAGGAACTCCATTTGCGGATGGTTGCAAGTTTAAACCACCGACTTCTAAAAGTGGGGATTGTTTTCTTCTTGGGTTGGCCACAGTGTCTAGTTTTCATAGCCCGGCAATGATAAGTTACCATTGCGTAAGATTGCAAAAAAGGAATATGTTCTCTTTTCTTGGGGGGTGGGCAATCAAAAGGGGCTAGTCAGTCATATCTAGAACTAGATATCCGCCGACCCCGGCAGACGCAAGGGGGAGCGCGCCAGGGAATAAGACAAGCAAAGACAAGCAAGTTTAGCCGCACTAGCAGCAAGAGCAGCAGCGGCAGCAGCAGCAGCAGCAGCAGAAGCGATAGCATGTATTTTCTCCGCAGGTAGGCTGCTGAGTTTTTGTGCACCAGCTTCCCGGAAGTCTTGTGGGTCGGCCATGTAGGAATGCATGGTTGTCTTCGGATAAGCGTCCGACGCGAAGTTCGGCTTGCAGGGCCTGTTCGTCCTTCCGTGCCTTGCTGTTTTGGTGCCGGGAGGTGCTTTTGATACTCTTCTGTTAGCAGCAGCAGGTGCTTTTGGGCAGCAGCAGCAGCAGGTGAGCTGGTGGGAGATTGAAAAAGTGGAAAAGATTGAGAAAAAGACAGGGAGCAGCAGGCAGCAGCAGGCAGCAGGCAGCGGCAGGCAGCGGCAAAGTTGCAATTTTATAGTAGGGTTTCAGAAGTGACGTTAGGCCCTTTTTTGGTGTTCCTTTGCTACGTTTTGGGCACGAAATTAGGTGGTGTTTTGCTGTTTCGGATGTGTTTCGAAAAGGGTGTCTGGCTGTTTGTTTCTTGCTTTGGAGGCTGTTTGATTGCAGCAGCACCACAGCAGCAGCAGCAGCCACCAGCAGCAGCACCAGCAGCAGGCAGCAGCAGGCAGCAGCAAGGAGCAGCAGGCAGGCAGCAGCAGGCAGGCAGCAGCAGGCAGCAGCAGGTAGCAGCAGGCAGCAGCAGGCAGCAGCAGGCAGCAGCAGGCAGCAGCACACAGCAGCACACAGCAGCAGCAGGCAGCAGCAGGCAGCAGCAGGCAGCGGCAGGCAGCGGCAAAGTTCCAATTTTAAGGCAGGCAGCAGCAGGCAGCAGGCAGCTGCAGGCAGCAGCAGGCAGCGGCACAGCAGACACCAGCAGAGGCAGCAGCAGGCAGCAGCAAGCAGCAGCAGGCAGCGGCAGGCAGCGGCAAAGTTGCAATTTTTATAGTAGGGTTTCAGAAGTGACGTTAGGCCCTTTTTGGGGTTCCTTTGCTACGTTTTGGGCACGAAATTAGGTGGTGTTTTGCTGTTTCGGATGTGTTTCGAAAAGGGTGTCTGGCTGTTTGTTTCTTGCATTGGAGGCTGTTTGATTGCAGCAGCACCACAGCAGCAGCAGCAGCAGCCACCAGCAGCAGCACCAGCAGCAGGCAGCAGCAAGGAGCAGCAGGCAGGCAGCAGCAGGCAGCAGCAGGTAGCAGCAGGCAGCAACAGGCAGCAGCAGGCAGCAGCAGGCAGCAGCAGACACCAGCAGAGGCAGCAGCAGGCAGCAGCAAGCAGCAGCAGGCAGCGGCAGGCAGCGGCAAAGTTGCAATTTTAAGTAGGGTTTCAGAAGTGACG
>CAMXCT020001685.1:0-138098 GCA_947184155.2 Cladocopium goreaui | reverse complement strand
GATGCCAGGTATGACACATGTCCGCGAATCTCGGACAAGGAAGCTGCATCAGAAGGCTGCTCCCGGGAATCAATCTGCAATTTCAATACCGTCCCACGCAGTCCACAGAAGTGATATGCCAGCGAGGTCTCGTCCATGTTGATGAGCAAAGGCTGCCGCCCTGAAGGCGCATCGGCCACAGCTGCATTCATCCAACGGAAAAAGCCACGGCCTGCAAAATTGGGGTCAAAGATGGTCCCAAAAATGGGACCGCCAGGCGGTCCCAAAAATGGGTCCGCCAAAGTGGTAGGAAATGAAAACAAAAGGGTGGTCACAATTACGGTCCCAAAAATGAGACCGCCAGACGGTCCCATTTTTAGGACCGGAAATGTACATAAAAGGCTTTCAATCGGCTCCCTAAAATTTGGATCAATTCCTTCAATACTCATACGAGACACCTTGCTATTCCTAAGCTCAGGAGGAACATGATCGTGGACTCGCAGCATCCCAATACGGGCATGCCAGCGACGCCGAAAGCTTGCCAACCACTTTCGCTTCGTCCGGGCAGAAGCTGCAAAAATCTTCTCCATGGCACTTTTCGTTGCCGCTGGCAAATTTGTTGGCAACAGGTTCGGCCCTTGTTCCATAATCTGGCTGCGCGATGGCGCCACGCCATGCACAAAATTCTGCGCACGCAGCCAACTGCAAAGCCTGTGCTCCACAACATAACGGCAAGCAACAACATTGTCCTTCGGCGTGACATGTGCACAAGCTGTGGGGTCTGGCCCGCACTGTGCCATTTCTTGTTCAAATTCAGATTTCACATCATTCACTATAGCGTTCTTTGCGCCCAAATCTGGAGGCTGGAGTTGCAGCTTGCTTTGTCCCCTTCCCAGAAGGAAGTCCGCCACAATTTCCGGCTGGAAGCTTGAGAAATGGAAGACAAGCAAGGTCCTAGGAGAGGACGACGCGTGCAAGGTCTTCTTCTGCGCAGATGACAGTCTGCGCTTCTTTTGCTGCAAGGCACGTATTTGGCGCCGCAGTTGCAAGCTACATGGATTCGGCATTGCTTCTCTAGGCAACATGAAGAATGGAATGCAAATAATATGTCGTGAAAGTTGCTTGGCTTTTCTTCTGGAACCTGCATGGCCTATTTCCCACCCTACCCAGCAGCCACACTTCTTGTATACCAATGCTTCTGGCCACGGCAAAAAAGCATCCGGAATCATAACAGGTACGTTCATGCTGCCATCACGAAAAATTGCGGTAGCATCCTCATGCCTTGCGTACTCATCATGGACGGACACCAGTTAAAAACTTGCATGCCGCTTGAACTTCCAACAAAATGCAAAACCTGATTGCAAATAATCTGCCAAAAGTAAGAAGTCGCTACAGGGGAGGCCCAAAACTCCGAAGCCAATCCAAGGAGCAGCAAACGGTACCAAAAACAGGACCCCCCACATTAGCCCCAGAACCACCAGAGCAACACCAGCCCTCAGCCTGCAGCGCATTCTGCTTGCCAGCTGCCTTTGCCTTTGCTTTGGCGGCATCACCTGCAAGCACGCCACAACAAAGCAGCGTATCACAAACCCCAGACTTCTTCCATGCGAACAGAATCGCTGATAACATGTTTGATTTCCAGACGCTTTCTGCAGTCTAATTGCCATGATGTCCAGCTGCTACTCCGCCTACTCCGCTAAACTTCTACTCGCCGCACAGTGATGCCCCTAGATCTATAGGCAGAAAGACAATTTCAGGCACAGGTGCGGAGTAAGACGAACAAGAAAATTTGAGTATTCCGAAACGCTTTCTCTTTCTGCAGTTAATTGCATGATGTCCAGGCTGCTACTACCGCCGCCTACTCCGCTACTTCCGCAAGTGATGCCCCTATAATCTATAGGCAGAAAGACAATTTCAGGCACAGTATCGGAGTAAGACTAACCGAAATTGAGATTTCCAGACGCTTTCTGCAGTCTAATTGCCTGAATGTCCAGCTGCTACTCCGCCTACTCCGCTTACTCCCCGGCAAGTGATGCCCCTAGATCCTATAGGCAGAAAGACATTTCATGCAACAGGTCGGAGTAAGACGAACAAGAAAATTGATATTTCCAGACGCTTTCTGCAATCTAATTGCCTACTCCATCCCGTTTTAAACTAATACTAGTATTGATTAGGGGAATGTACGGAATTGTCGGTGTACATGCTTCAGAGTTCACAAACGTTAGGAGTCTAGGGGGAAAGGGGTACAGACAAAAGACTCAAGCCCGACTATCAGCACGCCCATTCTTGCCTGGAAGTCACTGCTCCGGAGACAACAGCTTCCAGCAGAAGTGCGACCTTGGCGACACCGGAACCATGGGGAAAAAAATTGGCCACAACCGTGTGTCCTAGCTTTAGCTCTGCGAAACTACTTGCAATGTGGGGCAACAACGATCGTTCCTGACACGAATGGCTCCTATAGTGCAACCTACTGTCTGACAAATCCGACAACTATCCTATTCCATCCAGTCTCATGGTCTCTCTCACATGTGACTAGCTGCTTTGGGGTCCGCACGGCGCACTCCAACAACAAATGGTCACTTGTGCTGTGGTGACTAGAGAAACGGCTGCAGCCACTAAGAGCACTCACATTGCACATGTTTTTTACATGTCCGCGCATGAATGCTCATCAAGGTTCGAGAAGCTTCCATATATAAAGGGAACAGAAAAAGACAGTCTCGGAATGTGGTTTGTCCAAATAATAAACGTCAACATCACTGGGGCTCCAATGGAACAGGTGCTACATTGACAAGAACAGGTCACGACATCGGCAACCCAAAAAGCAATAAACAACTGCAAACCCAAAGACACGTCATGGTGGTACAAACGCTACTGCCAACCCAAATTGCAAGTCTGTTGGTGAAAGGCTTGCAAAACAGAACTGAGCTGGGGGGGTTCAATCACAACCTATCTTCTTTGAAGTTACAGGAATTAAGACCCACAGCGAGGCAATGGAATGAAACGTTGTTGCATTGTTACACCAACAGTATGAAAACACAAAGCAGCAAAAGTCACACTGAAGCTACAAAACGCTTGACATGACATCAAAGCACAAAAGAATAACGAAACCCAACTTGGTTGGAGATGTTTGGTTTGCAAAGGGCGCGAACGCACGCAACGCGAAAATGCTTGGAGGTACATAAAGTCGGTCACCGCACAAGCAACGAGTTGCACGCCGAAGATAGTTGGAGTCTAGAACTCCCAGCGCAAGCGTAACGTATCTGTACGTCCTGCAACTATTCCAAGGAAGTACGACTCCATGCCGTTATTAGCCCGTTAGTGTACCGACGCGCGGGTAAAACGGTGCGTATGGAACTCTTCCCACCCACCTCACCCACCAATGGTTTTTGAAAGCCAACCCGTTCACACCGGGGTTTAAGGTGTACCACACCCCTGGTGTTTAAGGTGAACCACACCGGTGTTTAAGGTGTACCACACCCCTGGTGTTTAAGGTGAACCACACCGGTGTTTAAGGTGTACCACACCCCTGGTGTTTAAGGTGAACCACACCGGTGTTTTAAGGTGTACCACACCCCTGGTGTTTAAGGTGAACCACACCGGTGTTTAAGGTGTACCACACCCCTGGTGTTTAAGGTGAACCACACCGGTGTTTAAGGTGTACCACACCCCCGGTGTTTAAGGTGAACCACACCAGTGTTTAAGGGGTACCGCCACCACGGTGTTTAAGGTGAACCACACCGGTGTTTAAGGTGTACCACACCCCCGGTGTTTAAGGTGAACCACACCGGTGTTTAAGGTGTACCACACCCCTGGTGTTTAAGGTGAACCACACCGGTGTTTAAGGTGTACCACACCCCCGGTGTTTAAGGTGAACCACACCAGTGTTTAAGGTGTACCACCACCACGGTGTGTAAGGTACACCCCACCTGCAACCCTGCAAGCCCGCCTACGACCCTCAAACCTCCACCTACGACCCTTCCAGATCACACCTGCGACCTGCAAATCTCCTTGTATAGGGAGCGCACCTACGACCCACAAACCTCCACCTATGACAATTCCAAGTCACACCTACCACCTGCATATCCCCTTGTAGGGAGCGCGCCTACACCCAACGATTCACTACCCAACGAGTGCAAATGTTTCTGGTTGCTTATGTGCTGCACACAAATTCCCGCGCTTCTGCGTGAACATGGCCACACGCAAAACCACGCGTATGTTTTGAGCAACAAAACTACAAGTAGTCGCTATACATTACACACCGTCCAGAAACAGTGACAAAATTTGCAGCATTGTAGAGATTAAGTCACTAGAGCAATTTCTGTCCGAAACTGTGAGCGACATTGCTCATCTTACAAAGAAGCTGCAAAATGACAGCTCTTTTCCCAGCAGATTGGCCTCGAGTTACAATCGGCAGAACATGCGTCTGCTTGCCAGCTCGAAAAATGGAGGAAGGTCGAAAAATGCTCTTTACACACATACAGTTGCTCTCACTTAGCCTCGGAGGCCGGCCCCTCCACTTCCTTTGCCTTGGATGGAAAGCGAAAGCATGAAAACGAAAATGGGGGAGACGCTGGGAATGATCTTACACAATCAAAAGAAGGCCACCCGGCCTCCTCAACTTCCTTGCTCTTTGCATCTAGGAGGAGTTGCAGATCTGCCTTTGACAACCCTTTGGCAGCCTGCCATTCATGAACATGAGGACACACAGCGTCCTGCACGTGACAGTCCGCCCAGCACTCACGCAGAGGCAGAGAGGCACCTTGATTAGACGGGTCCGTTTGCGGAGGGCATTCTTTTCCATCTTCTTGGCTTCGCAGGCTGCTTTCTTCGCAGCTTCATGCTTGTGCTTCAAATCTTGGAGCTGTTCACACAGCACGGCCTCACACATAACAGACTACAGTCGTCCCCAAAATCACCCCAACACAGATTTCCAAGGATAGGATGCCCACTCAAGGTGAACTGGCATGGGGGGGCATGGATCACTGGGTGATGCCAGGCTGAATGCGATGACTACCTACCTGCCTGGCTTCACCTACTCAACTCTCCACCTGACGAACTCTAAACGACATGCGTGTGGACATGCATCAGCGCCCCGTGAACTACAAGACTGCCGCACGATCTTTTTGCAAACAAACTTGTTTTAGCCGGTTCTATTTCTGGGACCGCAAACTGAGCTGCAAAGTGGCTTCGCTCCAGTGGGCCTCCCTAGTGGTACCAGTGGCACCGCCCGACGGCAGAAATAATGGTCTGCATATGGTGTCGTGTTGGCCCAGCGGGGTACGGGCACAATATGCTCAGAGTTCTGGCCGAGAGGTGTCTCGTTATTTTTGGAGCGGCTGCAGACGTCGCACGTCCCAAAGTGCAGTGAATTCCCAAGGGCTTAGATATTTGAGCCGTGGATCAACCATAGAGCTCGCTGGCTCCCAGTTGGACCTGTCTGTGGTGACTTGGTTTGACCCGATGTCGCACTTCTGTGGTTTTGTCGTACTGGGCTACTCATGCACTGCCGACAAAGGGAACGACGGCAAAGGAGCGAATGCATTCGGCTTACGTGGGTTCGTCGCCGTCCCAAAAACTGGCCAACATGACTTCTTCCGTCAGGGGGCGGACGGAACAGCGAAATTCCAAGTTACCGCACACTCGATGCAACACTTTCCGGTAGTGCTTGGCTTCCGCGCCCTTCGCGGGGGTAATGTCGAGATATGACTGGTGCTTGGCGGCTTGTTGCAGCTCTTTTCGACCCAATGGCTGGGGTTTTTGCAAATACTCTGTGAAGTATTGCGTCGCTTTTTTCGCGGCATGCTGCATCAGCCGTTGAGGCGCTGCAAGGTGGTAGTTTCCAAGCAGTTGCGCTCGCATGCCGGGTTGTCGGTTTCCGGCAAGAGTGGAATGCGGAAATTGATGTCGGTATGGCTGTTGCCCATACACCAGACAGACGCCATTCAATCCGGCAGCGCTGCCAGACCGCGGTGCAAGTGAAGCTGTCATACCAGCAGCACCACATGCACAGCTGGGATGCCAAGCACAACTGCCACGTGCCGCTGCCTGCTTGCCAAAAAAGACGCGCCAAACAAATGCAAGCATCGCTTTCCAAAAACCATTTGTGACGTAGCACGCGTCGTGTGCAGGGGTAATGCATGCAAATTTCGTCAGAGTACGGCTGGAAGACGTAATGCACTGGGCTGCGTCCTTAATCGACGTGACAACCAATGGCTTTCAGGCACCATGCATGCATTTACTCTCATGTTTCTGACCTCTGCGATTCCGCGGCATGGACCGGCGATGAGCAACGCTCTACACGGAGCGGCCTGCTGTCGGCAGACTGGAGCAGCCACGGCGAAGGCATGGTGTCTGTGGCAACGAAGGCCGACCAAAGGCATAACTGGTCATGCTCCGTCCCAGGGAAGTTTTGCATCCATTTTTTTTCTAAGGCTGGAAAGAGAGCTCATGCTGCTCGAGGTTGAAGTGGCTTTCATTGTGCAGCCAGACTTGGTACCGAAACAATTCCTCCAAGGCAACGGCCTTAGCTTGTATTTTTTGGGCTAATTTTTTAGAGGCTGTTGCCATACATACAGTTGCGTTGAAAGCTTGCTGCTTAAACAAAACCCAACTTTGATTTATTTGCGTAATGTAAAGAGCTTCGTGTTTCGAGCAGGTCGCAAGGTTCCACACTGCCAAAAATGGGATTGCCACGCACAACCGCTTTTCGCTTTGGACAGGGCCATTTCGAGGCTGTTTTCAATTTCTATTTTAATAGCAGGCGAGACCAAAAACGGGCGCGCCAAATCCACGAGTTGGAGCGTGTGGCAATCCTGTTTTTGGGGTTGCGACATGCCGCTCGGAACGCACCCAGCTGCTTCAAAAGTTCGCCAGAAACCATGAAACCACAAAAGGCAGGAAGGATGACACAAACATCCACGTGCTGAACTGGGGAGGACCACTTCTTGGAGTCCAAAAAGCCAATGTGTTTACGGCCCCAAAAATGAGATTGCTGCAGTGACCTTTTTTGCGAAAAATTGCGCAGCTTTAACAAAAAGCAATACTCTTGCAAGTGTAACGGAATGGCAGGATTCCGGGGAACACGGTTGCTGATTGAAGGTCTCTAAACCCCGCCTGCATGTTGCCAATCTTTGCCAAAGCACCATGTTGTCTGGAATTGTTTGGGTGTTGTTGTCGCAGGCTTTCGCAACATGGCGTCGGTGAGGTGCTGATTCCGCTGCACATTGCTTGCGGGATGCTTCTTTCTGTGTCTGCGTTGGCAGTGGATCGTTTTGTCACGATTGGGCGTCGCACTGCTCAGTTTTGTTTTGGTCTCTTGATGCGTTGTTTGTTTCTGGGCTCCCCCCCTTCGCCCCCCTAGACTCCTAACGCGGCAACTTTGCGGGTCGGGTTATGTATGTCGCCCGGAGTTCAGTATCATCCGGTTAAAGAATAATAGTATATATTTAAAACCGGGTGAATCCTTTGTTTACATTGGGGGAAGAGTTTCGATTTCATGACTCCAGCAGATTCCGTAAGAAGGCTAGAGATGCAAAACTTCGGTTTTACCACAGTTTTGTGCCAGTTTTGATGTCTTTAGCTGCGGAGTCTTGCCGGAGTCGGGCGGAGTCGGTACACCTGCCGAAACCCTATTTACAATGGGGAAAGCGTTGAAAGAGTTCCAACTTTGCGACTCCAGACGACTCCGCAAGAAACCGCAAGATGCGCAAGATGATGTCACTGAACTGTTCGATTTGTTTGATGCCCATTTTTGGGGTTGGAAAGGTATATAGAATTTGGACTCCCAAAGGCGGTCCTCCCCAGTTGCGTTGAAAGCTTGCTGCTTAAACAAAACCCAACTTTGATTTATTTGCGTAATGTAAAGAGCTTCGTGTTTCGAGCAGGTCGCAAGGTTCCACACTGCCAAAAATGGGATTGCCACGCGCAACCGCTTTTCGCTTTGGACAGGGCCATTTCGAGGCTGTTTTCAATTTCTATTTTAATAGCAGGCGAGACCAAAAACGGGCGCGCCAAATCCACGAGTTGGAGCGTGTGGCAATCCTGTTTTTGGGGTTGCGACATGACGCTCGGAACGCACCCAGCTGCTTCAAAAGTTCGCCAGAAACCATGAAACCACAAAAGGCAGGAAGGATGACACAAATATCCACGTGCTGAACTGGGGAGGACCACTTCTTGGAGTCCAAAAAGCCAATGTGTTTACGGCCCCGAAAATGAGATTGCTGCAGTGACCTTTTTTGCGAAAAATGGCGCAGCTTTAACAAAAAGCAATACTCTTGCAAGTGTAACGGAATGGCAGGATTCGGGGGAACACGGTTGCTGATTGAAGGTCTCTATACCCCCGCCTGCATGTTGCCAATCTTTGCCAAAGCACCATGTTGTTTGGAATTGTTTGGGTGTTGTTGTCGCAGGCTTTCGCAACATGGCGTGGGTGAGGTGCTGATTCCGCTGCGACATTGCTGGCGGGATCCTTTTTTCTGTGTTTGCGTTGGCAGTGGATCGGTTTGTCACGATTGGGCGTCGCACTGCTCAGTTTTGTTTTGGTCTCTTGATGCGTTGTTTGTTTTTGGGCTCCCCCCCTTCGCCCCCCTAGACTCCTAACGCGGCAACTTTGCGGGTCGGGTTATGTATGTCGCCCGGAGTTCAGTATCATCCGGTTAAAGAATAATAGTATATATTTAAAACCGGATGAATCCTTTGTTTACATTGGGGGAAGAGTTTCGATTTCATGACTCCAGCAGATTCCGTAAGAAGGCTAGAGATGCAAAACTTCGGTTTTACCACAGTTTTGTGCCAGTTTTGATGTCTTTAGCTGCGGAGTCTTGCCGGAGTCGGGCGGAGTCGGTACACCTGCTGAAACCCTATTTACAATGGGGAAAGCGTTGAAAGAGTTCCAACTTTGCGACTCCAGACGACTCCGCAAGAAACCGCAAGATGCGCAAGATGATGTCACTGAACTGTTCGATTTGTTTGATGCCCATTTTTGGGGTTGGAAAGGTATATAGAATTTGGACTCCCAAAGGCGGTCCTCCCCAGTTGCTTTGAAAGCTTGCTGCTTAAACAAAACCCAACTTTGATTTATTTGCGTAATGTAAAGAGCTTCGTGTTTCGAGCAGGTCGCAAGGTTCCACACTGCCAAAAAAGGGATTGCCACGCGCAACCGCTTTTCGCTTTGGACAGGGCCATTTCGAGGCTGTTTTCAATTTCTATTTTAATAGCAGGCGAGACCAAAAACGGGCGCGCCAAATCCACGCGTTGGAGCGTGTGGCAATCCTGTTTTTGGGGTTGCGACATGACGCTCGGAACGCACCCAGCTGCTTCAAAAGTTCGCCAGAAACCATGAAACCACAAAAGGCAGGAAGGATGACACAAACATCCACGTGCTGAACTGGGGAGGACCACTTCTTGGAGTCCAAAAAGCCAATGTGTTTACGGCCCCGAAAATGAGATTGCTGCAGTGACCTTTTTTGCGAAAAATTGCGCAGCTTTAACAAAAAGCAATACTCTTGCAAGTGTAACGGAATGGCAGGATTCCGGGGAACACGGTTGCTGATTGAAGGTCTCTATACCCCCGCCTGCATGTTGCCAATCTTTGCCAAAGCACCATGTTGTTTGGAATTGTTTGGGTGTTGTTGTCGCAGGCTTTCGCAACATGGCGTGGGTGAGGTGCTGATTCCGCTGCGACATTGCTGGCGGGATCCTTTTTTCTGTGTTTGCGTTGGCAGTGGATCGTTTTGTCACGATTGGGCGTCGCACTGCTCAGTTTTGTTTTGGTCTCTTGATGCGTTGTTTGTTTTTGGGCTCCCCCCCTTCGCCCCCCTAGACTCCTAACGCGGCAACTTTGCGGGTCGGGTTATGTATGTCGCCCGGAGTTCAGTATCATCCGGTTAAAGAATAATAGTATATATTTAAAACCGGATGAATCCTTTGTTTACATTGGGGAAGAGTTTCGATTTCATGACTCCAGCAGATTCCGTAAGAAGGCTAGAGATGCAAAACTTCGGTTTTACCACAGTTTTGTGCCAGTTTTGATGTCTTTAGCTGCGGAGTCTTGCCGGAGTCGGGCGGAGTCGGTACACCTGCTGAAACCCTATTTACAATGGGGAAAGCGTTTGAAAGAGTTCCAACTTTGCGACTCCAGACGACTCCGCAAGAAACCGCAAGATGCACAAGATGATGTCACTGAACTGTTCGATTTGTTTGATGCCCATTTTTGGGGTTGGAAAGGTATATAGAATTTGGACTCCCAAAGGCGGTCCTCCCCAGTTGCGTTGAAAGCTTGCTGCTTAAACAAAACCCAACTTTGATTTATTTGCGTAATGACAAGAGCTTCGTGTTTCGAGCAGGGTCGCAAAGGTTTCCACACTGCCAAAAATGGGATGGCCACGCGCAACGCTTTCGCTTTGGACAGGGCCCATTCGAGTGCTTTTCAATTCTATTTTAATAAGCAGGCGAGACCAAAACCGGGCGCGCCAAAGCCACGAGTGGAGAGTGTGGCCCAATCCTGTTTTTGGGGTTGCGACAGGACGCTCGGAACGCACACAGCTGCTTCAAAAGTTCGCCAGAAACCATGAAACCACAAAAGGCAGGAAGGATGACACAAACATCCACGTGCTGAACTGGGGAGGACCACTTTCTGGAGTCCAAAAAGCCAATGTGTTTACGGCCCCGAAAATGAGATTGCTGCAGTGACCTTTTTTGCGAAAAATGGCGCAGCTTTAACAAAAAGCAATACTCTTGCAAGTGTACCGGAATGGCAGGATTCCGGGGAACACGGTTGCTGATTGAAGGTCTCTAGCCCCGCCTGCATGTTGCCAATCTTTGCCAAAGCACCATGTTGTTTGGAATTGTTTGGGTGTTGTTGTCGCAGGCTTTCGCAACATGGCGTCGGTGAGGTGCTGATTCCGCTGCGACATTGCTTGCGGGATGCTTCTTTCTGTGTCTGCGTTGGCAGTGGATCGATTTGTCACGATTGGGCGTCGCACTGCTCAGTTTTGTTTTGGTCTCTTGATGCGTTGTTTGTTTTTGGGCTCCCCCCCTTCGCCCCCCTAGACTCCTAACGCGGCAACTTTGCGGGTCGGGTTGTGTATGTCGCCCGGAGTTCAGTATCATCCGGTTAAAGAATAATAGTATATGTTTAAAACCGGATGAATCCTTTGTTTACATTGGGGGAAGAGTTTCGATTTCATGACTCCAGCAGATTCCGTAAGAAGGCTGGAGATGCAAAACTTCGATTTTACCACAGGTTTGTGCCAGTTTTGATGTCTTTAGCTGCGGAGTCTTGCCGGAGTCGGGCGGAGTCGGTACACCTGCTGAAACCCCATTTACAATGTGGAAAGGGTTGAAAGAGATCCAACTTTGCGACTCCAGACGACTCCGCAAGAAACCGCAAGAAGTGCAAGATGATGTCACTGAACTGTTCGATTTGTTTCATGCCCATTTTTGGGGTTGGAAAAGTATATAGAATTTGGACTCCCAAAGGCGGTCCTCCCCAGTTCACCACGTGGATGTTTGTGTCATCCTTCGTGCCTTTTGTGGTTTCATGTTTTCTGGCGAACTTTTGAAGCAGCTGGGTGCGTTCCGAGCGTCATGTCGCAACCCCAAAAACAGAATTGCCACACGCTCCAACGCGTGGATTTGGCGCGCCCGTTTTTGGTCTCGCCTGCTATTAAAATAGAAATTGAAAACAGCCTCGAAATGGCCCTGTCCAAGCGAAAAGCGGTAGCGCGTGGCAATCCCATTTTTGGCAGTGTGGAACCTTGCGACCTGCTCGAAACACGAAGCTCTTACATTACGCAAATAAATTAAATAAATGAAAGGTGGGTTTTGTTCAAGCAGCAAGCTTCAACGCAACTGGGGAGGACCACTTTTTGGAGTCCAAAAAGCCAATGTGTTTACGGCCCCGAAAATGAGATTGCTGCAGTGACCTTTTTGCCAAAAATGGCGCAGCTTTAAATACTTTTGCAAGTGTAACGGAATGGCAGGATTCCGGGGAACACGGTTGCTGATTGAAGGTCTCTAGCCCCGCCTGCATGTCGCCAGTCTTTGCCAAAGCACCATGTTGTTTGGAATTGTTTGGGTGTTGTTGTCGCAGGCTTTCGCAACATGGCGTGGGTGAGGTGCTGATTCCGCTGCGACAATGCTGGCGGGATGCTTTTTCTGTGTTTGCGTTTGCACTGCTCAGTTTTGTTTTGGTCTCTTGATGCGTTGTTTGTTTTTGGGCTCCCCCCCTTCGCCCCCCTAGACTCCTAACGCGGCAACTTTGCGGGTCGGGTTTGTATGTCGCCCGGAGTTCAGTATCATCCGGTTAAAGAATAATAGTATATATTTAAAACCGGATGAATCCTTTGTTTACATTGGGGGAAGAGTTTCGATTTCATGACTCCAGCAGATTCCGTAAGAAGGCTGGAGATGCAAAATTTCGATTTTACCACAGTTTTGTGCCAGTTTTGATGTCTTTAGCTGCGGAGTCTTGCCGGAGTCGGGCGGAGTCGGTACACCTGCTGAAACCCCATTTACAATGTGGAAAGGGTTGAAAGAGTTCCAACTTTGCGACTCCAGACGACTCCGCAAGAAACCGCAAGAAGTGCAAGATGATGTCACTGAACTGTTCGATTTGTTTCATGCCCATTTTTGGGTTGGAAAGGTATATAGAATTTGGACTCCCAAAGGCGGTCCTCCCCAGTTCACCACGTGGATGTTTGTGTCATCCTTCGTGCCTTTTGTGGTTTCATGTTTTCTGGCGAACTTTTGAAGCAGCTGGGTGCGTTCCGAGCGTCATGTCGCAACCCCAAAAACAGGATTGCCACACGCTCCAACGCGTGGATTTGGCGCGCCCGTTTTTGGTCTCGCCTGCTATTAAAATAGAAATTGAAAACAGCCTCGAAATGGCCCTGTCCAAAGCGAAAAGCGGTAGCGCGTGGCAATCCCATTTTTGGCAGTGTGGAACCTTGCGACCTGCTCGAAACACGAAGCTCTTACATTACGCAAATAAATTAAATAAATGAAAGTTGGATTTTGTTCAAGCAGCAAGCTTCAACGCAACTGGGGAGGACCACTTTTTGGAGTCCAAAAAGCCAATGGGTTTACGGCCTCGAAAATGAGATTGCTGCAGTGACCTTTTTTGCGAAAAATGGCGCAGCTTTACCAAAAAGCAATACTTTTGCAAGTGTAACGGAATGGCAGGATTCCGGGGAACACGGTTGCTGATTGAAGGTCTCTAGCCCCGCCTGCATGTCGCCAGTCTTTGCCAAAGCACCATGTTGTTTGGAATTGTTTGGGTGTTGTTGTCGCAGGCTTTCGCAACATGGCGTGGGTGAGGTGCTGATTCCGCTGCGACATTGCTGGCGGGATGCTTTTTCTGTGTTTGCGTTTGCACTGCTCAGTTTTGTTTTGGTCTCTTGATGCGTTGTTTGTTTTTGGGCTCCCCCCCCTTCGCCCCCCTAGACTCCTAACGCGGCAACTTTGCGGGTCGGGTTGTGTATGTCGCCCGGAGTTCAGTATCATCCGGTTAAAGAATAATAGTATATATTTAAAACCGGATGAATCCTTTGTTTACATTGGGGAAGAGTTTCGATTTCATGACTCCAGCAGATTCCGTAAGAAGGCTGGAGATGCAAAACTTCGATTTTACCACAGTTTTGTGCCAGTTTTGATGTCTTTAGCTGCGGAGTCTTGCCGGAGTCGGGCGGAGTCGGTACACCTGCTGAAACCCCATTTACAATGTGGAAAGGGTTGAAAGAGTTCCAACTTTGCGACTCCAGACGACTCCGCAAGAAACCGCAAGAAGTGCAAGATGATGTCACTGAACTGTTCGATTTGTTTCATGCCCATTTTTGGGGTTGGAAAGGTATATAGAATTTGGACTCCCAAAGGCGGTCCTCCCCAGTATTACTTCGTATTTGGTTGTGTTGATGATCGACAACATTGTAAATGAGCGCGGGAGATTTGAGCGATTATCATCTGTGAACGACAGATTTATCGCGCCTTTTCATGCTCAACAAGCATTGTGATCTCTAACGAGCACAACCGACAACTGCTCAAGAAGACATCCCAAAAGCTCCAAAATATCCAATCCGTCCCATCTCAGACTTGCAATGCCATAGAGCGTGTTAAACGACCGGCGGAAGCCATGAAGGCGTTGGACGGAAAAAAAATTCGTTCCATCTCAGAGGTCACTGACCTTGCAGCATCCGCCAAATTCGCCAATTGAGCTGTATCTTGGGTTGCACAATCCGCCAGCTACGAAGTTGGCCAAGTGCCACATATAGCCAAGGGTGCAAGCACGTCATCGGAAGAGCTAAATGCGTAGATATCACCACGCACAGATGATGAATGCAATCTGCCAACTCATAGACCAACTCCAAGAACTAGTGTGCCGGAGTCAACAGTAAATCCTGGCAGTTCCAAGTGCACCCTGCCCAGCAGACAAGTCCCTTCATGGTCGGGCACAAGAAATTACCCAAGAGTCGGATGATCGGAAAAGCACTACTGAGCACACTCTGAGCGCACCCGGAGGGCTGTTTCATTGTCCGTTTCACTTGGCTCTTTCTCACAATAGCTCTTGTCTCACTGTCCGTCTCACTCATCTTGCGTTGTCGTTGTTTGCTTCGAAGTGACTACTGGTGAGTCGTTATGCCTCTTGGCTTGCGCCATGTGATCTCGGGGATCCTGGCTGGGGGGATCCGTGGTTTCAGCATGGTGATTTGTTGCTTCACTCACCCTGTGGTATGGCTTGGTGGCTTAGATGTTTGTTTCTGCTGCCATACCATGACGAGATGATATAATGTTATCACCTCTTGCATTAATTAACTCACGAACTGGCACCGGTCACGTCGTCGCTTGTTTGGTTTGTTGTTTGTTTTTGCTTTTTGTGTTTTATTTGCTGGGTTTTTTGCTTTTGGTTTTGGTTTTGGTTTGTTTGTGGTGACTTCGTGGCGACCTACTGGACTGTGTACAGGTCCTTACGAGTTCACTCTTGAGGCCCCTCAACCTGCAGATGGCCATGTGTACGCTTTAATTAATTAATTTAACCTGTTTTTGCAACATGCAATTGAACGTGTTGAACGACCTGGCGGAAGCCATGAAGGCGTTGGACGGAAAAAATCTAACGAGCACAACCGACACTGCGGTTGCACTCGTTTGTGTTTTGTGGTTGAGAGTTGTGATGTTGTAGGAAACCGAGCATTATTCAATTTTTGGAAACATTTGAACCGTTTTAGAACAGAATGAACGCTTTTGATCCTCAGTGGATCGCTTTTCGGAATTTCCTCGAGACTAAAATCCAGTTTGCCGTTTGAAAAAAAACACCTCCTTGGTTTTCGTGACCTTAAACAGTATTTGAACTGAATGCCCAACGATACTCGTTTGCTTGTTGATGGAGTGATTTGAGCGAGAAAGCCGGAAAGTTTGACTCACGTTTGTTTTAAATCCTTTGGGTATAAACTTGATCGCGATAAGTTTTTGCTCTGGTTTTCAGGGCACAACTTAGCGGTGCAAAGTTTAACGCAAAAGGTCCTCCCTAGTACTTTGCTTGTTTACCTTTTGCTGGCCGTGTGCCATTGTCTAGTGGCATTGTGAGCTCAGATTGATGTCGAAGTTGCGTATGCGAAACAACCCCAGAAGTCTCAGGAGTACTTGCAGTTAATGAAAGAGAAAAAGAAATATTACAAAGCGCGAGTGGATGCTGGCATGACAGTTGTCGGACTTTCACATTTTGTTGCCACCTGCGTTTTTGAGACTTTGGTTTTTGTGATGTTTGTTTTATTTATACACATGTACACTCTTATATGGGTGTTTGGGAGCGTTGCAGACTTATTTGGATACCGTGTTTTGTATTCACCCTTGTTTATCTGACCATTTATCTGGCCTGCGTGGTTGGCCTGGCACTTGAGACACAGCGCAGAGATGAAAGTTTCGTACAACTCTGATCAAACATGAGGAGCAATGGCTGGTGATGGAGCTTTGTGAACCACTGGATGCAATCATTGACCTTTCAGCTGACTTTTACGGGTTTGAGGGAGACAGACTTGTTGTGACAGTGATTACAAAAGCAGAGCGTCGTCCACCACATGTCATGGGTTTTCGATTGCTGGATGACGATGAGGACATTCAGCCAGTATTGCATGCTGATGTTGCAGCACCACTTGCGCATGAGGACGAAGTTGCTGGTGTTGACATTGAAGTTGAACCGCATGATGTAGGTCAGTTGGTGATTTCTCCAGCATGTGGTGATCACATGGTTGTCAATGGAGTTGAACTTTAGGGAAACAGCTCATGCACCGCTGAGAGAAGCCTGTGCCTTCTACAATCTTTCACATTTGGATCCAAGACACGATGCTTTGACAGGTTGTGGGAACACAAGAAACGTATTGAGTTACAGATTGTTTTGGCAGCTGCAAAAGAGACAGAGGCAGAACAACAGCGCCAACCAAATGCTCAGAAGTTGGCAGAACCTCCAGATGAGAAGACGCAGCCGCTACACAGTTTGACTCATTTGCCTTACCAGGAATGGTGCCCACACTGTGTTGCATTCAGAGCCAGACCAGGCAGACATCAACGAGACGGTTCAGTGAAAGATTCTGGCATACCAACTGTTTCCTTTGACTTTGCTTACACAAAGGCTGTTGAACCTGGAGGTCAAGCTCAAGGAACCAGCACAATTATTGCTTTGATTGGTGCTTGTGGATTCATCAACCAGCTTCACAGGTTGCGTGCCCATTTCCAAAAGAATGACTTCGATGTGATGGTGAGTGAGATGATTCAGTTTTCACAAATGTTGGGTCATGGTGAATGCAACTTTCTTTGTGACAATGAGCCATCAATCATGCAGGTTCAGAAGAAAGCAGTTCAGGCTAGACGTGCAATGGGATTGATGACACACAGCAAGACTCCAGCCGCATACACCCATGGTAGTAGCTTGTGTGAAAACACTGTGGACCGTGTGCGTGGTTTGGCAGGAACTTTGATGAATCATGTGGAGACCAAACTATCGATCAAGCTGAACACCAATCATGGCTTGTGGAGCTGGGCATTGAGGCATCAAGCTTGTTGCTCAATAGATTTGCGGTTGTTCATGGAGATGACTGAGTTTGCAGAGCCAGCATTTGCATACACAAATACCCCTTTGAAGGGAAATCCACGTTGGCAAAGAGTCATTGTTTTGGGAAAGACCGAGACCCAGGACACATATGTTGTTTTCACTGGTTCAACAGCCATGCTTACAAGATCAGTGAGACGCATTGCAACTGACTGGAAGCGCCATCTTGACTTGGGTTCTACCTTCACTTCAACTTCCCGACATGGAGATTCAAGGCTGGATTTGGTGGAAGAATCATTCCAACAAAACGTTCAGTAGAGGGACAATCAGCAAGTTTTGCAGCACCTCAGACCGCAGTTCTTCCTTCTCCTTTTCATGACAAAGATGCTGAAGATGTGAAACGAAAGATGGTGGAAGAGAGAACAGAAGAGCGTGAGACGCTTTCAATGGGACAGGAAGACAAGCCTTCAGGTGATGCTGAGTTGAAACATGGTGACAAAACAGGTGCTGACGCTGTTTTGGTTGAGCCCTCAAGTGGTTTGCAATCTTCCTCTCCACTTCCTTCTATGCCAAGCAGACCAGGTGACATTGTGGTTGATTCAGTGTTTGATGATGAGGTGGATTCTTCTTTTGTTGCTACAATGGAAGGTCAGGTGGACATGCGTCATGACCCAGGGCAAAGTGCACCAGTCACACCACCAACAACATCCATGCAATTGCCTCCAACGCCACGACAACAGCACGAGACTCCAGCTCATGGCCCAGATGACACTGAGGATCATGAGTTAAAGCGCGCCCGTTGGGAAGCGCAGAAGAAACAGAGAATTGCAAAGATGATGGAGTACAATGAGTCCATGATCAGAACAGTGAAGGTTGGAGCTGATGAGTTTGCAACTTTGGATGATTATGAAAACGAGTTAGATCTTGATGCAGACACTCCAGAAGATGATTTTTGGTGTGATGAGGACCAGCTACGTTTTGACAATGTTCCAGACGCCTTGTGGTCCAACGTTCCACTGGACAAACAACCCCAGGCTCCTGAGGCCTGGATTAATGCCTTAGCAGACGCTGTTGAGATTGACAGGTTGTTGAAGATGGGAGTTTTGCAGAAAGCTGAAGAATGCCAAGAGCCTGTGTCAGGAACTCTCACCACGAGGTTTGTTTATGATTGGAGGATCAAAGGCAGCCCTGAAAATGGATGCGTCGAGGCAGATTTGTCGCCAGGGAATTTGCAACCCTGAAGCGCAACGACACGTATTCACCTGCAACTGGATCACATACATCCAACTTGGTTCCTCTTGTTTACTTGAGGATGCTGGCTGGATGAAGCAGGTGACAGCGCATATGGGATCACCCTAGCTGCTTTGGATATCAAAGATGCATTCCTTCAGGTGCCACAGGAAAAGTTGGTCGAGGTGTCTTTGTACAACCAGAAGTACATCATCAAGCGCAATTTGCCAGGTCAACGTTTGGGTGCAAAAGCTTGGTATTGGTTTTTCAGAGAATACGTGACTGAAGCTCTCCAATTTGAGTGGAGTGTCGAACAGCCTTGCTTAGCACGTTGCGCAAAGGATGGTGTCCACAATTGCTTCATGATCCATGTGGATGATTTGCTTTTCACAGGGAGTTCAAAGTTTTGAGCAGAGACGTTTTTGCCAACAATGGAGGCGAAGTTCAATGTGAGCCACAATTGAGTTGAAAGGTGATGGAGCAGAGATTTCATTTCTAAAAAGACGATTGGTTAAGATCTCTGATGGACTTCTCATTGTCCCAGGTACCACTGTGGAAAAGGTGGTGGCAGACTTTGAACGTTTCTTTGGCCCTGCAAGATCTCAGAAGATCCCATGTGACAGCTCGATTCAAAACCAAGATGAGTCGAGACCACTGACAGGTGGAGACAGCAAGTGTTACAAAAGTGTCATTGGCTTGCTAGTTTACGTTGCCCGAGATCGAGTTGATGTGATGTTTGCTGTGAAGGAGTTATCTTCATGCATGGCAGCCCCAACGCTGTTACCCCTTCAACGCTTGAGAAAGCTCATTGGATACCTCAAGTCCAGTGGCAATGTTTGGGATGAAACTTGCAATCCCAGAATTTGACTCAGGGAAGACTCGACATGGAGCTGAGACGTTTTGGTTGCTGGAAACATATACAGATGCAAATTGGTCGGCAAACAAACGACACCGCAGATCAACAAGCTGCGCAGTGCACATGGTGAATGGAAATTTCATTTTACCTCAAGAAGCGAGCTACACGCAATGGTGCCTGAATGCTCAGATGCAATCTTCATCAGACGTTGCCTCGAATTCTTGAGTTGCACCAGGGTCACCCATCAACAATGGACTGACAATTCAGCTGCAAGGATGCTGGTTCAAAGGCAAGGAGTTGGTCGCATTCGACACCTCAGCGGGAAGATCCTTTGGATCCAAAACCGTGTGCTTCAGCAAGAAGTCACGGTAGGACAGATTCCAACAGAATGGAATTACAGCAATGTTGGAACAAAGCCGCTTGCAAGAAACCGTTTGCTGGTGTTTCTGAACCAACTGGGTGTCACTGACCCGAAACCTTGGAAAGTGAGTGTTGATCAGGAGGAGTTTGAGCTGGCAGCAGAGAGGACTCAGAATCAACAATCTCTGAAGCGCCTCACAAAGGCGATCCTGCGTATGACAGCTGCATGGGGGCTTGGGTCAGGTTTTCGACTGGGTGCAGAAGCCATGGAGGTCAACGAGGTTTGTGTTTCAGGTCAGGCTTCTGGAAACAACGGTGGAAACCACTGGCTATGGCTTGCAATGTGTTTCATGCTTTTGATGGTGGTTGGTTTAGCAATGAAAGGGTACTTCAGGTTGTGGCAAACAGCAGGAGACTTGGGTCATCGCTGGAGACAAGTGGGAGACGAGGATGAGTACATCTCAAGACAAGAATCAAGGATTGATTCATTGGTTTAGAAATGCGAGAGTTTGGAAAATCAACTACAACAAGTTTTGGCCGAGTTGAAGGATGAAATTCAAACGGTCAGCAACGAGACTAGCATGGTGCACGACTATGCACAAGGCACTCACTCCTCAGTGGTGGAACTGGAACATGGTGGATTTCTACGGAACCGCCTTGGATTATCACATCAATAGATGGTCCATTTGGCCACACTTGAGAGAACCAATTTGGTAACAGCTCGAGTGATGCGTTCAGTGGAATATATGAGAAGCTTGAGACAACGCTATGGTCCACAAGGAGATGCAGATGAGACTGCTGCAGTCCCCATGGAGACAACAGAAGACGGAGGTGAAGCCGTGACATCACCTTCAAGCGCGGAATCAATCACTGGAATACTGGATTTCCTCAAAGTGGAGCACACGAGATGTTTGCAAAACATGGAACTTTGGGATGCAAATGCGATCCAAGGTCTCATCCTACAATTTTTGGAAGCGATGCGAGGAGCTTCTGGATCAAACATCTTGAGACAATGCTGTGTGAGAGTTTCAGAAACATTCAGTGAGATGCAAGAGCGCGCGATCGAACAGAACAGGTGGGAAAGCGCAGATAGATTTCAAATGATTGCGAGAATGTACGGACCAGATTGAAATGACAGTATGCCTTTTTCTCCAATTGCAATGGCAGCAACAACGGCTGCAATTTGCGTCAAATGAAAGGCAGCAGAAAATTTGAAAGGTGCAAAGGTGAGTCCAACTCACAATTGCAAGGAGGAGTGGGTAGAATTTGCAACTGTACTCACTACATGGAAACGTTCAGATTGATGACATGCACAGACTGCATTCAGCTTGGATGACAGTGCACAAATCGAGAAGAGACGTGTAGGGAAATTTGACCTCATGTACATGAAAATCATGTATGTATCTTGAGGCCTTCTGGCTGGAAAAACAGTCGCTGCCTGCTTCGCAGTTTGACATCACTAGTTTACCCGGGAAATGTCTATATTATATATTCAAAAATTTGGGTTCTACGTCGCTGGGTGGTTCTAGGCATGATAAGGGAATGCTACTTTTAAAATATGACAAAAAAAATCGAGCAACCAATCCAAACCATTAACGATGTGAGTCAAAAATAACCCCGGTCCAAAATAGCTGCCCGAAATCGATAATCTCCAAACATGTTTTTCGATAATGTGGGAACGTCATTGCCATCCAAACTACATCCTTAAAAAAATAAGGCCATCAAAATACAATCTCGACCCGGAAACAAAGTAAGTAGGCTATAGTTTCCACAACCACTGATGGTAGAAAAAACCGAGGGTGCAGCAGAACCAGGTGAGAAATCGCAAGTGTAGCGCATCCGTACGTGGGGTAGGCCGCGGTTGGCCAAATTGTCAAGGGAAGACCGAACACAAAATTTGACCGCACTCCGCGCAGCGGACCGATGGCCGGCGGAAATTACATAAAAACGACCGTTTGTCACTGACATTCGGCGTGCGCCCGACGAATAGCCTGTTGCCACGAATTTTTTCGTTCGAATCCACGATTGGCATAGCAGTGTCTGTACTGAACCTGGCCAATCGCAAATAGGCAGTTGGACAACAATTTAATTCAAATTTTCGCGGCAATGACGCACCAGAGCGGCCATGCTGGACAACAGTTGTGTTCGCCTATAGTTTCTTCCCTTTGCTCTGTACAGGACAGGAAACTCAAGCAATCTTGGGTTCCTGGTTCCCTCAAATCAGAATCAAAAATTACAGTTGCATTAATTTTAGGTTTGGTTAATTTTTGGAGGTGGCCTCTTAGCACGGGTTCGTGCTGCCGCTTTGACGCCCAATTTTTTGATGAATCCCAAGCATCCCACAAAATAACATCAAAAACTGTGTCTCAAGCAGCTGCATAATCATCGTGTTGGCCTTCCCCCGTCGACACATGATAATCTCTGCAACCGTGCTGGCCAACATTCCATCATTTCTGAATGGAAGGGCGCGGCGGACAGTCGGCGCATGAACAGCCATTGGCCAAGCGGAATGAGGTTCTTGATGAACTACTTAAGTTTAGCACGTTTCAACATTTCAGCACCCACAATTTTTAGCTGACACGGACCACCCCTACTTCCCTTTTCCAGTTGCTCACGCATAGGCGCGCCTCAACTCTTCATAGGGCCTACCGCGCTTGCAGCCCAAAACCCAGTCCTCGGCCTGCGTTATGCAAGCTCCAGGCCCTGGGGTGTGTCCCGCATCTCATCCTCGAATGCAAGCGGCTTCCCCAATTGATTGGCACTTTTCTACACAAATGAAACGACAGAACGACGTACCATGTGGGCGGCAACTGACCCGGACAGGTGAAAGAAAAGAATGAGAAAAATGCGAAAATGTTTTATGGTTTGGATATTCTGCGCGTTTTCCTTTGTGAAACGCCCATGTTGTTTGCCATATGCCCGGTGGCCGCTTCTTAATTTCCGTAAATCAGGCCAACCGTTGTGCATAATTTTAAGCAAATCAGGCCACCATCAAGACTGCACATTCGTACGTATCCACCTGCGTGGTTTCAGGGCCCTGCGGCTCAAGACCTGTACCTTGAGGCGTTGATTACTATCTTATCACGATGGTGCCCATCCAACAAGATAAGCGTGCGCTCGGGGGAGTGGAGAAATCTGGTGGTTCAAAGCAACCAGTGGACCGTACTTCACACGTAATAAAAGAACCCACACGAAATCGCCTTTGTGATGGCGACATCAAATGTCCAAATTGGAAATTGTACTGTAAACTAGTCACCAAAATCTAAATTCATGACAGCAGGGAAGGCGCGGTCAAACGCTCCCCCTGCAGGAGCACATAGGTGATACGTGTTCCGCCTTTTTTTGGACCCTATCCCAACGGTTTAAAATCAAATTGGTAAAACATGTTGACGTGAGGACTAGTTTTTTTCTGTTCCAATCAGAATTTTAAAACAAAATCCAAAATCATGATTTTTCGGTCATTGATGAATGACATGTCGTCACGTAACATTCAAACCAGTTGTAAACAAGGTCAAATCCCAACAGGCGAAGTCACATCTCCAACTATGCGAGCAACCCGCTTTCCAATTGCTAGTGTGCTGCCCAGTTTACGCCATAATGCCATAATAGTTTGTGGTACATGTGTTTGGTATGACAAATCAATCGCCCAAGAACATTCTGGGAGACGCAAGTTTCTTACCTTGATACGCAAATATATGATGGAAAAATATATCTTATGAATTGTTCGCTAGGTGTTGATGTCTCATGACCCATGTTCCATTTTCACTTTGCAAGGTGATTCAGGTCCATACATGTGCAACATGCACGATTGGGCATGCCGGATATAGGCACAAGGACTTTTCCATTAGCAGGAAAACATTCGTTTGCATGTCGCTTTGCCGTTGCATCGCTTTGACTTGAACATCAACATTGGCAGCGGGGCATTAAGACCAGGTCTGCTCTGCTACATCCTGGTGGGTGTCTACGGGATCCTCATTGTGTCCCTCTTTGGCACTGGTGGCATAGCTGGAGGCCCTGATGCCTGGTGGTCAACGGGGTGGGGCCAAAAAGTGGAAAGCTAGGAACCATGTTGTGGCAGAGCAACACACGGCTAGTGAAGGTGATGAGGCTTCTGAGGCTAGCCACTCGAATGAGGCTAGGGGTACTGGAAACAGTAGTTCCTCAGGGCAGCATGTGGAAGATGACACTAGTGGCAGACCTGACCCCTGGTCTGAATGGAACAAAGACCCTTGGAGAAGGCAAGCAGCTGACAACTGGCACCGCGGTTGGAAGTGGCATGATGCGGTGGGCTGGCATCGCTCTTGGGATGATGGAGACTATGGACGCAGGGGAGCTGAGCATGTGGCCAAGCTTGAAGAAACCACCCTTGCTCATGATGGGCGATGGCATGGGTCTGCATGGAGAGATTCAGGCCAGGTTAGCAGTACGAGGTCGGAGACCACTTATGACACCAAGGGGGCGCGACCAAGCGAAAAGATGGTTGTGCCTGAGTTCGATGGTGAAGGCGATGAACAAGAACTTGGACGATCCGCGAGATCGTACGTGAGAAAAGTGCACGTGTGGCTGAGGTGCACGCGCATGGCAGAAAGGGAGCGACCTCTGGCTCTCTACACGCATTTGACTGGAAGAGCCTGGATTGCGGCTGAAGAACTTAGCATGGACCGACTCCATGAGGAAGGTGGCATTGACTACTTCCTTGATTGGATTCGGATCAGGTTCATGGAGATTGAGGTCACAAAGGTGGCGACGGTCATGACGGAGCTTTTCCGACGTTGCCGCAAAAGGGCTGACCAATCAGTGCGTGAGTTCAACTTGGAGTACGAGCGCCTCTTGATGCACCTACGTGAGCTGGAGTGTGAACTTCCGCCACTTGTCAAGGCTTGGTTGTACCTTGATAAGTTGCGGTTGGCAGAAGGTGATGAGATGAGCCTTCTGAGCAGCGTCAACAACAGGTATGACCTGAAGCTCTTACAACAAGCCGCTCTTCTACATGACAGGTCTACGCGGAGGCCAAGCAATGCATGGGAGAAAGGTGGTGAATCGAAACCCAGGTGGAAACGCCAAAGCACAGTTCACCTCACACAACATGATGATGAAGATGGGGAAGACTCTGATGCTGGGCGTGGTGATGACCTTGAAGAGGACCTCGGCTCGGACGAGGACCTGGTGACTGAAGAGGTGGCCACACACTACCATGATGCCTTCATGGCCTACCAGGACGCAAAGTCCAAGTACCGCGAGGCAGTCAAAGGTCGTGGGTATGACCGCGACGAGTTGAAGAAGCGGGCAGAGGAGAGACTTCGGGCAGCCAAAGCCAGGAGTTTCTGCTCTGTGTGCAAGAGGAAGGGGCACTGGCATCGGGACCCAGAGTGTCCGATGAGAGGCAAAGCTCAGACTGGTGGAGGTGGTTCATCGAATGGCAAGTCTGATGGACAGGCAAAGAGTGTTCAGCTCTGCCAGGTGGCCCATGTCTTCACGACAGAGACTTCCAGCCTGAGCTCAGAGAGGGAGCTGCATGCAATCGCAGACACGGCATGTTCAAGAACGGTGGCCGGGCATGATTGGTTTGAAAAGTACTGCGACATTGCCGAGACCTATGGCATCCCTGTGGAGATTGTGGAGGAGTCAGAAAAGTTTCGTTTTGGGGCCTCAAGAGTGCATGAAAGCACCTTTAGTGTTTGGGCAAAGTGCGCAGTCCAAGGGAAGATCTTTGCGGTGAAGATTGCCATCGTAGCTTGTAAAGTCCCTCTACTTTTTAGTAGGAATGTTTTGTCACGGCTTGGCATGGTGTACCGTTTGGAAGACGGTGTGGCTGATCTTGAAAATTTGGGAGTGACAGCACTCTGCATGGGCGTTTCTGAGACTGGCCATCCGACCCTCACGGTCACCGATTTTGGAGATGATTTGGGTCGAGCACAGGCCCTTCCGAATGCAGAGACGGCGTACATGAGCACAGCTGCCGAGGGTGAAGGGGGATTTGCAAGTTTGTCAAAAGTTGTCAACATATTTTACCCCAAGAAGGTTTCAAAGGAGGTCCAGGTGATGCTCACTGCAACTTCTCTTTCTCCGGTTTCTTTTTATCAATGGTGGAAGCAATCAGCGCAGAGCCGTGATTTTTGGATTGAAACTTCAACTCATCTCATACGAGTTCATGTGGTGCCACGAATGGGTTCTTTCGATCCAAGTGCATGGGAGACACCTAGGAGTGATTTGCATGAGAGTTTGATGAAGGTTCTAGGTGACAGGTGCGATGTCGAAGCAGTGCCATGCATGAGTGAAGGGACTCTCAAGAACGAACATCACATACCTGATTGGAAACATCTCACTGAAGATGACATGGTTGCCATCAAAAGCCATGGGCTGTGGATCGGACGCAGCCGTTTTCCTCGAAGATCCCCCGCGCCTGGGATCGAGAGCTTTGCAACCCATGCCTGCAGCTTCGACAGTGCAGTCAGTATGGAAGATGGGCAAGGAGCAGCTGACACGCGAGCTGGTGGAGCATGGAGTGGTGGTGCACCCCAATTGGACGGTGCCGGAACTGAGGACCACGGTGATGGAGCAAAGGGAAGCGCTCAACCCGCGCATGGACAAGAACGACAAGCTGAAGGGAATCACACAGCTCACCCTGGACCAGCTCACACAGAAGGCGGTGGAGGAAGGGTTGTCATTGCCTCCCCGACCAACGAGGGGACTGCTCATCCGCATGTTGCGGGAGAGCACACAGCAGGAATCGGACAACGTGATGTGCTTCGGAAAGTTCAAGGGGTGGCTCTACAAGGAGGTGCCACGCGAGTACATGAAGTGGGCGGTGGACGAAACGGCAGCCAACACGAATGCATCGGAGGATCTGGTGCGATTTGCCACTTGGGCCAAGGAGGAGTTCCAGAAGCAGGACAAGGTGGTGTTGGTGGTCAGGAAGCCGCCGGCGAGCAAGGACGACCCGGAGGTGAAGGCAAAGATCCCGCCGCCCGACATCGAGGTGATGTCCTGGGCCTCGGGCTCCTCGGAATCACATCGGAGCTGGAGAGCCGGGCGAGTTCAGGCGAAGAAGAAGGCCGACAAGCGCCGGGTGGACGTCATCGAGGTGACGGAGGACATGGACAGCGAGCTGCCGGAGGAGGCCAGGGCAGAGATTCAACACATGGAAGCACAATTGGCGGCACTCAAGCAGAAGCACAAGGTGGTGTCGGGACCCCCTTGCAGCGTGTATTCCAAACAATGAGGGGGCTCTGGAACAAAGGTGAAGGGCCAGGCCGCTCCGGGGTTGATGCGCCTACTGGCCTGGAGGAGAGGCCAGAGGGCTGCTCCCCCACCGGGGTCGATGGGACGCCTGTGGATGCCATGTCGGCTTCCGCGGGGAACCCTCTCCCAGGGGTTGACAGGACGCCTGTGGGTGCCGTGAAGGCTCCCGCGGGGAACCCTCCCCCTCTTCGGGGCGTGGCGCCATTGATTGGTGGCCCCCGGAGGGATGAGACGCCTGTGGGAGTCTCGTCGGCTCCCGCGGGGAACTCTCCCACAATGGAGCGTGTGCCAGAGCCCGAAGAGGAGGTGGAATCGTATGACATGGGCAGTGACCATGGGAAGTCACGGGGCCATGGTGGTGGAGACCAGGAGTTGACGCCTAGAGAGAAGGCGCGCAAGGGCATTCAAATGAGAAAGAAACTCAAGGAACCCCTGAGGAAGAAGGTTTTTGGAATGTCGAAGGCACTTTTGTCAGTGTTCTGCACTTGTCTTGTCTCCGCAAGCGGCTTGGCGGAGGAGGTCTTTGCGGAGCCAATCTATGACCTGTGGAATGTTATCAATCCTATGAGGGGATCTTCCAGCCCGGCGTGCTTGGAGATCTTTGCTGGCCGTTGCACCATCACCGGTGCTTTTGCTGACAAGCAATATGGAGTGTTGAGGCCCCGAGATTTGAAGTTTGGTGATGACCTCCGATGCAAGGAGACCCAGGAAGAGATCCTGGAGACCATCGACACACATCGACCACGCCTGGTGTGGATGTCCCCACCATGCACTTTTTGGTGTGGTTTTTCCAATCTCAACTACAACCCACAACAGCTGAGGAGATTGAGGGCCCGAGAGAGGGTCTTCTTGCGCTTCATCGACCAAGTCATTTTGAAGCAGAAGATGTATGGAGGGCATGCGATTGTTGAAAACCCTCGCAAGAGCGCCATGTGGAGAGAACAACTCCTCGCGAAATGGTTGTCGGGTGGAAGTTGCAGCTATGTTGATTTGGAGATGTGTGCATTTGGCCTCCTGGACACCAAGGGGGAGAATCACCTGAGGAAGCCTATGAGTTGTTGGTGACCGACAAGGCCTTTGCTGAGGAGCTGCAAAGGTGTTGCCCAGGTGATCATACCCATGTTAGAGTGCAAGGGTCCCAGACAGCTCACTCAGCTGGCTATCCTGAAGGTTTTGGAAAAGCTGTGGTTCGGGCCTTTGAAAAAGTCACGGCCCAGACCGCATATGTTCAAGACGACGGTGGTGAAGAAGCCACTGCCAAGGAGTCACTGGGTGGGGGAAAAGACATTTCTTTCACCGGCAACGTCAGCGGAAGGGTCGCTGGGGCTTTGCGGAGGCTGCATCAAAAACTTGGTCACCCGCCAAACCGTGAGTTGGCAAAACATCTCAGGCTGAGTGGGGCATCGCAGGATTTGATCGAAGCTGCGTCGGGCCTCAAATGTAGGGCATGTGAGAAATGTGCTCGCCCCCCTTTACACCCTGTGGCCAAGCCAGCCGCTCTGCTTGACTTCAATGAGGCCGTTGCAATCGACATCATCTTTTTGGACAATCAACAGGGCAAGGGCAACTTGGCACTCAACATGGTGGACATTGGTTCGTCTTACCAGGTGGTGGCCCCACTTCGGAATCGCAAGTCGGACACCGTCTTGCGGGTTTTCCTCAAATACTGGGTGAACTGGGCAGGGCCTCCAGGCCGGTTGGTCCTGGATTTAGACACTGCATTTGCCGACAGCTTTGCCGACTTGACGTCGGACCTGGCTATCTCTATGAGGGCAGCTGCCGGTCAGGCACACTGGCAGAATGGGATCGCCGAGAGGTATGGGAGCTCCTGGAAGTCATGCTGGGAGAAACTATGTGTGGCAGAAGGCATCAGGGATGAGGATATGCTTGATGCAATCTGTGCGGTGAATGATGCGCGCAACTCACTGCGCAATAGGTCTGGCTTTAGTCCGAGACAATGGGTCTTCGGGACAAATGGCCGTTTGGTGGCGGATTTGGAGGATGGCGGTCATGAAATGAGCGCCCTGCATGCGGTTACACCTGAGGGGCGCATGGCACGAAAACATGCGCTGAGGAATGGTGCCCGTATCGCCTTCTTCGAGGCGCAGGCTTCTGCAGCAGTCGAAAGGGCGCTGGCTCACAAAAACCGCACCAAGCCCAAAGAGTACAAGCCAGGCGATTTGGTTTACTACTACCGCCAGACCAAGAAGAAAGGAAAGCAAACCAGTGCAATGTGGATGGGTCCAGCAGCCATCATCGGCCAAGAAGGCCAGAATTATTGGCTAGCGAGAGGAGGCAGATGCATTCTTGCTGCCCCTGAACATTTGAGGGCAGCTGAACATGAGGAGGTCAGCGAAATCTTGCGCATCAAAGCCGCCATCAAAGAGGTGGAGGGTGTTTTGGAGGAGGAACAAAAGGACTATGCAGACCTCCGATCACCACATCCGGAGGGCGCTGGCGATGTGGAAGTGGAGATGGAAATTGATGGCATCTTCGACGATGAGGATGAGGAGATGCCCACAGCTGAGGCGCCAGCCAGTAGCGCCCGACATGAAAAGAGGAAGAAAGCTTTTGAGAACGAGCAGGAGCTCAAGAAGGTGGCACGGCAGCTTGGAGCACTTGATGATGTTCCAGCGAGCGTCAAGTCGTCACTGAAGGGTCTTTCTGCTGCCACCACTCCTGAGGCACCAGGCCATGTCAGCTTTTTAGTGAAGAAGGCCAACTCGCCAGAAGGCTGGGAAAAGGCTTTGGAGAAGGAGATTCCCTGGGGCATGATACCTGAGTCTGAGCGGCATTTGTACATTGCCGCTGAGGAGAAGCAATGGAAAGAACACCTTGAATTTGGAGCGGTCAAGCCCTTGACTTTGGAAGAAAGTGAAAGAGTCAAAACTGAGGTGGACCCGGCCAGGATACTCCCGGCCAGATTTCTCTATCGGGACAAGCATCACGCCAAGCGAAAGATTGATCCCAACATAGCCTGCAAGGCTAAAGCTCGACTATGCGTTGGAGGCCAACGGGACCCCGATTTGGGGGTCAAGGAGATGGAAGTGGATGCGCCCACTGCAAGCCGTCATAGTTTGCTTTTGGGATTACAAGTGGCGTTGGTGCGAGGCTGGCTTGTTAGCATCGGAGACATCCGGGCAGCATTTCTCAATGGTGTTGAAGCCCCAAGAAGCTTGTTTTTCAAACAACCGGCGCGTGGGATTCCAGGCTTGCAGCCTGGTCAACTCATTGAGATCCTGAAGGGGGTCTTCGGCCTCTCAACGTCCCCAAAGCTTTGGTGGATACGTTTATCTTCCGAGTTGACACAGATCACCTTCCAGGTTCATGGGAAAGACTATCGGATCATCCAGAATGACATCGACCCTTGTGTTTTCCAAGTCCTTCGAGTTGATGGCGAAGGGCATCAGGTTTGTGGTCTGATCTTCACACATGTGGATGATCTGATGGTCATGGCTGATCCTGCAATTCAGGGGCGCGATTTCCCGTTGATGAATGGGAGCGTGATCGCTTTGATTACGTGGGGTGTGAATACCACGTCACCAAGGAGGAGGTCAACATCACTCAGACGGGATATGTACAGTCCCGACTCAACAAAGTGAAGATCCCAGCACATCAAGTAGAAACTGATGTGGTTGATTCAGCCACCAAAGAGCTCAATAGATCCGTGGTGGGATGCCTGTCTTGGTTGGCGAAGCAAACCAGGCCTGATCTCCAGTTTATGGTTGCGCAAACACAAAAGAGCCAGGCCAACCCTACTGTTGCTGATGTGAAATGGACCAACAGCATTGTGGAGTTGGCCAGGAAGTTTCAGGACAAGGGCATCAAGTTGAAAAGGGTCGACGAGAGCCAGCTTTGTGTTTTTGGTTTCCACGATGCGGCTTGGGCCAACGTTTCTCTGGATCAAGAAAGTCCTGACGACATTGTTTGAGACACCGACTGCAAGAAAGCTTCCCAGTTGGCATCACTTGTGATGATTGGCGATCGGAAATGTCTGGCCAATCAACCTGGCAACATTGGGATTGTGGACTGGCGAAGCAAGTCATCCTCTAGGATATGTCGTTCAACTTTTGCTGGAGAAACGATGGCGTGCAGTGATGCAATGGAGTCAGCCATCTACCTGCGTGGACTTCTTCTTAGCTTTTTGCATGTTGGGCTGGTAGATAGCGCGAAAGCGCGTGAAATGATTCCACTGCATCTTTTCACTGATTGCCGTTCTCTTTATGATCATTTACACAAAGATGGAGTGCCGAAACCACCGACTGAGAAGCGGCTTGCGCTTGATTTGGCGGCAATGAGGATGGAGCTCAATGAAGAGGGCAAAGCGCAATGGAAGTTGCGCTATGGAGAAAGAGCTGAACTGAGGCCCGATAGGCCGCGACGTCCTCCTCTTCACTGGGTTCCCACTGATCGCCAATTAGCGGATGTTCTCACCAAACGAATGAATCCCAGCAAATGGTGGGACCAAGTAGCCAGTGGCATTTTGCAAATTTCTTTGAGGGTCTGGGACGATACACAAAATACATAGATTTTTGATCAGTGTTGATGTCTCATGACCCATGTTCCATTTTCACTTTGCAAGGTGATTCAGGTCCATACATGTGCAACATGCACGATTGGGCATGCCGGATATAGGCACAAGGACTTTTCCATTAGCAGGAAAACATTCGTTTGCATGTCGCTTTGCCGTTGCATCGCTTTGACTTGAACATCAACACTAGGTTTGTGCCACAGGGTATGGTTCGTCCGGTGATGACAGTGTGAAAAGGAACTCGTGGTAAATTTGTTCTTGACGTTGCTACGTCAGACAAGGTGCTTCGGAAAAGGTCCTCTGCTATTTAAAAAGTGACTGAATTGTGTTGCACCGGTTCGTAAAGTTTTGACGCCCCCGCCTGGTCGTTGCCACGGTGTTGACAACGGTGTTGACATTAAACAAAATCAGGCAGCAGAACCGTGGTGACCACAACTCCAGGCCTCCAAGTCACCGATTCGGACCTTGAAAACGAAACTCGTAAACATCAAAACAAATTTTGTTCCAACGCGTCACCTCCAGCGCAGGACATGACATTGACAGAAACCACAGAATTTCAATTCCTTCCCATTATCTTCCGCATCATTACAATGTTCTTACACCAACACCAACCCAAGTCCACGTTTTCGAACCACAGTCCAGCTGCGTCATGTTTTTGTTCAAACATCGCAAACGTCCACAACAACCAGCCGAACTAATTACAAACAACATTTGGCATCAAATTTACCCGAAAGTTGTGAACACAATTGACGAACGAAATGTTCAGAAGGGTGCTGTGGTTCCCCCAAAATCACGCGTTGCTATCGGATATTTTCTTTTTAGCAGGGAGGAAAAAATTGCACATTTGGTCTGCAATTTTCCACCTGAAACGACATGTGTATGGACTGGAATCTTTGCGATGCTCACGCAATGTGCCAGTGTGCCAACGATCCGAGTAGTTTTGCTCATCGGTTACCGTTCTGGGGCGGCCGGACGCAGCAGTTGATTGGCAAATGGAATTGTGCAAGGTCTTTGCCAACTATACATTGGCCGAATGGCTGGTCCAACCACCTCGCCTGCATGGTTGAGTAGTTAAGTGGCTAGATTGACTTTTCGTATCAAACCCAACCGCTAAGGATGTTTTATCCCAAAATTTTGTATCAAACTTCATTGCTGCGGAAATTTGGGGTGGACCAGTGCTTGCTTACGTAACTAAATCGAAATAAATATCCGTGTGCCAATCCGATCATTGAAAACATCCGTTGGGATGGTTCCGGTCGTGCTAATGTACGTCCATCGCACGTGGCAAAAAATATCACCGATTTTGGTTTGGGACCTTCGCTTTTTCCGCTGCTGCACTGTGTCTGCCGCAGCAGTATCTTGTTGGTTTTTTACCTGCCCGTCATGCAATGTACGCTCAGATCGATGGTGTTCTGTTCATCGGCATGTTGTGTTTATAAACTAAGGCTTTGCTTAATTTTTTCACAGCGGATCCAGTTTTTGCTATGATTGGTATTGGACGCCAATGTCCGCTTCGCGCAAACATCTCAAAAAATCGCAAAAATTCAAAACAAATGTCGTAAACATCTCAAAGACACCGGCCAAGCTTCTTAAACTTAAACATGTCAAAAGCACAAAAAAAATCAAACATTTCAAGAGACAAATGTTTCAAACACCCCAAACTCTGCAACAAAATGATCTCATACGTGTATTTCATGAGAAACCTGACTCTCCAAAGTGCTGTGACGCATCCAGAAAGCATTCACGTATTGTCTGCATTTACAAATTTCACAATCAGTATTCCAATGTCAGTGTGTGAAATATTGAAAAAGAGGACGCCTAAGCAAAACCACCATTTAGTATCATGTTGCACGCGGGCATATGAAACATTCCCATGAACAGCTGTGCCTATCCGTGGTCTGTCCGCCTGCCACCCGTGCAGTTTTCCAGAACATGAAACTGTTTGTTCCCGAGTGTTTGTGGCATGTCATTGTTTGCTGCATTTGAGAATTTCATTCGTAATTATTTTTTTCTTCCAAGCACGAAGGGGAAGACAAGTAACATAAGACCGCACGTTGCCTCGCTTCGTTGTGCTTGGTGTCACCTCCCTCATGGTTTGGGTTGGTGTGGCTGGTGTGACCCTGTTCCCTACTTAGCCCGGCTAATGCTGCCATAGGACTAACTGCTGCTGTGCATCTGTGTAATTTATTTTTAAGCATTTTGTACAAGGGACCGTGCGTTTGAGCAATGATCGCCAAACCTGACAAAAAAAACGTTTTAGTTTTCTCGTGTGTTGCGTGAGCAAAAGATGTGACTTTTCTGAGGCAAGGAAATATATGACAGTCGTCAAGGTGTTTTTGTTTGCTTCCGCCGGCCCAAGCAAAATTAAGATCCAAAAACAACTGCATTAGTTAGGGGTTTGTTTGTCAAATGTAACGGGTTTTGAGCGAAGCGTAGTTTTTCTCTCAGGTCAGTTGAAAGCGACACGCCGGCAACAGGTTCGAGGCCACTAGTGGTGTAGATTTTCGCACGGTACTGCGGTCAAGACCCAGCAAGTTTATGAAAAAAATAATGTGAATTAGGACCTGGGAGCAGGCTGGAAGCACCAGAGGTTACATTCAGCAACGCTCTGACAATACCTGGTCAAAACAGAACCTGAGACCAGGTGCCTAGACAGGAGTGGAAAGTTCATGCAAGGGGAATCACATTGGTGAGGAAAGAAATCGGTGGAAAATCTGAGGACTGCCCCGTAGTGTAATGCCGGAGGCTCGGTTTGGAAGTCTGGACTTCAATTTTTGAGCATTGGTCACATTCATGGGGTGGCGATGCGTGTTTGGAATTTGTTTGCGGCAACTGGTCTTATAGGAAAAAAATGGTTTGGAAGTAGGAGAGGTGTCTTTTATAGGAATAAATGTATTTGACGGTAGCAACGCAACGATGCAAACCATTTTAATTGCCAGCTCGGAATGGTTGGTGATTGATCGGTAATGACATGTTTGAATCGTGTACCGAGGAGGTACACCCATAGGTCTCCAGAGTCATAATGCTTTCCGAACAAGAACCCACCTGCACACAGACGCAAACGTGAAAAATCGAACGCGCCGGTGCGCGATCACTCTAAAAGGCCTCCCGTTTGCAGAACATCCAACGTTGAAATTCCCGGGAGAGGATAAACGTCGAGTAAAGCAATGAAGTCTGTGCTAAAGCGTGCGGCAGGGTCAGCAAGCATCAACCCACCGGGAAAAGACGCGAAAATAGCACATTGGGTGCCAATACTCTAGCATGCTGTGTTCTCATTTGTACAAACCCCGGACGAACTCGGAACACGCATCCAATCAGACAGTTTACAATGGCAGGAACACTTCAAGTGGCAAAACTCCTGCATGCTGGCTTTTCGTATGTATAAACCTTAAGCAAATTTTGTTTAAACTTGAAGTCTTTGTGGCCGGTCCATGCCATCAAGTGCGGCAGGATTTGAATGAAGGAAAATTGTTCTGTTTTTTTTTTTGCGCGCTGCAACTGTAGATTTCCTCCGCTGCGTAGAATTGAAGTTTGATTGGGGTTTGTACATATAAAGAAAGAACAAATCGAAGGTGTGGTCATAGCATGGTTTTCTCCAATTCAATACAGTGCGGGGGACAGAGATGTTTTCAAAAAAATTGTTTGGAATTTGTACATATGAAAACACAGCACATCGAAGGTGTCACCAAGAAAGTAGTCATTCCTCAATGAAACGTGGCGCGTGCAGACATTAACAAGGCCTGTCTCGTGTTTGTAGATGTGAAGATATGGCAAAAACAGGAGGAAAGAAGCGTTGCAAACAAAAAGGACGGGTAAAAAATAAATGATTAAGACGTCTGGGGGGCGAGGTGTATGCAGATCCGCCTGCATGGAATTTCGTGGGGCAAGTGCAACTCCAACTCCAACTACATAACCTTAACGCAAATCAAAATTATTGGCACGCATTTCACCAAATTTCGTAAAACCCATAATGCCACGCCACAGCATGACACTTTCAAGACGCCAAGGCAAGCTTCTCCAAACCTCTCGAATTTTGGAAACACTTGGAAGTACATCTGCAGTTCCGTTGAGTCGTTTTGAAGCCTGGAGGGCGCCATATATGTCAATTTATGGATACACCGTCATGGAGCAGCCTGTGGCCAGGGATTTGTTTCAGAGCAGAAAAAAATGTGTGCGGGGCAAAAAAAAATGTTCATGTCCGGTGCGTTTCGGCTTCGTGTTTCACAACAATTCAGAGCTTTTCCCCATAAATTTCACAAACTTTTTACAATTGTGCCGCCGTGCTCCCGCTGTGATAAAGCCGCTGTTTGACCTCAACGTCCGTTTGCTACCGCCAAGTAGCCCCCCATGTGGTTTCAATTTTTCCCAACCATACTCACCAGAACTAGTTTGTGCTGGCAAAAGTGCTTTTAACTCCAGCATGGAAATAGGAAGGGCCAGGACCACTATAGATTCGTAGAATTTTTGACGCCTTTTTTTTTAAACATTTTTACGTCCGTCCATTTGCAACTTTCCCTGTCCCGTCCCCGGCATTACGCTTGCTGGAAGTGGATAAACAAGGGATTACCTGTTCCTCGTTTTGTACCTCTTGCGCGCCTCTTGCGCCCCTCTTGCCGCCAGGCTGCTGCGATGTGTGGCAATCCATTTGGATCAGCGTTTTCACAGCATCACATTACATACTCCGAGGTTGCTTCTTCTTCCGCGCGCAATGATCCGAAAATATTCATGTGCTAGGCCAAACCTAATGAAACGGCGTCGGTGGCGCGACCAGGATCCCAACCCAGGCAAACCAGGCAACATACACATAGAACGACGCGCAAAAAAACGGTTTGAAATAGATGCATTAATTGGGAGGTGATTTGGATCGTTGGCTCTCAGGCTGGCGCCACCCAATGATGGTTTTTTGGCGGTGCCGCATGTACAGACGTAAATCTTGCCATGGACGGAGAACAGAATGATGCTAATCGGCGTCCAAACCGACCACCAGTGCTGCTCGCATGGAGTTCAGCGTGGTTTCGTTTGTTAGTACTACTGAAACTGGCACCGCCGGTTTTGGGCTATGTATCAGTTCGTCCTTCAATTTGTTGCAAATCATAACCTTTCATATCTATCATTTCATTTCGTTTCATGGCGATACTGCCGAGGAAATTTCGCCAGGGATGCATGATCTTCGGCAATGCCACCTTGGGTTCAAACCTAAGAGAGGGCACCTGGCGTTCATTGATATGGTCCGGCTGGGTAAAGTTTGTTTCTCGCAGCACTGTTGTTTAAAAATAAACATGCACTTCGTCACTAATTAGGGCTAAACGGCACGTATTGCCTTACATAGCGTCCCAGCGGAGCAATCTGAGCAGTGTGGAACCCCGAGGCATGACCACGGTGAAGTTCAAACCCTCCCGGCGGAAACGGGCACAAGTCGCACAAGGCCGGTTGGTGGTTGGATTGGGCAGTGAAGGTGGGAAACCCGGGGGTGGTAAATTTTAGTTTGTAGTTTCGTTTTTTCTTTTTTTCCTCTTCGATACAGGTCCACATTTGTATTTAACAACGGTTTCCGCCTGGTAGTGATGTTTGCTCTGAAGATGGCTAGGTCCAAAATGTTTGTTGCACAGTTTTCACCGCTATGCTGGTGACATTTTGGCAAACTTCGCTGTTTGCACATTTTGTTACGAAGATCGATGAAGGTGGGTCCAGGACCTTCTCCTGTTGTAGTACACGTCAAGTGGTGGACGCAAGCACGGACGTACGAACACCAAAACAATCCCGTAGATGATACGGCGTATACCAAAACTCGAAACCCTTTTTACTGGATTTGGCTCTAGTCATTTTTTTTACTTTGCTCCCAGGCACGGGTGGTGTTGCTGAAGATGATATTGTGCAAAACTAAGTGCGTGTGACCGAGTGACGGGCATGCATTGAATCATTGAACCCTAAGGACAATGGGCGACCAATAGTGTTTGCACCAGACACATGCGTCAAATGCAGGTCATGGCATGGTCATCCATTGTGGCAGTAAAAAAATTATTTCTATTTGATTATTTCGATGGTTTGTATGAAGAAGTTTGTATGAAGAGGTCTCCCCGTCATTGATCAATAATTTGGCCCACGGGTACGGGCTGGCGATGGCCTCACAGTGGACAGTTTCAGTTGCAAAAAAAAAGTGCCCCGGCTTTGACCCATACCCTCAGCTTGTCAGCGCCGAGGGCCCTACAGAGGAGGCACTTGTTAAATCTTTCCTCGGGGGTGCGGCATATTTTGTGCATGGGGAATGTTACGTTGATCTTTGCCTTGAAACGTGCTTTGGATGGACTGAAATCTAACGTTCAAAACAATTTCTCAATTCGACAAATCATGTGTTCCTTCCACTTCCAGATGATGTTGCATTGGGCGGGAACATTTACCATATGGTTTCCAATATCAACGGATATGTCGGAGGTGCTGGGACACATTCCAGAAAAATCGAAGCTTTTGGTGATGCAGCCGCTGGGTTCTGCCTCAATCAATGGTTCACGACACCATTCAATACACCTTGGCCACCTTGCCGTGAGGCCAATTCAACAGGTCCATCCACTGTGCTGCATCTCGGTGATGATGCAGATAATTTTCTCGAAGATCCTGAAGTAGTGGCACGTGCTGGGCTGATCACAGAGAGACTTGGATATTTTAAATATGATGGGATGTGTGAAAATCAAATGTGACAGTGATAGCAGTGGAAGCAGAACCTTTGTGGTCACCAAGGGTCCCGGGTCAATTTGCCATTGGCATGGTCAAAATTTAGGACATGAACGGGTTTGTCAAGTGAGGAGGGTCAACCTCCCCCAGGATTCTTGTTTGTTGGAGTGGATTTGTGGGTTTCTTATGGCATTTTATTTATGGGTATGCATCGGTTCAATCATGGTAAAACAGGGTAAATTTCCGTATTAACCAACTGGACTGGAATGGATTTGTTCCCAAGGATCCTGCAGTGTTGCGGCTTGGTGGGCCCACCCGGTGTGCCCAACGAAGGCATGGACCGGTTGTACCCGAAAGACGGGCAGTGAGCAAATGATTCCATTCTAATAATAGCGCAATGTTTTTTTTCCTCATGTGCAGGTCAAATTTGCACTTTTTGCCCGGAATCCATGCCACGCACTCCCTGACTGATAGGTTGCAGTATAGAATGAAAATGGAGTCTACCTCCAAATAGCTACTGCACATTGATTAGAAAAAATGAATTTAGGTTGGAAACCATTGGAAGCGGCAGGTTCCTCATTAAAGAGAAGACGAACCCCAAAAAAAATCGCACGAAATCTTAAACCCTAATTAGCAAATCCTTGCAAATCATGTGAAAATTCGAAAACTATTGAAAACCATCGGTTTTCCGCATCCATGGCCACGGCGCCAGGCCGTGTGCTGCGGCCTTCCTCCGTAGTGGCTTTTGTGGCGCGGCACCGGCGCTTGGCGGCGCTGCGTGGCTTGGACGTGGCGAGGCCAAGGGTGGCATTCCACTGGACGCAGGCGTCCCAAAGGGTGCTGCGAAAGATAGGGAAAACTGAGAAGATGATGGAACATTTTTTTTGATTGTTTTGAGGGAACATGTTTGGGTGACTTTTTTGGGTGAAGGCTTGATTTTTTTCCGGTGTTAAGCATTTCCCTTGGTGTGTGTTTGCAAAATCAGAGGACACGCCCTGCTCACTGCAATTTTTTTGGGGGTTGTTTTTGGGGAACATTCCTGGATTATTCGGATTCCCCAACCACATTTCGGGTTCTTACAGTAATAGTTAAGGCCTGGTGTCCATTCAAGGTGTTCTCCGGCTGTTCCGATCTTTTTTTGGTGAGCATTACCCGCACACTTCCATTTTTGACGGAGGTCTCGCATGAAACAGTGGCCCGGAGACCTCTCACGCAACCTTCTCGGCACTTTGTGCGGTTCAGATCGGTCTCGTTGTGGCGCGGTGCGAATTTTGAGATGGTTCGCTCAACCCTTTCGTTTTCTTTAAAGCCTGTCAGGTCGCTCTCGTTGTGGCACGGTGCGAATTTTGAGATCGCTCGCGCAACCCTCCCGGCATTTTGGGCGTGCGAATGTTGAGATCCTTGGCGCAACCCTCTCACTGTGGCGCGGTGCTCATTTTTATCATCCAGGAGATGTTGCGCGGAGGTCTTGAGAACGAGGTCTTTGACAGAGGTCTTGCCAATAGAGCTCGTACAGAGAGCGTCCACCAAGATCTCACAAAGAGATTCTGCCAAGAGACTGCTCCTTGAGATTTTGCACAGAGATCTGGTCAGCAGAATTCTTATAGAGATATTGTAGAGAGACATTGCGTAGAGATCTGTTGCAGAGATCTTGCCAAGAGACCTCTTGCAAGGAGCTTGTACGAAGATCTTGCCAAGAGACCTCTTATAGAGATCTTGTACAGAGATCTTGCCGGGAGATGCTTTTCAGAGAGATTGTGCAGAGATCTTGCCAAGAGATCTCTTGTAAAGATCTTGTACGGAGACCTGGTGAAGAGAACGGAAATCTTGTTCAGAGATTTCCTCTGGAGAGCTTGAACAGACATCTTACTTTGAGATTTCTTACAGAAATCTTTTGTGGAGATCTCTTGTAGGCACCTTGTGTCAAGGAGATCTGGCACCCGACCTTTTACAGAAATCTTGACAAAGGGAACGTGTAGAATCTAAGCTGGTATGTTTTCGTCATGCTCTCATGCTCCTCGCAACACCTAAGCTTTTCACGCAGTGGTGCTCTATTGCTGCTGCTGCTGCCGCCGCCGCCGCGGCTGCTGCTGCTGCTGCTGCTGCGGCGTGGTTTCCTGCTGCGCGCCTGGACCACCTTTGCGGTCCTAAAAAAGGGCCGCTATTGCCGTGCTAGCTTTGAGCCACTGCTGTGTTGTCCCGTTTCCACCTTCCTCTTTAGAATCCCTGATGCACACTGTTTGGTGTTTCTTGCCGGGATATTTCTTTTTTATATTTTTTTTACAGTGACATGTTTTTGGGGGAATTGATGGTGAAGTTCTTTGAAAAGATTTCAGGGCTGAGTCGGGCCGGATCTTGGGTCGTTGTGCCGGAATTGGCTTGGTGAGAAGGGGCGGTTGGAGATTTCATATTTAATTATTAATTATTAATCGAAAGAAATTTAGAAGTGAAACTTCCGACAATATGGACAGTTGAAAAGCAGAGGTGAGAAGAGTCAGAAGAGAAAAAATCAGAAGAAAGAAGATGCAGGTGCGCGAAAAGGTAGGAAAGTCGTGAAACACTTTGTTTTTCCAATGTTTTCTGGCTCCGGAGGGTCGAAAAGTAGGCTCGCTAAAGCAGCGGGTGCGGAGCCAGCTGGCCAGATGAGAGATGAAAAAGTGTACGCCGTTGTGGCGCGAAGCACATTTGGAAGTCAAAATGTGCAAAACACACCATTCTCGGACCACTTTTGGAAGTTGAGATGTCAAAAAAGTGCACGCCGTTGTGGCGCGAAGCACACTTCCAAGTCAAAACGTACAAAGCAGTACATGTTCGCGCCACTTTTGGAAGTTCAGATGTCGAAAAAGTGCATGCCGTTGTGGCGCGAAACACATTTCGATGTCAAAAGTGTAACAAAACTGAGGGTTTTGAGCCTTTTTTGACGTTACGATGTCGAAAAAGTAGACACTGATTAACTTAACTAACTTGACTAACTTAACTAACTTCACTAACTTAACTACCCTAACTTCGACGACAGCAGCAGCAACAACAACAACAACCACAACAATTACAACTACAACTACAACTACAACTACAACAACAACAACTACAACTACAACTACACAACTACACAACTACACAACTACACAACTACACAACTACACAACAACTAGAACTACAACTACAACTAGAACTACAACAACAACAACAACAACTACAACTACAACAGCAGCAGCAGCAACAACAACAACAACAACAACTACTACAACTACTACAACTACACAACAACTACAACTACACAACAACTACAGCTACAACTACAACTACAACTACAACAACAACTTCAACTACAACAACAACAACTACAACTACACAACAACTACAACTACAAAACAACTACAACTACAACTATATGACTGCAACTACACTACACTAATTACATTACACCACAACTACAACTCCACTACGCTACAACTACAACTACAGTTAGCAGTACATCACACTACATCCAGCAGTTGTGGGTGAGGTGACCACTGCAACCATTGCAATCACTCCAGCAAACACAACTCCAACCACCTTTCGGTCAATCAGTGGATTCGCTCTGCCATCCGTGATTCACAACATCCAACGTCTCCTATAGGTTTCCTATTCTGAAACTTCCGCCACCGCCTTGTGCGGCACTACTGGTATGTATAAATTTGTCGATATATTTGCTTGCCCAAATGCACGTGATTAGGGCCTGAAGAGTTTTTTCATACGTTGCAGCCAGAAAGGAGCGAAACTTTGAGGGCATTGCCCGGGATGGGCTCCAGGTCCCCGATGGAGCAGGACTGGCAAACTGGGCTAGACGCTGACCCCAATGACGTGATCGTTCTTTTGTTTCCACCGATTTCTACCCCGCTCTGTTGCGTCAAGTAGTCTTCTTGTTTCAACCAGTGTTGAATGTACTTTACTCTTGATGGTTTGAGTTTAGGGCGTATGTCTTGCACCCTTGCACAATTCAATCCGAACCTGCTGGAAATTAGCAACCAAGAGCCAGCAGTGTCATCATTGGGCTTGTCAGGAGTTGCTGTTGCTCATGGTTCTTCTTTTGGTTTGGGGGTTTATGTTTGGTGCCCCAGTGGCGGGTTGCTTTTGGAAACATGGCCTGGCAGTGGGCATTGCCAATGCAACAAAGGAAAACGCAATGGCCTGGCAGTTGCCATGTCATGGTGTGTAGCGGCATGTCACGACTTGTGATGGAGTGGTTCTTACAATCACATGGGCCAAGGTTTGTCCAGAAATGGGGGTATGTGGTAGAGACTGCAGACTTGGAATACAAATGGGGAAAACATAATTTAATAAACTATTTTTTGTGGCACCCTAGCACGGCTATTTCTGCTGGTATCAAGGAGGGAATGAACATGATGGTATATGATGGGATCTGATTCCTCCAGTAAACCAAGACAGATGTGCAAATTCACAACTATCAATAAGTAAAACATGTGTAAACGGTGGCATGGTTTCTTCACTGATTTCTGCCGCTAGGTCTCCCCGGATTTTCGCTATGGCAAGGAGCTCTTCGCCTATGGTGCTCAGGTTCGTACTGCAATAGTGTACAGTATACAGTATACAGTATACATAATCATTAATTATGTGAATTATTGTGATGATAGATGAATAGAATTGAATGAATAAGAAAACTCTAAATGAAGAAATGGACGAACCTACCAATCTCCGCAATTGTGTGTTCACTGTTCCTCCCACGATGGCAGCATCCCTGCAAGGCCGCCTTCATGTGCCTTTCCCTTCCTGGACGGCAACATTTTGGGAAACCCAGCGCTGCTGCCATGGAAGGACCTGGGTAGATTCCAATGATCCCACCTTCATGTGATGCCTGCATTATTGGTTTTGGGTGATTCCCAGTCATATGCAGTCATTAGGCCATAGTTCCACATGGACACCTCATCTGAAAAAACAGGAAACCTTGCCAGTTCAAAAAGAATCATTCTTGTGAAATTCTTGGCGCTTGGATTTCGGCAAGAATCCTGCCTTTTCCAGGCTCTTCCTGGCCACAAGTTATTATATTTAGAGGGCCAAAATGGCCAGAAACTCTGGCGCCCAAGATGTGCGTAGGATACGACAGTGTGGTGGGCCGAGAAGGACAACGCGGGGTGGACGAATGGGTCTTCTTTCGCCAAGATCAGCTTCTGCCATGCTTCCTAGTCGATGAGCCCCTCGGCCTTGTCATGGCCAGTGCTACACACGAGGATCCAGTTCGTCACAGTCAAGTGCAGAGAAAAACAAAATCAACGCAAGCATCCCGTGGAGCATCACTTTTATTTTGATTTGTGGGCGATGGAATCGTGGGTGTGGCTGCCTGTAGTCGATGCTCAGTCGGGTCCGCTTGTTTGAGGCTCGGATTGATCCTGGCGCGGGAAGCCGCACAAGCAGCGATCAAGGCCAGAGTTGATCAGAGTGGATGTGAGTGAACCGAACCAAGTCCACAAACCCATGGTGTATGTGGACTGTGCCATTGATCGTCATTGATCCTGGTATCCCAGATGGACACACCTGGGGGCGTTGCAGGTGTTGCATCAGCCTTGGCCAGATGGCCAGCCCTGCACAGAGGCTGCCAAGGATGGGACAGAAGCTTTGGAGGCTCGCGCTTTTTTCACCTGGCTTAAACTTTTACAGACTATAGAAGTCAACATATCCTTGGTTGTATAATGGTGTGGAGGATGGTTGCGGTGGATGGTCTGCAGTATTCAGTTGCCCCGCTGGAAACAACGCTCCCGTTGGATAGGAGAACCATTTTGCAGGGGTCAGCCTGGTTGTTGCACCGGAGAAAATCCCAATGTAAATCCTGATTCTCTGATATGATTGGTTGTTCATACCGCCCATTCTCGTTCCTCAGATCTCCATTGAAGTTGGTAGTATCGTCCCTTGTTGGTGGTTGTCTCCCTTTTTTTGATCATTTTTGTTGGTTGAACCTCCAGTGTTTTTTGGTTCAACCTCCAGTTTGGTTGGTTGAAAGTTTAACATCCTTTGTGGTTGGTCCATTTGGTTCAACCTTTGTTTTCAGTTGACCCATTTTTTCCATCACCAGCTGGGCTGGCGCAGGTGCCAGCAAGCACCTCTGGGTCTGGCCGCTGGCGGCGAACGGCGGTCCAGGCGGTCGATGCGCCCGAGCACTGCAGAGAGCACTGCCAGGTGACGCTGCTGGGGATGAGAAGTGCAGGTGATGGGAAAACGAGTTGATTTTTGTATGACATCATGTATTCATATATTACGATGTATACATATGTATATATATATATATCTATAAAACACCATGTGTCAAATATGTCATATATGATGTGTGATATGTGTATACATGCATACCTACCTACATACCTACATAGATAGATGGATGGATGGATGGATGGATAGATAGATAAATAGATGGATATACGGTGAAAGGATTACATGTGTACCTACTATAAATAGATGACTATAATAGATGGATACCTACTATAGATAGATTACTTTGTGTATTGATAGTCATGGTGAAATTCGCCAGCTTTCAACCCTTAGGCCCCCAGTTTCTGATTCTCTAGCTGTGAGTTCTGCGGGTCTGCAGGGCCCTCTGGCTGGACGGCGCTGGAGCCGAGTGGAACCAAAAAAAGTGGTCGCAGAGGATGGGGAGGTGTTGTGAATGGGCACGATCTTGACAGGATCGATGAGTTATTTTAATATATTTGGATAATATTAGTATGACATTAGATATATTGATGGTTGCTTCGGTCTATTGCGAATGGGGTACCAGGTCTGGGTGTTTTTTGTTACCTTATGCAAGAGGAGCCACTGGCTCGAAAAAGCAGATAGACACTTCTGGGCAACTACGCACGTATCAGAAAATGGTGGGCTGGAAGACTGTCCGCAACAATCCCGCATGGGTGGCTAAACATCAAGCCCGTGAAGTGGCTGTATACCCAGCAAGAAAACAGCAGAGTATATGGCTCAAACCTCAAACCTACAAAAATCCATGCACCTAGCAAAGCAAGGTTTGCCTAGCAGATGAATCAACAGCCAGGGAAATAGGCAAACGATGATCACAATGGCTGTGGGTCATGGTGTTGCTGCAGCACAGGCCGCATGAGAGGGATGTGCCTTAGATAGGTGAAGCGTCGTGGTGTTGCAAGCTATAAGGCATCTCAGGGGGGTTCATGTTAATTCATGTTGCACGCGGTTTCGTTGTTGAATCATCGGGGTTTAGTTTGCGACTTGAAACGATCCATGTCACAGCTTGCGCTGGGCCATGCCATGATACTGTATCCCCTTCTGTTTCTATTTTTTTAGCGTTTCTACTTCCAGACGGTGACTAGAGCATTGTGCCCTGAGTCTTGGCAATTGTGCCAGGTGGTTGAGGAAGTTTCTCCCTCGAGGCACTTGTGGGTGTGCGAAGTTGTCAAGCAAGTAGCCTCGTGAGCATTACATGAGATGACAAATTTTGTATGTCACGATATTTAGCCTTTAATAGGCCAATCATGAGGCCTGGTGTGCATCATGAGATGACATGGTGTTTGACTGACACATATGCTTAGTCTATGTTTGTAGATGAGTCAGGCAGGGCAGGTTTTGGTCTCTTGCAGCCCTTGCGGCGTCTAAAGAAGTGAAGAATCGGCTGGTTGGAGCTACAGTCGCTTTTTGAAGCTTCTGGATTTACGGTGCTTTGAGTATTCTATGAATCTATGTCATTGTCGATCAAACACTTATTTATTAACAAGTGAAGCGTCCGAAGTTGTGACATGTACATGGTCCTGCCCGGCACCCGGCAACAACCCCCCAATGCTATTCCCCCATCCCCCCCAACGCAGTGGAGGCAACAACACCTACATAGTAACCACGACCTGCCTACATAATGATACCACATTTTGGGTTCACTCCCTATCTAGCCCCTCACCCAAGCCTACATACTGCTATACTCACATGCTAGCCACATACTACCTATACATACTGCTAGCATGATAAGCCCATCTAATGTTCACTACCTACAAAAAAGCCCCACGCATCCCACACGGGGGGAGAAGGGTAAAGTGGATCCTAAATCGAGCCTGCATACTGCTACTTACAGCCTTACATGCCAGCCACACACTATCTACGTACTGCCCCACATGCTAGCCACACACTACCTAGTGGCGGAAAACATACTGTAACCATGTGCACCGTGAACACACCTCCTCGCAGCAATTCTGCAGGGATCTTTGCATGGGTCCTGCCACCCTGACGTGCTTTTCGGGAGCCTTGGCTGTGCAGACCAGCGGAACTCTGTGGGTCAAGGACGCGTGAAGGGACGTAGCTGTGAGTGGCGAATGCTGAGCCAAGGTGGGAGGAGAGATGCAATGGCACTTGGGCCTTGGCCTCAGACGTTGAGGATGGAACATGTTCAGTTTCCAAAACTCATCCTGCAGACTGTAGGTCTAAGGGAGTTGCTGCTCCTTTGTGCCTGTTGCGTCCGAGAGGCTCGTTAATCCGCTGCCTTCGGCCCTGGTGGGCACAAACGATGCAATATCACTGCAATACCTGGGACTGGCATCACAATGCCACAAATTATACAGATGGGTTCTTGAAAAAAGGGTGACACCAATCTGGTTGAGTTGATGTTTGCTGTATGGTGGGCTATTTTTTGTGGATTTTGTTTCCTCATCGCGCCTTGGCAGGCACAGACAGCAGTGAAGTCTGGCAGGCGCCTGCCGTAGCTTATTTTGAAGTTTGCACCCACAGCAACAGCTGGTAGCGAAACATGGTCGAGCATGGCAAGATGAGTGTTGGGCTTGCGGAAACACACGTCGAGTTGCAACATGCGCGTCAAAAGCAGCAACCGTACATCCAGGTACTTTCTGTTGAACCGGCACTTTGGCAAGTACCTTTTGGACAATGAAGGCCAAACCCCGGCCTTGTCTCCCAGAAAGCTACGTAGCGACGTAGCGGTTTGGTGAGCAACTTGAATGCAAGTGTTTGTGAAGTATCAATGCCTTCGCTCAATGATGAGCCAGACCTGGCCGCCGTTTGAAGATTCTTTTCGGTGAACCACGGCGAGCAGTTCGACTTAGACTTAGCCCCAACCATAGCCGCCATAGCCGCCATAGCCAACCCCAGTTACTCCACCAAGCTGCCAGCTTTGGGCCTTGCCGCGGATGCTGCTCTCTGGTCCTTGGAGCTCAAGGACGGGACACCAGGACCAGGCTGCAGCGGCTGCAGGGCATCAGATCCCCTGCCAGCCTGCCAGGAGGATGGCAGAGCTCAGATTGGGAACGTGAAAACTGGCAGATCCTTAGGCTCTGGCGGTATCTGGGTGTCATGGGTGTGGCCCCAACATTTGCCGCAGTTGTTTTTGGGTGTTCATTTTTTTTTGGGTTGGAAGATTGTTCTTTGATTGGTTGTTGGTTAGTGGTCACTGTCTTGTTGATCGGGACCCTGCTCCGAGATTGGGAAGAACTCCAACCCAACGGCAAAGCTTTAGCAGGTGCCCAGGATGAATGGCATATCCATGCGGTGTGTTGAAGCCTCGGTGTTTTTTTTTCCGGGCCGGACCGGAAAGCTGCTGGAGTCAACTCCCTGCACCAAGACCATTCAATTCATGCAACAAAAAGATATAGCAATCAGAAGGCATTGTTTTCAAGAGGAATTTTGAGGGAATTTGATTTCGGAGCAGTTTTTTCTTCAGTGTCACGTGTGATGTGACAGGGCACCAAGTTATACCACCATCCTGTTGCACTTCAGAGTTTGACATTTTGCCCCAGGTCGAGCCAGAGGCGTACACCTGGTGAATGGGAAACATGAGGTGCAAAGTGCAGGGCATGGGTTTCCGACACACCCTGGTGCCAAGGACATGTCAGCTTTTAAAGAGCTTTGACATTTAGTGGTCTCAAGCGATCTCCAATGCTTTAATGTAGTTCTCTCCAAAGAGATGGGAAACGGTGAAATCATGTGAAATACCGAAATACACCCTTGTCATTTTGAAGCATTTCCAGCAACCATTTGGAGGTGCTTGCGGTAAAAAACATCTCAGATGAGGTCCACCGGGATCGCTGGGAGGGGTTGCCCCAAACGATAAAACAGTCTAAAAGCAGCAAACTAATTCCGTCCAGCCCCTAGATGGAATTAAGATGAACAGATGCAATACACAGCAAGGGCGTTTCGGGGGCTGTTTCTTGTTAAGGGTGCGCAGCTAGTAGACTCAGTACTCAGTAGTCAGTAGACGTTAACTTTGTGCAAGTACCACTGGATATTGGCCATATGATGGTTGTACGAAACCTATTCTGGGTAAATTATAGTGACCTCACTGTGATCTCACTGGAATCATGGTAGCAAGGGGAATCATCCCCAAATGGCCCTATTGCAGCCTGGTGAACTATTTTAATTTACCCAGAACCTATCTCCTTCGATTTCCAAGACTTTCTTCAAACTGCCAGTTTCTGGAGGGCCTGCCGATGCTAATGACAGTGACATACACGTGATCATGACGGTAAAAGTGGTGAGGATGAGGATGACAATGACGACGACGACGACGACGATGGACGATGACGATGACAATGATGAAGATGATGATGATGATGATGATGACGATGATGATGATGATGATGATGATGACGATGACGACGACGACGACGATGATGATAACGACGAAGACGACAACGACGATGGATGATGACCATGATGATGACGATGACAATGACGACGATGATGATGATGATGATGAGGATGACGATGACGATGACAATGACGACGACGATGATGGGCGATGACGACGACGACGACAACGACAACGAGGAGGAGGAGGACGACGACAATGATGATGATGACGAGGATGACGATGACAATGGTGATGATGATGATGATGACGACGATGACGATGGATTATTATGATGATGCTGCTGATGATGATGATGATAATGGTGATGATGATTATTATTATGATGATAATGGTGGTGATGATGATGATGATGATGATGATAATCATGATGATGATGATGATTATGATGATGATAATGGTGATGATGATGATGATGATCATGATGATAATCATGATGATGATGATCATGATGATGGTGAGGATGACGATGACGGTGACGACGGCGATGACGACGACGACGACAGCGATGACGATGACGATGACGATGATGATGATGATGATGATGATGATCATGATGATGACGACGAGGAGGAGGAGGAGGACGACGACGACGACGACAACGATGACGATGACAATGACGATGATGATGATGATGATGATGATGACAACGACGACAACTATGTTGATTATGAACATACTGCTGCTAATACTAACCTTTAACTAGCATGATTTTCACCATTATGACTGCCACAGTATCACTTATTAAAGCCAACATCTCATTATCATGATGATGCTGCTGATGGTGATGGTGATGGTGGTTGTGCAGCATTGTTATGACCTGGCCGCCAGGTAGCTCAGCTGATCCCCAACCAGGCGGCTACGGAAAGGGCCCAGCCCGTCTCAACTGCCAGGGTTGAAGTGTTTTTTGGGTATGGGATCCATAGGAGTTTCTCTCAGCGAGTCTTGTTTGACGATTCGACTGACAGCTTCAGTTCATGAACATGTCTACCATGTCATTGCTTCAGAAAGCGACGTTCATGAACGGCGCATCAGACTTTTCGCCCGTAGCCGCGTAGTTGACCTTGGCTCAACTGGGCCGGCCGCGCTGGGCCGGGAACGTCCAGGTGGGCAACAACCTTTCCATCCCAAATGCCCACTGTAAGACAGAGCGAATCACCATTTGGTGAAATGCTCTAGGGAGCAGCGCACAAAACTAGTAAAGACATTGCAATCAAAGTTCTGTGGGTGCATTGGTACTTCAGATTGGCACCCGCTGTCAATTTCCAAATAAATTCAAGATCAGAAACGCTTCACAAAAACTTCGAGTTATGTCTTCTGGTCTTTGTCCGTGGGTATTTCGTGGTGAGGTGGCGCCCTTGGTTGGCGCAGCCAAATCGGACGTGAGCCCGGGACTCCCGGTTGGGTGGTAAGAGGAACTGGGGAGAACTGTAGCAACTGCTAGTTAGTTAGTTTTAAAGCTGGTTTCTCGGGTGGGGTGTGCAGCCCCCGCACATTTGTTACGTGCGGAGGGCAAAGTTGTTTGTTTACCGCATGTTACATTGGTGGGGCAGGTCGGGTCGCGGCGGTTTCAGCCAGCCAGCCAGTCAGCCAAAGCGGCGGAAGCAGCCAGCCAGCCAGCCAGCCAGCTAAAGCGGCGGAATCAGCCAGCCAGCCACACAACGCGGCGGAATCAGCCAGCCAGCCAGACAGCCAACGCGGCGGAATCAGCCAGCCAGCCAGCCAGCCAAGACGGCGGAACCAGCCAGCCAGCCAGCCAAGACGGCGGAATCAGCGAGCCAGCCAAGGCAGCGGAACTATCCGAGCAAATATGGCTATGGCCTGTATAGATATGGATGTGGGACGGTGTGAGTAGATGTATGTGAATGATATCGGTAGGTATACCTCTGGGAAGATGCAGTTATACCACTAGAGTGGTGGCACCCTGATTTTCAGAAACAAGCGCCGGAACTGAACCGTGTAGTTAAAGGTGAATCGAAGCTGGAACATGTCCGCGCAAGAGTTGGGGGAGGCTGCTTGGGTTCTCACAAGATAGCCCCCGGTTGGTTCCAAAAATTCCAAGACCGCGGCTCTGAAACTCAGCTTTGGCCCACTGATGCTGCATCGCTTGTCACTGGCGACGCTTGCTACATTGCTTGGCTCAAGGTGCCGACGGCGAAGAGTAGGCATTGATGAGATTCGGTCAGTCGTGAAATTATGTCAAATTCGAAGACGGCCTCAGGAATCCCAAAAATCAGTGCTTGATTAGTATCACGTCAGTAGCGTGGGTAGAGGCACTCAGTTGCAATTTGCCCAGACGCCGGGTAAGATTCAAAACTAGACATCGCTTTGACCATGAACTTGTATCAGCCTGTTGTTGGTGCGCAGCGCAAGTATGATACTCGCCATCCATTTCCGGGTCCATGGATGTCCGGGGCCTTGACTCGGCCGATCACGCAAGTTGATGTCGGTTGGTTCGATCTTTCATTGTATGTGTGCCCGTGCTGGATGCTTATATATATATATAATTTCTATGTATGTATTTCTGGTGTAAAGGTGTTTACATACATACATGTGTACATATGAATGTATACCTGCTTGTCTGTTATATGTACGTATGTTTGTCACATGTATACATGTATATATTTATATATACACATGTAGATACGCATAGATGTATTCCATGCTGGTGATACAGACCTTCCTGTGGCATACTGTCCCGATCATCACATCACAATGACAATACTGAAATTGATGGAACAGAAGTGCGTCAGTAGATTAAATTAGGTTTACTAAGTTTACTACGGTGAAGGAGCAAAATCTAGCAATTGTAAAGGAGCAAACTCTAGCAATTGGGTGACGCACGCGCACAGACTGAACATGCTCAGACGCTATTACTTAGGCCCAACAAATTGCAGTGTGTCGGACAGAGATTGACCAGGCAGGGAGACGCCGAAAGTTGAAGGTCCATCCACGCAGGTATTTGGAACTCGCCTTTCATGATCTCACAGGTCTTTTCATCAGTTCTTTTCATCATCTCTTCGGTGCTTTCTTCTTGCCAGAACTGACATGAACCGACCTGAGCCGACTATGCATTTTAAGCTTGATTTGTCAGCGAGATTGATTTTTTTCAGTGGAAACTCATAGTAGTTGACAAGGCGCAAGGTGTCAACATAGTTTACAGATATGAATTTTCAGACATGCCGGAAGGATTCATAGTTCAGGACTTCAAGATTTTAGCGCGCGAAGTTGGTTTGGCCAATATTTGCCCGATGTTTTGCATATCGGAACCGGACGTTTCAGCTGGGACCCTGTTTGTTTTGGAACGGTAGCAGACGTTAAGGCGGCGAAGACGCTACGACGCCGCAGACGCAGAGATGCCGTGCAGACTTTGATATGACTTGGTAGGACGTGGCAGGATTCCGTAGGCTTAGGTACGACTTTGTAGCTTGCAAGTGGTAGGACTTGGTGGGGTTGCAGCGACAATAATTCGCCAAACCCTTGAGTGTTTAAACATCCATTTAATTTACGTATACAATCCGATTTGCAAATCATCCCATGTCACCCTGGCCATGGCCATGTACAACATCCGCTCTACATCACCCTCAAACATCATCAAACATCCACATGGTCGTTATCGCTAGCCATGGCCCGCTGTTTTGAAGTGCCTCAGTCGTGGCGTATATTCCTCCGCGCGCGGTGGAACTGGAATTGGAGCCCGAAGCATCCCCGCCCTGTTGGAAGTTGCAGCCACCTATGACGAGCTTGGAAGGGATGGAGACTTGGTATATGACCCTGGCCTTTGGCTAGGACTTTGGCCGGAGGATTCCGTAGGATTGGCCACGGCCTAGGACTTGGTGGGGTTGCGGCGACAAAGAGATCATAGGTCTTCGTACTGGAAATAAACGCAATGTTTTGTTTTGCATTAAGAGAGAATGTCTATGGATCCACTTTGGGGGTATTTTCTTTTGTTCTGTATCTGTCCTATCTGTTTCATCATATTGAGAATAAACACACACACATATACATATATATATATATATATATAACAGCTATAACATATATACATACACATGTACACACGTTGTCATAATCCATTTTTGTCTCTCTATCCATTTTTCTATCTATTTATTTTTCTTATCTATCTACCAATCTGCCTACCTATCAGTTTATGTATCTATTTATATCTATCAATCAACATATCTATCTATCCATCTGTCCATCTATCCATCTGAGAGTTATATGTAGTGTAACATTGGCGACATTTGTTTATATATGAGACCCTTCTAGGGTCCCTACATGATACTGAGGACATGAGACCCAGAATCGAGAACAGCGCCATCGTTCTTGTTATATTGATTGTTCAATCCACTTATCCCTCGTCCCGGTGAGTGTGTGTTAAATAAGTATCATCCGTGGGGGCGTGATTCGCCATTTCCATGAATGGCGCAGTTATGTTTCAGCAGTTCAATCGCATGTCGTCAGTCCACAAATAATTCGCAAATTATGACAGACCAACTGATGACTAGTTGGTGGTCTCAAACATGTTTGAAGTTCAACGTGACAGTGCGTTTGTTTTTTCCCATGTTTTGATCCATATGTTTTAGCCACAGCTATGTTTAAAGAGATGAATTCCGAAGGTCAAAGAGTTGTTGAAAGATTTTTTCGAGGAGATTAGGAAACGGCTGCGCTGCGCCATGCCCAACCGAGAAAAACCGCACCATGAAAAAATCCAAGCTCTGAAAACCTTGCCGGCGGATAAACCAGTGCCATCCCACTTGAAAGTTGCAGTGCAATCAGCGAAGAAACTGCGCGATGGCGATTTCGTGGAAGTTCTGCAAGTCCTTGAGCAGCTTGGTCCGCTGTGTATGGCAAAGCAGTTGAGAATCCCATTTGCAGTCATTGTGTTGGCCGAACTGATTCTTTTGCGGTTTGTACCCAACTGGACAACCGCCTTGGACATCGCTAATCCGTTAGCAACCTTGGGTGATAATTATCTGACATTTGACCAAGCGGTGCGTGGCTCCTTCATCCACACCATCAACAAACGCACAGACACAATTACCCGTTGTGGTCATATCATCATTCGAGTCATGGATGAGGGGCCAGTCACGCGAGTGACTTTGTTTTTGATTGCCTTCTTGCGCAGCCTGGGATTTGCGAAGTGGCTAGCAAAGCGCGTGTGCAGAGGTATGCAAAGTTCCGACTTCTTGCATTTACTTGGTGCGTACAAACGCTCTTGCAACCCTTATCCCGCAAAGCGATTTTTGCCTCCGCGTTTTCTTCGCACTGGTGTCAAGCAAAAGTACAACACGGACTTATCTGGTTATACCCTGAGCGACGTTGTTGGAGCTGCTGCTGAGTAGTATGCTTGGAACCATGTGCTCCCGGAATTTTTCAACGAAGAAACTTTATATGAGGCGCTCGGCGCAACGAGATTTCACCGCGGACGGAACCTGATGATGCCGCACATGGCCGGGTTTTTTGCCGAATGGAACTTATGGAGAGATGGTGTGGATTTGGAGAACACAGCCTTAGGGCCTAATACACTGAAGTTTCAAAGGGCTTGCAGCTTGGACCAGGACGGCATTCAGACAAACTTCCGCAAGTATATCAATTTATGCCGAGATCAACTCAGCCCGTTCCACTTCGCAGAGCTCCATGCTATGACCACGAACGAGCTCAAAGCTATGCAATGCAAAGTAGTTTGCGTGGTATGTAATTTTGGAGGCAAGAAGATTAGCAACTGGCGAAGCCAGGAGGAGCCAAAATGGGTTCAAACCCCTCACGAGACGAAGTGGCGCAAGGTGTAAAAAGATAGCACGCAGACCCAGAACAAAGAAAGGTCAGACAGTCAGAAACCCACTATTCGTAAGCACGCGCACATAGCGCTCCTTGATCGGTAAAACGGTGACTGACCTGAGGTAGGCCAAGCCGAACTCGCAAAGTGAAACGTTTTTTCCCTTGGGCTGCGGTTCCGTCCACTTGCACCGCTACACAAAGTTTTCTTCCTTGTGCTATGCTATGCGACGCTATGCTGTGCTATGCCATGCTGTGCTATGCTTTGCTATGCTATGCTATACTATGCTATGCTATGAACTAAACATGCCTTTTAGGTGAGGTTGAACTTTGGGATGTTGTGCTGACTTGTAATGTTTTTACAGGTATTGAACTTCGGAGAGCACACATTTTCCAAAAGGAAAGTTTCAACGCAACGCTCTTCCCAAAAAAAACGTACCATCATCGCAGCATACGTGATGTCCCATGATGCGGGGCGATCAGTTGCAACGAACGCTGAGTTTTCATCTGAGATCAAAGTGAACATTAATTCCAGAATCCAAGGGTGCCCGCGGGCCACTGTTTACCGCCGGATGCCTTCTCTAGCGTCAACTTAATCCAAGGAACTCACCGAGCAAGACCCTGACTCCAGGAACTTCGACGACCGAGCCTTGGCGTCATGGGATGAGTTCACCTTTACACCGGTTGTGTCATACTGCATGAGGTTCACAGCGAGCAGGCATCCACAGACATCCAAACCCGCCAAGCGCGTTGCGCGGAGTTGTTGAAAAATTTGTTCTTCGTGTTAACGTTACAAGGGAAAAATGCACCCATTCTTGTACATTTGTTTCGCTTTCTTCCCTGAGTTTTAGCGACCATAACGCACGTTGATCATCTAATCTGTGGGTCCTAAGATTCACTGACACTGGTACTATCACAGGTCATGGGTACCCGTACAGTTTGGAGGCATGAAGGAATTAACCACCGTTCCCTTAACATCAACGGAAATTCACTTGTACAGGTTAGAGATATGTGTGCCGGTTGTTCATGCCTGGTTGGTTACTTCTATATGGATAAACCAAGATAAAAACAATAGACAACACCATGCAACTACATAATTGCAAGCGTTGCTCAGACTGACATGTGGGTACACACATACATATATACCTATATACAATGTACTTGCAGACGTACTCCTAGTGTCCAGGTACCCTTGTGAAAAAAAACAAGCTGGCGGTGGTGGCCATGGCCAGGGCAAAATGTCATGCACCCCGCTATACGCCCAAACCATGGGACCCATTGTACGATGCAATGCAAAGCTCATGAGTCCAGACACCTGCGTTGATTGGTAGCTGATGGGCTTGCGCCATCAATGACGAGCAGTCTTGGGCAAATGATGTTGATAGGTATCCCCTTGTCCGTTCATGGTTGGTCTGTCATGTTTTGTCATGGTCTCATATAAGGTTTTGAGTGTGTGGCCATGTTTCTGTTTAACCCAGAGCCGGTTGAACTGGTTCCCTCAGAAACCATCCGAATCGTTTGCTTCTTGCGGCATCGCAAGTTTTGCCTCAGGCTTTGACAGCGAAAAGAGCTGCAATCAGAGGGAGTTGGACACATGTGAGGCAGAGGGTGCTCTACAGATGTTTCCAGGGCCGTTGAAACAAGCTTTGGAATTATGATGTTTGGTCATGGCCTTTGGCGCTACTACAAACTTAAAGGACTTCAACACCACTTATCTTGTGCGTTCTCATTTACCTGCTGCAAGATCTTGCGCGAAGAAGTGAATGTGGATTTGGCTCACTTTAGCTATGTATGAATCAATACTTTCATGTATGCTGTGTCGCAAGACACGGATAGACCATACAGCAATATATAGCATACAAAAACGATATATGCATCAGACGGGGTATAGGGTTGGATATGTAAGTATGCATTTGCGCAGGCATGTTCCAACTTTCCATATCCGAATGGTTCCGAAGTTAAAAATCCATATGCCACATGTCGATCCCCAGCGAAAACAATCGAACCAGGCGCAGCACCGCGTCGCCGCCCAGTCGCAGAGGGATTTGGAACGGCGTTTGGAACGCCAGGCGTGCACAGGGCCGCCGGTGGCGGGAGACGTGGGGTGACAGCATGGACGCAATGTTGTTGGCATGGCAGAAAGGTGCCTGATATGACGATGTTTCGATGTTTCTATCATGATTCCAGTCAGGCATGGCGTTTACACCATCATCATCATGATCATCGTCATCATGATGACCGTCCTCCTCCTCCTCATCATCATCATCATCTATCAGCATCATCATCAGAACTTGTCCAACAGAACTTGTTATGCCCAAGCGGACCGGAAGTTCGCAGACCCCGATGCTTTTGCCCGAGTTGGTTGAGGATGAGAGAACTTCCAACATGTCCAAAATTTCACGCCAGCGGTCCTTACCTAAACATACTAAACTTCTCACATGTTGAGCATGATGATGACCTTGCATAATGATTGCAACGCATCATGACGAACTTGATGAGAATATCACCATAGTAGTGAAAAAGCAATTGACATGCAAATGATGATGATGCTTGTAGAACCATTTCCGCATACCATGCAACTCATCAATCATGCTAAAAAGTAGCACAAATTATCATGAACATATCCGGTACTTGTACATTGGAACCACCCGGAAACAATCAACACGGCCACAGGCCACAAATCCAAAAAGTCATGAACATCAATTTAAACATAAACAATAACTAGCTTTAAAAATCAAAACTTTAAACATAAACATAAGGATCCGATTGAACGTTTGCCACAGAATTCTGGGGGTCACTGAGTTGCCGAGGCGATCTGAAGCCTTTTCCGTAGCGCAAGTTCTGTGTGGATCCGAAGGCTGACCTCCATGTTGCCCAACGATGCCTTCAACAGGGAGGTGTCTGACCCGGGCCATTGCGCGCCATGGGTGCCAGACCCAGAGACATGAGAGGGTCGAGCGGCTGGGCCTTCATGTGCTCAAGGTCAAATTCTTTTTGCTAGACATGTTTTCGTGAATTTCGCGCAATATGAACCGATTCCAACCAAATGGTGTTCATGGCCCGGTGACTCCCTAGCAAGGTTTCGGCATTGGAGGTATAAAACATTTGAGCTGCTTCTAACAGATTCCCTGCTCGGGGAAAAAATGATAAAAATGACAATCCCTGCAAAGCTGTAGATACTTTAGGGTTCCACTGCCGAAACAGATCGACAGACCGTAGATTCAAGCAGCTTGAGGATGGTAGAGGCATTATGCTAGCACCATCTCAGTCGCAGACAAAAGTGACCCGACCTTGCGGCTGGGACGCAGACTAGGAGATACCATGGCCATCAAGACATCCACCGGAAGACTTGCGCAGGGATGTCTAGCCTAATAGGAGGTGAAATCCTGTCCAAGGGCGCACGCAAAAAAGATGGATCCCTGAACCCCGCTGGAATCAGCTAAGCCAACCCCGCCAACCGGCGGCATCAGCCAGCCAGCCAGCAAAGCCGGCGGCCGGCGGAATCAGCCACCCATACCCGACACATGGCCCCTCTCGCACCAACCCCGACAACCGGCGGAATCAGCCAGCCAGCCAGCCAGCCAGCGCGGCGGCTGGCGGAATCAGCCAGCCATGCCCCACACCACAGCCATCAGCCAACAACCGGCGGAATCAGTCAGCCAGCCAGCCAGCCACCCAGCCAGCCAGCGCGGCGGCCGGCGGAATCAGCCAGCCAACTCCAACAACCGGCGGAATCAGCCAGCCAGCCAGCCAGCCAGCCAGCGCGGCGGCCGGCGGAATCAGCCAGTGATGCCCCAAACCACCTGTCGGAGTCGGCGGCCGGCGGAATCAGCCACGTCCCCATCCGGCGGCCGGCGGAATCAGCCAAAACTACCGGCCGGCGGACGGCGGAATCAGCCAGAAACCTGTCCGGCGGCCGGCGGAAAACAGCTGCGCCCCCAAGATGCCCCACCTCTAGCATGTTATATGTTTGTTGGATATATATATATATATATACACATATTTGTAATTGTACATACCTGCATACCTATACCAAACATACTTACATACCGACAGACATACAAACAGACGGACAGTTCTATATACATCCCTATGGAATAATATTTTCCCGTTGCAAGTGCCGCAAACCCGTCCCGTTGCACGTTGCAACTATGAAAATGAGGATGCCTTGACTCAAAGAGCGCTCTGCACCGCAGCTTCCATAAATGGCCCTGGCTTTGTCTGAAAATAAAGCACCCCAAACTTTTAATGACAAATATGAAATATCATCATTCTTAATCAGGATGTCATTAAAAGTTTGGGGATCATTAATCAGTAAATATCAAATATTTCAGGATCATTTTACATCATGAAATGTGGGCCCCGTCTTGCCGGCCCTATTGACCCAGTGCCTCAGTGGAGCCAGGCCATGAACATCTTTCGATTCTGTGGCGATATGCTTCACCTCACCAGCATCATGTGGCCTGGTTGAAATCCCGGGTGAATATCGCAGTAACTGGGATTTACTGTGTAGGAATTTAACATAGCTATTGAAAATGGTGATTTATAGTGGATTTACCCATTGAAAATGGTGATTTTCCATAGTTACGTTAGTTTACCAGAGGGTACTGTGTAGGAATTAGATGGAATTAGCAACCCCAACTCGATAGAGAAGTATGACACGTGGATTTTATGAAGGAAACATGATCAAACTGATCAAACCATTATCCTGGAAACACTTTTTCGGCATCCTTTTGGAGGTTACTTAGGCTATATATCGTATATTGCTTGATGGATTAGCCGAACATAGCGGAACCAACAGGTAGAGGTCATGGAGCTGGGGCTGTCAGGCTGCTGGTCTTCAAACTCCACCGCAGTAAGAGCTGCGTAGGCGTCTCCTGTAGGATGCAGGAGCCGCTAAATGGGACAAGCGCGAGTGTTCCGTCCCAGTTTGGAAGGGGAACATCAGTTGTCATTACAGTATCTATCATCAGCCACCTGCATACATATCATATATGCATATTCATATTATGCATTTTTTTCTAACGTATCTCATATATATATATATATGTACATACACATATGTACACACACATATACGTATGTGTACATATGTATATATATATATTATAATTTTATACATAGATGTGCGTGTGTGTATTTAGATTGCAGGGCTTTTGTGTTGTGGTCCAGTGCTGGGTCCGATCAACTCCGAGGCAAACGTTGGATTGTACACCTAGGGGATGGGGGTCCACTCATAGGGATTTACCCGGTAAACATAGAAAAACTATGGAAAATCACCATCTTGAATAGGTAAATCAACGAAGCAAAGGTACCATTTTCAATAGCTATGTTAAATTACCAGAGGTTATACACCCATTGTGTTTGGATTCCATGATTCCATATGGTTTGGGTGTGACGAACGCGTCACCGGCCATTTCTACGCCGTTGTGGACATGGGAAGTCTGTGAATTGTCAGTATGATAAACTGATAAACTATGTAAAGTGATTCAACTGGGATTTGTCACCCTTCCCGGGCATATTGAATTACAGTACATTCAGGCTTATGATTGGTACATACCAACCATTTCCAAAACAGTTGCCATCATTTAGCAATTAACCGCAATAAATTATGGTGACATATAACTTCACTACAACAATTGCCCTTTTTACTAACAATCAGCCACTGCTAGGACCAACCAATTGGCAATTTCCCTCAGCTGCAGGAGATCTATGCCGTGGTCTTCATTTGTCGCTACCTGGACCTCTTGTGGAGTTTCATCTCGGCACCTTGGTTTATTTCCACCGAAATTTATGATAAACACATGTGTTCAACCATCCATAGATGGAGATTTCCCCTCATTTTAGTGGGTCAAAACATGCACAAAGAATGGTTTCCCAAAAGTTTTCCCTCAAATCAGCCACAAAATTATTATGGCTACTTTGCATCCAACAAGGAGACTTACTTGACCTAACCATGGTCTTGAACCGGTCCTTTATCGGAGGTATGCTGAGGTGTCCTCATTCCCCTTAGCTGCCATAGCCCCTGAGGTCTACAACACGGTGATGAAGATCACTTACATCACCACCACATGTGACTCGGGCAAACCTTGCAAGGAGGTCCTTCAAACCGAAACCCGCATCCCACAGCCTTAGCATGTTCCAGAACCCCAGGAAATATCCAAGGAGGTGGCTGGAATGTTGAAAGATGATGAAAGTTGTTTCGTTTCTTTTTTGGAGCCACTCCCTGAAATTGCGCTCTAATAGCCTTCAGGCTATTTGATCTATTTGATGCGCTTGAAGACGCCCATATGTCAAACCTATGAGAGAAGCACAGCCGCTGGGCAGGGAAATGGACTGGGTTGATCCTAGACTAGAGGGTTCCCTACTGCCACATGGTTTAACTAAGTAGCCAATGCTGCTGCGGGCTGTTGTGCACACATTGGTTGGGGGTGGTATTCTGAGGGTCTCCTTTATTCTCGTTTTATTCAATGAGAGAGAGAGAGAGAATTTATAAGAAGATTTGGTCTCATCATCTACCATCATCCATCATGTTGTGGCGTCTTCATGCGACCATTTGCTCTCACTATGTACCATCCCTTTGATATCTCACCCTGGTTTCGCCCTATCGACCAACCAGCTCCAACCAGCTCAAACCAGCTCAGCATTCCGGCAGTTCAGCAAGGATTCCTTTCAGTATGAACTCTATCTCCTGGGCCCTGCCCTGGTCCTGGGTCTCATATGCACAGAGGCGCCTGCGGATGTGATGCTAACTTGTTTGGTGTTGATATGTTGACTCCCAAGACATTACTAAGGTATACTAAGGTTACTAAATCAATCGCAAGACACGTACAACGTATCTGTCATTCTCAGTTCCAGCTAGGTGTTGGAATATTTTTCTGTCTTTTGTGGTCCATCTCTTCCACCAAACCTCCCAAGCATCAACAAGCACCAGGAGTATACTATCCCAGACATTTTGTGGTCGTCCTCTATTTGGCTGGAGAGCTACTCGTCCCAATCGCGGGTAATTATGGAGCTGCAAGCCCCGGTTGAACGGGTTCTAGTCCTTTTGGGGAGCACGGTGAGTTTGCAATGATGAAGCGGCCAATTCTGCAGGGATCAGTGGGTGTTTGAGATGTTTGAGTGATCTGGGGGCCGGAGTTTGTGCAGTAGATTTTCCATGATTTTTCAACACGCCACTGCCAAATATATCCAAGTAATCCTCCTAATATCAAAAACACCAATTAGTCCCAAAACGTCCCAGTCATATGTGGTTTAATCCCATACATCCACCATGGTTTAGGAGGAGGTGGCACAAGTCTCAGGTGTGGCCATAATCCCCCAGCTGGTGCTTCTACAGCAGATCCGAGAAGTGGAGAAGCCTGGCGTGACCAGAAGGGGACAGCCGCAATGTCCGGTGGGTTGAACGCCTTCATTGCGAAAGGGTTGGCGAACATCCCATGGATCCTGGAAAAGCATGGAAAAACTGTGTATATAGAATTATCCAGCACAAGAGGAGGGTCGATTCAAGAATCATTGAAAATACAGCGACTCACAAATCGTTAAATGCCAAGCTGCCAATGTTCGATAAGGGACTGCCTGGTTTGGAGCCAAGGAATCTGACCTCCGATTTTGTCGGCTGCATGGGGGCCTATCGTGTCTTGGTTGCGGGCATTTGGGTCATGGCACGTCTATCATTCGCCATCCCTAAAATGATGAAAATGATTGCCAAAGCGAGTGCGCTCCGTAAGAATTTCTTTGGGCTTGGGGAGGCCCATCGTGTCCACTGTTTGTTATCAATCGTTTGATGCCTAGCTGTGGGACAAACTGTTGGAAGTGTTGGCAAAATTTTCCGAGGTGCTTTCTATATCTTGAATTGGATCTACCGGTACTTTGCCGAGGCTTGGGCACAAAAACAGCTGGGTTGTCTTGGAGTGTATGTGATGAGTTCCAGCCTGCCAGGACTATGTGAACGTGGTGGGTTGGATTGGTGGTTTGGTGCAAACTGGCCTGTATTGCGAGCCTTCGCTGCAACCAGGTCTCTTAGGGGAAGCCTTTGGATGCGGCTGATGTTCCTCCTGTCTTAGCGGTTGTGATTTCGGTTGCACCGCCGAGGATTTCTTCTACTACTATGCGAAGAGCAGCTGGGACATGACTGGCGTGGGGGAGGTGTCCAGCGGGTTTGAACGAAGTTAAGATTGTGCTTTTCCGATCTTTTCTGCAGTGTCTGTCACATGCAACCACATACGAGATGACTTCGTGTACTCCTCTCCTATCAGATGTATTTGTTGCTAGCATCTACCGTTCCAACTCTTACCCAGAAGAAGCCTCAAAAATCCTAAAAATATCTGTCTTCTGCAAGAACATGTGCTCCAGAATCCATTCTCTTGGACCACTCAGCCAGTCTCAACCAGTCTCAACCAGTCTCAACCAGTCTCAACCTGCGCGCCAGCTGTTGGATCCCCTAGGCAAATGGTATGGGAGCAAGTTGGTTCTCCCAGTAGCCTCTTGAAGTGGCCGATCGTCGGAGCAGTGACACCAGGTGACACCTGATGATTTTTTTGAACTTTCAACAGAAATTCCTAGGATGATTTTGCTGTTGGATATGGTGATCGTATGGTGATTGTTCGGTTGCATCTCAGATTTCAAGCGTGTGGTTAGCATGTTCGATGAACTCACAGTGCTACTTGGAAAACGAAATCAGGGGGAAACCCCGCATAGCACCTACGACTCAGTCGTCAAGTGGTGACTGCCGCCAAACCCTCTGCGGATGTGGTAAGAAGCACATGCCTGCCAGGAGGTCAGATGTTGTAAGGCTGATGGGCCAGCATCCCAAAGCAATGTAGCAGTGAACAAAATGAGAAGCTGGGAATAAGAAAAAGTCAATCTAAGAGTTGGAACTGCATTTGAGAGTCCACTACTGAAACTATCTTGGATGGTGCGCACAGTCGATAATTCATCCTCTTTCTCGGGTGCTGCTGAAAAAATCAGTAGAGTAGAGAGTTCCTACAGCTCTGTCGATGCCAGAAAATCGGTCGAGCACGTCACTGGGTGGGCAGATCTCACGGGAAACTATGGCATAATTCCATGGCTGCTCCTGGTTTTTCTTCAACTAATAAATGAAATTAAACATATTTTGAGATTTAATATTTCACCGGCTCCAATCTCAAGATTCTACATAATATTATATACTTATATATATATATATTTATATGATTATATAATTTTGTGATTTTTGTGAGTGAAGCACCTCGCCAGGCTGCCCAAGGAGCGCAATGGCTGTTGCTCCCGCCATGTGGCAGCCTTTTTCACTCCCCAATTGAGCCCAAGCTGAAGACACACCTCACGAACTAACATGGATGCCCTAAAATTAAAGTCTGGAGTCTGGAAGATGATTTTCCTATTCAAAACCGATGAACTGTATTGAAATCTGAGATTTGGGTTTTCATGTTGGTTTGAATGTCTAGCGGCCCATCCAAAACGTCACTGCATATTCAGATGTGCCGCAAACAGGCCCAAGGCCTCGAGTCAGGCATTGACAAGCCCATTCAACAAACTGCCATGATGAGGAATGGTGGTTGCATGACACCAGGCATCAAAAGCGGACTTTCAATGGCAGCAACGGTTCTATATTTTGAAGCTTGCAGGAACGCGAGGAAAGTGTAGAAACCACAAAAAAAAACCCAGAATTTTCTGGCCCAGCTTCCGCCTATGAGACGGTGGCAAGTCGCTTCGCCTTGGATGAGGCAGGGGGTTTCCGAAGATTTCCTACCCTCTGGTAATTTAACGTAGCTATTAAAAATGGCCATAGACATAGTGAATTTTCCCATTAAAAATGGTGATTTTCCATAGTTATGTTAGTTTACCAGAGGGTAAGTGATTCCCCACTATCAGTCACTATCCATTGCCAGTCCTGCTACGATTGGCACCTGTGAGGCGCGGATGCCAATCGGAATGAGTCACGACTGGAGAGGTTCAACGTCGAGTGATCTCATATTGATCTCATTACGTGATCAATCGAAGTTGAAACGCTGTGCATTTTCTCTATTTCCTGTTGTTGGTTCCAAAAATCCCAAAGTAACAAACCTGAGCCATCCTGAACCAACGAACCGGACTCTTGGTGCAATCTTGTTTGGACATATTAGATATTCCTTGAGGATTTCAGTTGTCGCGCAAGCATTGCGAGATTCTCCATGCCGAGTAGATTGTGACTAGTTTCAATGAGCCATCATGAACTACCCCAAATATTGTATGAGCAGAACTTTGGCCCATTCCTTGAGGATATTTAGATTTGGCTTTGGAGATTTTCCCTGACTTTCTCCTTGCAGCTATGGCCTTTCTCTTAGGCAACCTTCCCAGCTCAACTGTGGAGCTTCCTTCGCTTCCGCATATACTGCCGAAAGTGTCCCTGGTCGAATCGGTTTTTTTCCTCCATGGCCAGGACTCAAGATGGACCCCAAACACTTCATGGAGCATCACAGTTGCCACGTGGGCAAATCCCTGGTAAGTATATATGGCGACGGAGAGAGAGATATGATAACCCAGTCAAAGCCAGTTATGTGGAGTTGAATGTGTGTATAGATTGATCATATACAGTATATATATATACATATCTATCTATGCGTACTACATATGTTACATATGAGATATAGCCTGTAGCTCAGCTATATTTGGGTTAACCACCACTTGCCAACTTGGATGCACCCCAAAGTTGGATGGTAACGTTCAGCGGCTCTTGTGGCAAGGTCTGCTTTTGGTCGTGCACCTTTGACTGAGAAGGACAGCTCGGCTTTGGGTGGTGGTTAGTACACTTTGCCCATCATAGGCTGATGACTAAGGTGGATCTCATGCAAAAGGCTACCCGGTCCCTGGCTTCTGGGACACTGCACCCGAATTGTCTTCAGGCTTTCCAAGGCTACCTTTCTCTCACCTCCCACAGCCTGCAGGACGCTCGGCTCGACGCTTCGAACAACGATGATATGCGCTTCATTCGCGTGCGACCGGTGCGGGCACATTCATGCCCCACGGAGGATGAGCTGGTGGATGCTGAGTGGCATTCACTGGTGGAATCTTGGTAGCCTTCGGGGTTTGGCATTGTTTGGACAAGGGGCATATGCACCCGCAATTTCTTCCGACACCGCGCGGGTGCATTTCTTCCTGCCTAGTCCGTTCCCATACAATCAAATCCAAAACTTAAGACGCATTCATCTCTAGCAACTAGTTCCTCCCGCGGAGCAGGATGTTTTTTTGTGCTACTTATATTAATATAGACCCTAGTCACATCTAGTCACCATGTCATTCGCAGCCCACCAGGGCCCACCAAGGACATGGAGATGTCGAGGTCTCCTCGTTCCGCGCACCTGCAGATGCGCGAGGATCGTCGCCAGGAGCAGCTGCAACGGGCGCGGGAGAAGGATCGGCTGAAAGAGATGCAGGCGAAGTTGGAAAGGCACCCGCTTGGGAAGCTGGATAGCCTGGATGGCTCCTCATGTGGCTATGGATCAAAAATGATCAAAACCTATAATTATCATAGTTTGGGGGATGAACATGCGGTTACCATCTATTTGTCTTCGTAGGACGTTTTGAGAGTTGGGTGGGAGGCCGAAAAGCCAGGCGACAGGTTCCGAAGGTATTGGATTATAATGTACCGCATATTATGAAAGTATTTCGCCAATGAAGGAATTTCGCCAATGCGCTTGGTCACAAGCTGAAGGTACCAGCGCAATGAGCCTGAGTACGAGACAACTTCGATGGGGACCGGTGCGCGACAACCGCGGCAGATGCTCGCAATGATTCTGGCTGGTCACCAGCAATGTCTCACTCGGCGGTATGTGTGTGTATGTGTGTGTGTATGCTTTTATGCAACTGAATGCTTTGCGGCTTGGTTGTCACGCTTCACCTTCGAGCCCCAAACTTGGCCAATTCCCCCAAGGGACAAAGTCGGACAAAGGTTCGTTCTTTCCAAAAGGTCTCACTGGTGCCTGGGCACTGGGATGACTTTGGCTCAGGACAGTGCCCTTCTCTCAGAAAAGACAGCAGGAGATTTTGGAGGACGCCTTTCCAAGCTCTAAATTTCTTGTTCCCAGTTGTGGAGGGTTGGTTGCGCATGACACCAATGTTACCAAAGTGTTTGGGTCACCTGCCATCTTTTTGCCCTGGCCTCAGGAGTTCCAAAGGCAGAACGACTTGCAGATGGAGAAGGCTGGCAGCCCTCAATTGCGATGATTGGGTCTGGGTCAAAATTGTACCATCCCCCAAAATGGATGGTTTATACTTACTCACAAAAAAGGTAAGTGATTTATCACTAATTAATTATTAGGATTCTACCTTTACTTTGTATTTTTTTTAAAGGAGTGCTATAGTACAAAAAGCGACCAGATTTGTGGGTCCATGGTATCACACCCAAAGAATGAAGTGAGGCTACCGGGAAGCGCATGCGACGGGTGGTTTGGCAGGAAGAGCAGGCTGAAAAGATCCGGTTGCAGCAGCAGCGGCAAAAACTGAAAGAAGACGCTTTGCAACGAAGGGACGGAGGGTGCTGGGAACATCCTGGAAATTGTTGCTGGTCCTGGTCACCAGATCTCGGCTAGCTTTATAGTGGGGAAGCCATGATACTAGGCACAGCAGTAGCTAGTTTTTCTTGGTGGGGGGGGACCTTGGGGGCGCACGGGCAATCAGTCCACGATAACCTCCTCTAGCAAGGAGAGGCGACAGCAGCGGCGTGAGAGCCGAGTGGCCCCAGAGGCAGGGAAGGATTCTTGCTTGGCAATCCGATTTGGGCGTCTCAAATTTCAAGACTCCAACATTTTCGATTTCCCCACAACTTGGTAAGAAATGCAAATTGCACGGAGGTTACCAAGTTCAAATTGGCTAGAGGCTTCGAATGATGTTCGGGCAAAAGATCATGAAACCTAGCCCTCCTGCCCGCAGACTCTGTGGTTTTTCAATGTTTTTCAATGCTGGACACCCAAATTTAAAGAGGAGTCGCATTTTTGTGGTTTGGGATGGTTTGGGACCCTAATTTTGGTCTCACGAGGCGTGGCGGGCTCCCAAAATTGTTATCACCACCACCGCAGGTCGGTTGTAACCGAGTTTTTGGTTGTGAAACCATGTGAAACCTACTTGATATGAATATGTCTGAATCCTTTTGATTGGTTCTGTTCCACCTTCGGTACACCTGTACGCCTTTGTTGCTTATCGGTTTGGTCAGAGCCACCCCTTCAGGTTGATTAACCACCAAATTTGTTCATCAATCACCATTTTGATTGACGTTCCCTTATGTTCAACAACAAAATCCCCAAGGTATTCTCAACAAAATCTCTCAAAAAAAGTAACCATTATGACTGACAGATCCCCATAGTTTTTCCAACATCGGTGTGGGCCTTTCCCACCGAGGCCGCTGCCCCCATGTCCAGTGGCCAAGTGCATGGCTCCCTCTTGGGCTCCTTAGCAAGGCGGATTTGGAGGTGCTGATGGGAGTTGATTCGCTGAGCAGAATTTAGTCTGAGAATGAGGGGAAAACCACCCACAATTTGCAGGTTAATCAAGATCAATCATTTAATCTCTTAGATTGGCGAGAACTTGGGAGAAGACCACATGTTCAAATGCGCCCACAAGTAGTTAAACTTGATTTCAATGGAATTTTAATTAATGGTTTACAACAAATTCTAAAGTTCAAATCGCTTGGGGCCAGCGGGGGCTAGATAAGGAAGAAGAGGGGTCGTGTTTGGACAACCAGGGATCAGCAAAAATTGAAGATCCTGGGATTTCATAAGAATTTGGGCCATGTTTCTTGGTCATTTTCTGGGTGCTGTGCATCTCCCGGCCCTGAATCGCAGCACATTGGACTTGATTTCATGGTTCCATCAGAAAAACGCAATGTCTTCGCTGCTTTTTGCAGGCTCGCCCCAAATTTCAACGCATTCTCATGTATTAGCACGTTTCTTCCTTTTTATCCATTTATTCTATTTATTCTGCTATTTTTTGTGTCACTTCTCAGATGTCTACTCCAGGCTCCTGAGCCGCGAAAACCGGGAGATGCGGCGCGAGGCGGAGATGGTCGACATGGACGTGGACATCGCGAAGCCATTGGCAGGTGAGACCATGGAGTGCCTTGGTGCGGCGGTGTGCTATATTACTATATATGCATTAGATACTATACACCTCAACTATTTGCATTATATATATATAATTATATATATATATGTATATGTATATGTTCATGTTCAACCCCTCCTCTTACCGTTTACATACAGGACTTTGTTCATGAAGGACTTTTGTTCTTGACACTTTGGGTGTCTCTTACTTGCTTTGAGCAGGGTTGCGTGGATCTTCTGTTGGCTGAGGCAAAGGGAGCTCCTAGTCCGACAGGTGGAGGAGTGCCGAAGAAAAGATGGCTTCTGACTGGGACAACTTGGATCCTTCAGCATCCTGTTATGTTTTACTTTTGGTAGCTTGAAGTTAAATACATTTATATAAATAGCATCTATATCATATATATATATATATATCGATCTTTCTATGTTTCTATCTTTCTGCATACATTGAGCCGATTTGCCGTTCAATTTGTAAAAAACGTTTGTCTCTTTTTCCGAGCTGCAGGACAGCATGGCGAAGAGTCGACAGCAGCCCCTGGCGATGCGCCGGAAGATCTTCCGGGAGTTGCAGAGGAAGCTGCATCCGGATAAGATGCCTGGGCCGCACAGCAACTGCTTGGAAGATCAGCGGTTGGCTGTCAGATTTGCTTTGCTATTATAATTATTAAATATGAGTCTGAGGTGTTGATGATTCAACATTCTTGCGCAAAAATGCCTGGCTCGCTGATAGGAGAGGGGCTCAAAATAGGTTCTCCAGAGGCAGGATGTTTCTAAAGAACTTCAGCTGCGGACTGAGGAATGAGGGCTGCGATGCCTTCAAGCTGGCCTTTCAAGATTTGATGGATCGGCAGCGGGAGTACTTGCGAGAGTAGATGTGCAAAATTAGAACACGATGTTTAGATGAGGTCCCTGACCAATCTCAGTTCTGAAACAGAAGCTGGGGTGAGGGTGTCACATGTGTGCTGCCACTGCATGAGTGACCTTCACAGGATCTTTCCAGGCACAACTCAGTCATTTGACACTCCGCAGAACAGGTAATTTTAAAGAGACGTGTTAATGACGGGTGGGGGACTCCAAAACACTGAAGTTGCAACGCCGACAGACTTCATATATATGACTTTGGAGTCTAACTGCTGACCCTCTCTGGGCAAGTGTGCATAGTCCTTGTTCGTTGGAACCACAAAGTGGTAGACCCAGCGGGTGCGGGCCGGTGTTTCGTGCAAACAAAGTGGCTGGCTTTTTGGCCAAAAGATTTGAGGAACGCACCCATCAAAGATTCCGCAACGCAGTGTGCAGTAGATCCAGTTGAATCATGTTGAATCCAGTTGACGGGTCAGCCATCAACCCGCGACACCCAGGTCTTGGAGAGGATCCCGAAGAGGCTCAACGCCTGGGCTGGGGCGAATGCTTCCCCCAAGGTGCCATCAGGGTTGGGTTGGGGACATCCTCTGTTTCAGTGCGGTTCCAAAAAAGGTCTTGCTGGAGAAGCCAGGCTCTGAGTGGGGAGCGATGGCTCAGGACTGCTGCAACTTGCAGCTGCACGGGTGGGGGCACTCAGCTGGGAGTGGAAAGGTTCGCTACGACGGCTTTGAACGTAGCACGGCGGTGTGCCAAGGTGGCCTAGATTCGTAGATCAAAAAACTTTTGAGATTTTGAGATCGCTTTCAGTCTGAAGTCTGAAAGTTCTTCTTTTTGAAGATGAACGATGAATGGATCCATTTCTTGCGTGCGCATTTTTTCATGCCTCAAGAGAAGCTCAGAGAAGCTTTGAAGCCTTTGGCGGTGGATTTCGAAAGCTCTCAGGCCTCAAGGGAATCCAACCTGCTGGGCCGGGTGCTCGACGTCATTTGATGTTGGTGTCCGATGTGAGCAGTGCTTGAGATTTGAGTGTCCAGTCATTCGGAGAAGTTGTATCGGAACGCTGCTCCGACTTGATGGCTGTTTTGAAGTTGCCTGCCTCTATCCAGTTGATCTCCCTTTGTCAGATTGGAGAAAATCCAGCCTGAGGATGGGCGCTACACCTTCGAGCGGTGCTGTCCTGATGAGGTTTGGTTGGCTGGTCATCAGATGTTATCAGGTCTCTTGTCGCGTATTTGCTGTACACTGCTCTCCATATTCTCCATGCGCATGAGTGCCTGACATTGCTAGGTATCATTGATAGTCTGCCTGGGTCCCTAGACGGATTCCAGGTCCAAGGCTCTGCCCGTCAAGAGCCCCTGGCAGCGGCCGATGCGGCAACAATGGCACCGCAGCGCGGCTGGCCGTTGTTGCGAGGGATGTGGTGTGGTAGAGCCGGTCATAAGCCACGCCACTTTATTGTTGGGTACGTAACTTTCATGTTGGGCATGTAACATCCCAAAGAATATATCAATGATCCAACGAGAAAAAAAAAAAACTAGCTTTTTGTTCGGTGATATAGGTTTGGCATGATTTATAGATTCTGCCCGAGATGGTCTTCAAAATGGCCACTCGCTGGGTATTTTCTTGCCAGGTTGCTATGTAGCGGTGAGCGGCTGCAGGGCAGCAAGCGCTACGTCAGGCGCCACGAATTTGGCAGGGGGTGGCGGACCAGGCTTGGTCTGAAAAAGTTTGGGGTTTGTCAGTTTATCATCATTTTCCCAATGGGAATTGGGTGTTTGGGCAATGCGGCCACACCCCATTTTTGGAGATGCCCATTTGCTTGCAGTTTCTTGGATTTCAGAATGTGAGGATTGTGTGCTTTGGGTACTTGCACTCACCTTGAGGAAACCAAGATTCTGTGGAAGTGGAATGAGGGAGCTGCTGGGATGATTTTTATACCAGTTTGAATTCTGGTGCGACCGGAAATGGGGTGGGCCATATAGATCAAGCATGGCAACGAAGGCTTGACATTCAGAAGGGTTCAGAAATACCTGGCATGTGTCAATCGGGCCTCCAGGCAGGCTAGCTATGGTGATAGCCTCAGGTTTCAAGTTTTGAGTTCGATCCCGCCGATCCTCATCATTCTCGGACGCCAAAAAGACTCAGAAAGTGCAATACTTCTACTACGTGTTCCATGTGATGATTATTCAACAGCCCCCCCACAAAAATAATCTACCTTCCATTCCAGGCCTTCCAGTTAGTTAACATTTAACATATATAACATATAGATATGGAACATAAACAAACCCCCATGTCCCGAGATGGTGAGCGCATGTGGCATCCTTCCAGCTCATTGGTCCGTGAGCCTGGTGTGAGGTCCTCCATGGCCATGGCTACCATCCATTATTGGTCCATAAACATGGCTGGTTTCAAGCAGAATTGGACCCATTACATCACTGTATTGTATCCATAGTTCATTCATAGTTCATTCATAACATAATTCATCATAATTCACAATAATCCACAATTCCAAGACTCACCATAATTCATTATTGGCTTCAAAATTGAAACCATGATTCCAAAATCACCTTTGGCACTTGGCTTCATCACTGCGAAGACTTGTCTGCTTTTGCGAGGAAGCAACCTTCGACTTTGCAGGGAGTCAGGCGCAACATGCATTTCGGTGCTGGAGTGATGGATCAACATGAAGTAATATCAACCCCGATTATATATGATTATAGAACAATTCAACTGAGGGGAGACCAGTTCAGTAGCAGGTTATGCCTCTATTTGGGGGGACCACCATAATTAATCAACCGTTTTTTTTGGTGGGATCCGCAGTTGGCATCGAATTTTGATGCGCTGATCACTTAATTGGTGTGCAGAGTATGACCCTCCGACCCCAGGGTTTAATTTGTGTTGACCGTCACAACGAAATCGCAACCAATTCACATGGAAAGTCGCTGGTAGTTCTGTCTGAGTACCCCTTGTTTAAGCTAACAGGCCATGAAAAGTCGCCCACTTCTAGATGATTTGCCCATTGAACACGTAGATTTCCCCACCGCGGGTGTCCTTTTTGCAATTGATGCTTCCCCTGCTGGTTTTCCTCAAGCTTGGACCCTCTTGCAGGGCAAAAGTGTGGTGTCTATGGTGAGGGGCCCTGAGCGACGAAGTCTGCAGCATGGATCAGCATGGCAGCTGGGATGTTGATTGAAATTGGGGGTATTCAGGACTTGGCTGATTTGTGGTTTCTTTTTTGCACAACGAGCTATGGCAGCTATGCACTCTGATGGCCTAAATTTCGATCCTCTACCCAAAAGCAGCCTGGGGCCTTCGCAAAATGGGATAAGTACCTATCTAACGTGCTATCGTTTGTTCATTGTCTTTGCCTTTTGCAACTGTGCAAGTTTTGCCAACACCATGAAGGGAATTTGCATGAAACAACCATCCGATTATCTTACTCTTTTTACACCCTTGGTATCCTTGGTGCTGCCAGGTACAAAGTTTACCTGCCTGCGGTGGTTCGAGGGCCAACTGGGTCAGGTGTGTATAGTTTGATCTTAGGAACACCATTGCCACGATAGTTGTGGCGGTGTGACTTCTCTCATACCATGGAGACCAAGAACCGGATACATTGGGACCATGGCGAAGGGTTTATTTCCCCACTTTTGCCACCATTCTAATTCTGTACAATGGGATTCGCCCAATAATCGGGGTTTATTGGGGGCTTATACCTTATAACCAGCAACATCAACCAATAAGGGCTTATTTACCAGCTATTACTGGAGGCACCTTTGGTAGGCTTGTTAAATTCCCATTCCCCAAGGGGCCACTAGTCTCAGGTCCCGAGCTGTTCGAGGACACATGGTAGATGCCGGCAGCCTGTGTGGTCTGTCAATTGGAAAATCCATGGTTTTGATCTCAAATCTATCAACCATAACCGGCTGCTGGAGCAGGAGGCAGCATCGATTTTGGAAGAAATTGAGTGTGGAGACTCGGACCTGAGGGATCTGTGCTTGCCAGGTCTGTACTTTGAAGTGTGTGTTGAAATGGGTCCTATTCCTCCCGCTCTCATCATCCTGATCTTGATCCTGATCCCAATGCTGATGCTGATCATGATCCTCCTCCTCCTCCACCATCATCACCATCATCATCATTATCATCATCATCAGAAGGAAACCTACACATCACCACTTGGCCTTGACAGCCTTCAAAAACATAGTCTATGTCTTGCGGAGGCTCCATCACGTCAGCATCTTGAGGGATTTGCACGAGGCGCAAAAAGGGCTTGGTGCAGCGATTTTCAGCACAGCCACCAGGGAGCCATGGGATACTGAAACCATTTGGAAAGTGGGAAATGGGGAAACCCTCTGGTAATTTAACATAGCTATTGAAAATGACCATTTATAGTGGATTTACCCATTGAAAATGGTGATTTTCCATACTGTAGTTATGTTAAATTACCAGAGGGTAGTACGGTTCAAAATCATTCAAAAGCCGAGGTGCATTTTTTTTGTGCAAATGGTTGAAGGTCCATCTTCCGGCTCTTTGGACGTTCACCCAGGTGCCAGGTTTTTTTTTGTTGGTCAATTTTGATCCATAGCGAACCTGAGTGGCAAATTAATAAAAAATCATGTCACACTACTGTTAATATTCTTATTTATATGCCATTCTATTCCAATAAAAATGGTGGTTTGGTTGCCCCATCAAATCACCATAACATTTTTCAACCACCATGAAATCACCTATAAATCCGCTGACATCGCAGGCCATGTTGAAGTTGTCCTTACGCCCCGCGAAGGGCGAAGCTCATGTGCACTATCCCCAGCTTTAGCCAGCAGAAACGAGTGGTATAGACCTTGGCTGTAGTACACAATGAACGACCTTTTTTTGACATGATTGGTGTTGTAATCTTCAACACTTTGTATGGCGAAGCCTGGATTACTCCATATCACTGAGGCAGTATTTGCCATTCTTCCCATACCTGCTGATGGCGCTGCACCGCCGTTGGGGGATCTGGATGAATGCCATGGTGCATCGTGGTGGCTGCTTTTTAGGTACGGATGGAATACTGGAATCATCACTGCCATTCTCAAACATGCTATTCTTATGATATACAATTGTATAATCCAAGAATTTTGTGAAGTGAACACCTACAGAAAACACACTTTGCAGATTTTCCGAAAAATACCAATCCATTGATAGAATACGTCGACCATTACCTGCCAAATCTCCGGGTTTCAGGTCTGTAACAATGGGGGACCTCAACACCATTGTTTTTAATGCTGAAAAAAATGTTTTTAATTTTGGGGTATCCCATGGTATCCCAATTTGAAGAAACTTCCATGGCCGATATGTGTGCGAGCCGCACCGCCGAGGCACTCTGAAGCTGGATTACTTGCACTGTATCTCCCGCACAGCGGCGGTGCTGGTGCGCCGGCATCTGATAAATCGTTGGTTTTCTTTATTTACCATCTGGTTATTTAACATGGCCACGGAAAATCACTATTTTTACTGTAAATATTTTTAATAGGTAAACCTCTATAAATGGGCCATTTCCCATGGCTATGTTAAATAGCCAGGGGGTACATTTATGTTTGTGCAGAGTATTTCTTTTCACTTGAAGGTTGGCGACACTAGTGCCAACTCACATGGGTTTATAGGTCAGTTCGGTTGTAGAAATGGCATGTGGCATGAGACTAGCAGAATCTGCTCCAGAGACAATTCAGAGGGGCCGCCCCGCTTCCAATGGCTCAATTGAAGCAGTGACAGGGTAGACTTAGTGTGGACATTTGCAAAGCATGATGGACCGACCTGGCTGATGCCGAGCATCAAGAATTCCATGGTGTTGCTGGCGCAAGTGTTTTTCTCGGATTTGCGAGTAGACAATTTTCAACAGCCATTCCTTAGGTTTCGCAGCACGTACTTTCAACATCCTGGCCTAGTTGCAGTCGTTTTGCACAATTATATAAAAAACTTAACATGTGGTAAGCAAGTTGGTGATTGCCATGTTCCCAGCATCAAGTAGGCATGGCTCAACATCGAGTGGTTGGTACAGCAAACCAGGACTTCTTCCTTAACTCATCTGTCATTTGTGGGTGCGAGCTTGTAACATCTGACCAGCGACCACAGAAAAAAAGATAAAACAAGTCCTACGTCATCCCCCTGGTCCAAAGCGGCACCCCCAGTCACAAGTTGGTTTCACACCACTTTCTATCCCCAACAGTTTCGCCTAGCCCAAGATCTACTGTAAGCGTATCGAAAACAACCGTTTGCCCCAACTCCAAGCCAACCCAGTTAGAGCTTAGTCACAACCTTCTTAATGATCATTTTCCCATATTTTCCCCCTCTTTGGTGGCCATAACCATGCTCTCCTCGCCCGGTGGAAGCGCTACCTGGCTTGGTGCCAGCGAGCTTGGCGCGAGCGGAAAACACCGCGCCGTGACAGCGGTTAGTGAAAGGTCAGGGAAACCCGGGAAGATCCTTGGAGAGATGGGGAAAGCTAGTGATAGTGAAAGTAGAGAAGCAAGACACGTAAGAAATATGCACAAACAACTAAATAAACGGACAATTACATGAACAAATAGGCCAACACACACACACACACATATATATATATACACATTTTTAATAGGTTTTGCCGCCATTTTTGTTACGCAGGGAATTTGAGATTGGTCATTGGACACCTCCAAAACTTCTTTCCGAATGTCAACTGGGGCACGAGTTCTCCAACAGCATTTCACCTTTCTGGGAGGAATAAGCCGCTTCAAAGTTGGGAACGCAGGTCTCCAGGTGCCAAAATATGTGGATATCCGTCCACAAAGATCTCACATTGTATCACTTCATGGAGGTAGATGAGACATCGAGAGAAAGAGAGAAAAGAAAAGGTGAACTTAGATAAGGTAGATAAGTAGATAGGATGGATCGATGGATGCGTGGATGGGTAGATAGTTGATGGGGTGGCCCCAAAAACTGTTTGCTAGAAGGCGGTGTCTTTTTTGAGGTGCCAATGAGATTTACCCCCTTTCCGGATCCTCCATCTGCCCTCAGGATGGCCAAAGTGCCAGGCACTGTGGGTGAGCCTCGGGCACTGTAGGGCTTCAAGGGTAGTTCAATGGGAGCATACTAGCTGCGTAGCTGGTGTAAAGAGGCTAAGTTCCTGGTGGGAACCTTTATGAATCAACCTACCGTGGCACCTATGTTCCGGCCATTGCTCCAATTGTTTGATAGAGGATCCTTGGTGCAGTGCAACCCTCATCCTGACTCGTGCCAGGGGTGTCGCAGCCACGCAGCAGGGCCCCCCACAGCGAGTGAAAGCAAATGCAGCTACACCAGGCTGGAAATGAAGCATGAAATACACTAACTGGTTTCTCCTGACTGCAGCTGGTATCGTTTGTTAATCCAACTTTTACTTGCTATTCCGGAAAAAACGCGCTGGAACTCCCCAAAAAGCGCTTGTGTTGGAGGACTTTCCATGATTTTCCTATTGAATATGGGCAAGTATGGTCACTTTCAGATCTTTCAAGTTTGCCTTTCCACGCCCTGAAAGCTATGACAGGCCAACTGCGGAACTACTAGGTTTGACCTTGGCCACTGCCCTTTTGCCTCCTCCACGGAAGGGTCGCAGCTGTAGTGCCTTGGTCGAAGCGGTTCCACGGCCCAACGATGGCGCGCTCAAACGCATTGGGCGATTTGGGCTGTGGACCAAGCTGGACCTCGAGATCCTTCAGGCAGATGGATTTGTCAATGAGGATATCATGGGGATTCAACTACTAAAAATGGGCATATAATGGGAATATATATATATATATGGGTATGTTGGGGATTTCAAGAAATTCAACCATATTTATTTGGGATATGATGCGAACTGATTCCCATTTTTTAGACAGGTTGAAACCGCAAACCAGCCATTGAATGGCCACCAAAGTCGGAGGAAGCGGAGGGTTAACTGATAAACATCCTAAAGTTCTTGAGTACGATTTTTTGAGACATACCCATCTGATCGCCATGGGAATCTAAATTGAACAAATGATGATACTGATGGTTGATGCTTGGGATTCATGATTAATCCATCCGAGAAAACATCATCAGTGATCCGGCTCTGATGGTTCATCTTAGGTTCGGAAAAATTATGACAACAAATCCAGGATGCCAACAGATCCATGAGACGGGACAGCCCAGCAGGTGTGGCCCTCTGCTGTGGCCAATCTGATCTTGCCCGCTATAATTGGCGCGGTGGACATGTTGTGGATAGGACAGTTAGGTGGGGATTCTGGAGATTTCTGCCCTTGGTGCTTTGCTGTGGATGGCCCATGTCTGATTGTAGACAAATCAAATCGAACTGAAACAGTAACAGTGGTCAATTATGTTTCTTAGTCTTTAGTAGATTTCATTGCTGTACTCATGTTTGATATGGTTGATCATATCATACCTTATATTACAGCACTTGTCACCGGCAACATCGATCTGACAGCTTGGTCAGGGGATCCACATGCCATGGCTGGTGTGGGAGCCACCAACCAAGTGTACAACACCATCTATTTTCTGGTGGGCTTTTTGCCCAACCTCGTCACCCCGTCTGTGGCTGAGGCGCGGCTTGCAAAGGGCTGGGACACCAACTCAGATACTTACATGGCCCGGTAAGTGTGGTCATGATATGTCAAGATATGTCATAGAACAAGCTCTGCTCAGTGCTCAGCAGGGTTCCCCGCCCAGGAGATTCGCAAGGGACGGCCCAAGAAGGCAGCGCAATGGACGACTGAAGCACTGAGCTTCGCATCGTTGATGGGTTTGCTGGGAAGCGTGGCCTTGGTGTCTTGGTGGAGATGGGTGCAGCTGTCAACTTGGCCACAAGTGCCACAAAAATCACACAAAAAAGTCAGGAAAGTGGCTAAACATATCCCTGTTCCCTATAGATTGCTGTGAGAAATTCCAGGGTTCTGTTCAAGCGATGATTTGTTTCCATGCCATCTTTTTGAGATCATGACCTTGATCAACCGGCATTTGTTTCCAAAGATCTAGCCACCACGAGACCCAAAGAGGGCAGATGAGTAGAGAAATCAGTCTTACAAGAGAACACACATGACAGGATTTCGTTGGGGGTGAACGGATGGTGAGAGCATGCGTTCATATTCCTTGGTGCTCACATAACTCCAGTGAGCTAGACGACTCTCAGGTTTTCTTCCCCCACACGGTGCTAAAGCTGGTTGCAGACAGCCCACAGGCGGCCTGGGACTGCATCCCGAGAGCCCGGTTGGAGGTTTCAAATTATTGTGTTTATAGAATCAGACGGGAAAGACAATCATCATTAGTGAAGAATTACAGATATTTAGTTGCGGAATTGTACATCATGTGTATTTCATTATGTAGGTTTAGGTATATATATTTTTTTCTTTTCTAGTCAGCACATGCACATACATACATACATACATACATACATACATACATACATACATACATACATACATACATACATATTGATTGACCCATGTAATGCTTATAACGTGAAAATCATATTCTGGGTTCCTGGGCGCTAATTCTGGGTTCCTGGGCGCTAATTCTATGTTCTTTCATGGTTCTGGAACTAAAGTGCTGTGGAAATAGAATTTGACTTTTGCAATGTCCAAGTTTGGGTTCCTTTGACCATAAGGGGTTCGGCTATCAGATTCTTAACCCAGAACCGCCCAGGATTGCCCAGGACTTCCCACGACTACCCAGACACAGCCCAGGTACTACCCAGGAATCCTGGAACAGTTATGCTAAGCATTGCAGAACTATAATGCTTATCGTAAGTGTCACCGAAACGGTTTGGCGTCTATAATGCTTGGCGCAACTGTCAGGTCGATTCCTGGGTAGTACCTGGGTACTAACTTCTGCCAGGATGTACTTCAACACTACCCACGAAGCATCTCCAAGTTGTGACATGCATTAGACCGCGCTAGTGAGCTATCCCAAGCACCAGATGTCCTAGTTTTTGAGCGGTCAAGCACCAACTTTTTTGATCTCCAGCCCCTGACCGTGCCACCCTCGGTGCCCCGCACCGTGCCCCGGATTTTTGCCATGTTATAAGCGTTACGTGGGAAAAGCAACATACATACATACATACAGACAGACATAACAAAACATAACACAACATGACATGACATGACATACCATACCATGACATACCATGACATACATACACACATACATACAGACAGATACATACATGCATGCATGCATGCGTACGTACGTACGTACGTACGTACATACATACATACATACATACATACATACATACTACATGACATGACATAACATCACAATACATTACATTACATACATACAATAAAACAGTAAAACAAACAAACACACAAATAAATAATCCAACTAAATAAAACACACACACACATATATATATGTATATATATATATATGTATATAAATATATATATATATGTATATATATATATACATGCGTTGTTTCTTTTTTCCAGCCCCATTTCCATGCCTGGAGGTGCTTGCCCCGGCGGTGCCATATTGTCGCATCCGGGGGGTGTCATTGATCGCGACGCTGTGTGCCTTGGCGGTAGGTGGTGCCTGGAGAGGTGGAGTTTGCCCCAAAAAAACGATAGAAAAACCACGTGAAATGGTGGTTTAGCATGGTCTTAACCATCAACAAATGGGGATTTCATGGGATTTATTGGGATTTACTCCCTGGTAATTTGTTACATAGCTATGGAGAATCACCATTTTTACGAGGTAAATCATCTATAAATGGACCATTTGTGTAGCTATGTTAGTTTACTCGAGGGTAATAAGTACTGTGGCTCTGATTTTGCAAGAAATGGGTGGTGTAAATTATCGCCAGGGTTTGGGGTTCTCCTGAGAGGGAATTAACTGGAGAGGTGATCGCTGAGGACCCGTGGTTTGAACTAATACTGATAGGATTCGACGAGGCCTGAGAAACGGTGATGAGTTTCAGCTCTTTTGAATGTATGACACACACACACATATATATATATATATGCGAAGGGGAACGAGGTAACAGTGTAGCTGCACATGATGAACATGTGTACAGTCATGCATGGACCGCCAATGATATTGGCTCAAGTCCTGCGCGAGGAAAATAAGAACGCTGTCCGCATGCCATGCACTGAGATTGCCCGGCGCTATCAGCATTACTGGTACTACAGACAAAAGGGATAATCCAGAACAAGGATCAATTTGTTCACAGGTTATCAGCCGTAGGGCTCACTTCTCCCGCCGGGAGAGTGGTACCTGCGTGCTGGTAGCCGGGCCGTCTGAGCAATTGATTGAGGACGCAAAGGACCAATCAGCTCATCATCGCAAAGATGCAAGGCGGCAGCGGAGATTCGCGCACCACGCAGTTTACCTTCAATGAGAACGCTGCTATGCCGGTCGAGGAGGTCAATCAATCTTCCCCTGGCGACACGGCAGACAGTGGCGGGATACGCTCTACCCGAACTACACAGTCCGGATGGCAAGTCACATCAAACAGACGAAGAATATCCACCCAAAGTACACCTAGATCTTCTCGAAACAGTGCTCGGAGTGATGTTGTCCGCCAAGGGCATCGACCATCTCGAGGACGTACTACTCCAAGGGACAGATCCACCAGGGCCGTGACCGACCGAATTGGTGAGAGGACCGGGGATAGTCGTGTTAAGAGGAGATCAACGGATACTTCTGTGGCTAGTGAACCTATTGCCATGATAGAGGAACTACGGGCACAATGTCAATCCCTACGTAATCAGCTGAACAACATGGAAGCATACGCTGCATCCAGGGATCAACTGATTCATGACATCGAGATCAGATTCACTGAGTATCTTCGGGAACACAATCAGAATGTATTTGATGAGGTCAATGCACTCAATCATAGATTGTCATGTTCCGCAAATGAGGTTGCAGAATATCAAGCAGAACTAATGGTAGCATCTCAGGAAGACGAAGGTGCAACAATACGCATCCAAGACCTTGAACGCCGAGGTGCCCTAATGGAACATGGTGCACGACGGATCCATCAACGTGGTATGGAGATCCAGGAGGAGTACAAGGATGAAGTACATCACCTTCAAGGACTACTGGGTAATACGGAGGCAAGACTACAACAACTTCATCAAACCAATGTCTTAACCACCGATATTGCCAATCGACTATACAATGAAGGTCAAGAAATGCAAAATGATTTCCAGAACTCAATCATGGAATATCGTAATCGATCTGAAATGGCATCCTTCTCTAGTAATCAACTTGAAGTGATTAGCCAACAACAATCAATTGCAGTTCATGAATTATCTGAGCGAAATCAGCTATTGAGTGAAGCTTTGGTTCAGTCTCGTAAACAGGCCGAGCTGTATGAGAGCAGTATTGATGAGATCACTAGAGAATCTAGGAAGAAGGTGTTCGAGGCAAATCAGGCCAAATTGGAAAGTGATCTGAAGCATCGAAACACTGAACATGATACCGTCAGAAGAATTGCATCATACAGGAACCAAGAGGCCGAAGCAATATCTCACCTGAGGCTTGAATCACAGGCTAGTGCAAACTCGATCGCAAGGGCAGAGCACTATGAGGAGCTCTATGCCAACGAGCAGAAGATGAACTGCGAATTGAAGGATGAGATCAAGTTGCAGAACACGAAGTTACGAAGATCGTTGACTCAGGGTTCTACGACCGACGGTCGTGGCCCCGAAGAGATGCTTGTTGAAGATCTACGTAATCAAGCTAAGATCGCTCAAATCAGGGTTCAGGATCTAGATCATGAAGTTCATGAATGTTTACAAGAGAACTTGTTGTTAAAAGAAAGGTTGGCTGAAGTTGCGGATGTAGGGGCGTCGTCCCTCACCAATGCTGAGGTCCGAACTCTAAGATCTGAACTAGAGAGTGAGCGAAAATTGAAATTGGCGAGTGGTGTTCAACAATATGAGAGATCATGCATGTTCATGGGGGAAATCCAGGATAGGGATGAAAAGATTGGCATCAAGAATTCTGAGATTGTTGACATGAAACGTCACTTAGATGAACTGAGGAAAAGTCTCAAGGATTCTGAAACATCTATGGCTAGGATCAGTCCTGACACACTTCCCTATTCGGCAGGCATTCCCAACTCCGATCTCGCATCCAGACTGGTCATCGACAAACTGGAGAATGACGTGAGTGAGGCTAACTGTGAAAACGCTATTCTGAAATCTTGGGTTTCGCAGATCGACAAGGAGTTGACTTATGAGACAAATGTGGCTCATTCCTATCGTGGGCATGCTGTACCTCCTCAACAACAACAGCATTCTCAATCAAGCAAAAGAATCGCTGATCTGCTGAAAGAGGTTGACAACAAGATCGCTGGCGGAACTGAGAGGGACTATTACAAGCCACCGAGTGGATGGGGCGGTCCGCCTGACCCTGATGGACCTCCGGACCCTTTCGGGCCTAACGGTCCAGGACCACCTCCTGAACCTCCTGGTTTGCCTTCAGTTCGAGGATCACAACGCGATTCAGCAGATGATGTCTCCACAGCGGCTTACACTGCGGAAGAAGTACCGAGAATGTCAAGACGAGAGGCTGACAAAGTCTATGTTAGCCCATGGCCAAAGCAACAGAATCTTGGGGTTTGGCAATCAGATCTCATCAAGAGTGTTGTTCTTTCGGCAAATGACGGGGATAAAGCCGCATGGGAAGCATGGCTACAGCCGGCTATTCGACCAAATCCTGACATCGAGCTGTTGAATGACAGTGGGGGGCAACGGTATCAGTCCATCGACGCCAAGTTGTCAATTGCATTGTCAAACGTGATAGCCCAAGCCGGTGATGTTGCTCGTCATGTAGCGATCAAATTGAGATTGAGAACACAAAGTCATAGCCGAAGAGGAACCTATGTCATGGGACGGGAAATCTTGGCTATGATTCTGGAGCACTTCAGAACCCCAGGTCAACGAGAAACATCCTTCACCATGGAACACATCGTATCGATGAAGTATCTCGGTGACTCGAACCTAGAAGTGTTCTACGAGAAATGGATGGAGATGGTATCAAACATGATGCCGGATGACGTACCTCCTGATGATTGGCTTCGTGACGCTCTATACAAAAAGATTCGAAATTCGAGTCTTATGATGTTCGACATCAAGCAGTACGAGTCATGGATGGAAGGAGACCAAAGACGAAATTATCGCTACCTGTTGGATGTCATCGAAAGGCACATCTCCAGAATCAGAGAGGACAAGCATGTGGCAGCCAGAGAGAAGTATGCGAGAGACTTTGCAGGCGGCGGCAAACCTTCAGCTCCTGCTCCGAACCCAACTGCCGCTGCACCGGATGCAAATCCAAAAGCGAAGCCTAAAGCTACTCCCAAGGAGAAGGCAGCGCCCAAGGCGAAGGCCAAGGCCGATGCAGCTCCAGTTCTACCATCACCTCAGCCTAAACAGCATGCGAAAGGAAAAGGAAAAGGTCAAGGGAAAGGGAAGGATCGAGCAAACAGCCGAAGTACCAGCCCCAGATCCAAGAAGAAGATCCCATGCCATTTCCATTTCATCAAGAAGTCATGCAGAAAAGGCAAAGATTGTGAATACAGTCATGATCAAAAGGTGTTCGAGGCGAATAAGAACGCAAAAGGGAATGGTCGGAAGCCAGGAACTCCAAGAAGTCAATCTCCGGCAAACAAGACCAAGAAGATTGATGAACCATGCTGGCATTGGGCCAAGGGCAAGTGTCGGTATGGAGACAAATGCAACAAACGCCACGATCCTCATCTATTTAACACTGCTCCCAACACCGAAGCACCAAGCTCAAAGGCTACTCCTGCACTTGTCCATGATTGGAGCGATGATGAAGAGACGTTCCATAAGATTGCATCGAACGTGGTCAAGAAGAGGGTCAGATTTGATGAGTCTAAGACTCACGTTCAAACTTACGTAAAGAAGGACTTCGTGAAGTGCAATCGGAAATCTCAGACTGTCTCCAAAGGGCATGGCAAAGTTGGAAAGCCCACTGATCAGATAAGGAAAGATGAGCAATGGTCTTATTCATGCAGGTTAGCTTCGAGCCGAGGGAAAGCAATGGCTATTCTGATCGATGAGAAGGGTGAACACAGTGACATTGATGAAGTCCTGGTCATAGTCGGCCCTAGCATGGACATCCTGATCAGACTCGACGTCGAGGACGGTGAGGTGTCCAGGGAAGTTTTTGTGGAAAACTATGTTCAGCATATTGAAGGTCGATATGGTAAAAGGGGCAACACAATGTGTATCACTGTTCCTGTTGAAGAGAGAGATAAGAGATTCATATTGGATTCTGGAAGTGGCCATGATCTCATTTCATCCACACGAATAAGTAGAATGGATCTCCCAACATACGATGACAAGGTCGTCAACTTCCATACAGCAAATGGGGTAACGTGTTCGACCAAACGTTCAAGCATCAAGTTCGAGGCATTTAGCGAACCAGCAGAAGCTCACATCTTGGAGGACACACCCTCCGTGCTCTCCATGGGGAAGCGATGCGTTGATCTTGGTTACTCTTTTGTATGGCCGACCGGAAGAACTCCATTCATGTTGGATCCAAATGGCAACTTCATCGAGATGACTGTTAAAGACTATATTCCCTATGTGAGCGTCGATCAAGAAAAGATCAAGTTGAAATCATCTTGTGTGGAGAAGATCATGGCAGTTCTTGATGATGGATGCTCAACATCGGAAGGTGAAGGTCTTTTGGTCATTGATGGAGAAAGTGGGGATGAACTTGAAGATCTTTCCGACTCCGTTGGACGATCCAATGTTAAATCACCCAAGAGATCAATGAAGAAACGTAAGAAAGCTAAGGTAAGAGATGATCAACATGAAGTGGCTGTTGGAAGTGATGCAGGTGATGCTGAGGAAATGTCATGCTATGCTGACGAGTATGCCGAGTTTGAGGACGACGGATACGATCCCAGCATCGCACCTGATGACATCCATGAAGATCATCCAATTGAAGTTGAAGAAATTCCTGAAGATGGAGGAGGTGAAGACGACGATGATGTCATTGATGTTGATGAGGAAGATGGAGGAGTCCGATTGAGTAAGAGGGGAACTTTGAAGAATGAAGCACGATCGAAGGTTCACCTTCTAACTCATCGCTACAAGAACCCTTACTGTGAGTCTTGCGTGCGTGCCAAGATGAAGCACAGGAAAACGTTCAGAGGTGCGTTTCAGCGTAAGCTCACAAAGTTTGGGGACCTGATCACATTCGACTACGTTGACAACCGTCGTATTGCTGAACAGGACTATGGCGACGACAAAACCATCTTTGTCATCAGGGATAGGTATACAGGAATGCTTCAGTCTTATCCTTCTGCCAGAAAGGACACAGACGCCGTTATACGGGCGGTCAAACAGTTCATGGGCCGTCGTAAGATTCGAGAAGCATATTCCGATGATGCCCCACAGTTCGACAAGGCAATGAAGATCCTAAAGATCCCAATGGATACTTCCTTGGCCGGAAAGACCAAGCACAACTCGCTCGCAGAGAGAACTAACCAATTCGTGCTCGTGGCAACAACAACCTGTCTACTTGAGGCAGGAATTCCACCATGCTTTTGGATGTATGCCATCAGATGCGTGAGCCATTTGCTCAACATCGAGCCCAACGACGATGAGGTAAGTTCTTGGTGCAAACTTCATGGAGAAGAATTCAAAGGGAAGATGATACCCTTTGGTGCCCTCGTGTACTTCAAGCCCAGTGGTTCACGTGAACGAGAACAACAACACAAGTTTGACCCTATGGGAATCCCTGGAGTGTTCGCCGGATACTCCATTGGCCCCGGGCTCCATTGGTCGAGGAAGTACAGGGTATGGGCACTATGTGATTGGAGCAAGCAGAACTTGGCTTATGATGCGGAGAAGCCCATTGCCAAGCTGAGGACTCCACACTATACCGAAAGGGTCGAGCTAAAGGAACCCCTTGAATTCCCATGTAAGTTAGAATATGAGAGGATTAATGTTTCCATTGAGGGATTAAAAGTGAAAGATCGTCTTGAAGGAAACCCAGAAATCCTACCACCACCTCCACCAGATGATAATGATGATGATGGAGATGATGACGATGGTCACGATGGTGGTGGTGTACCTTCGTCGAAGGTCCCACGGGAGCCAACTGAAGGAGAGTTGGAAGCTGAAAGACACCTTGACGCCATGTCAGAAAGATTGGGACCACCAGGTATCGATAAGCCAGCACATCCAGACCTTCATATTCCAGAAGGAGGGCCAGATCATTACTCCGTTGGGAAGGCCGGGGATGGGATCGTATACCTGAATGACGATGGTGAATGGGTGAAACTCAATGCTCGCGGTCATCCATATCGTATTGATGAACGTGGTTTTCGCAGAATATCAACTACTCCAAGGCCTTCAAAGTATACCCCTGACGAGTGGAGAAAGATGTCACCGACTGTCAGAAAAGGGATTGCCAAGGCCGAAGAGAAGAAGGTCGAAGCTGAGAAGGAGAAGAAGAAAAGTGATGCGAAAATCAAGGAAAGTGAGGAGCGAGCAAAGAGAAAAGAAGAAAAGAAGAAAGAGAAAGAAGTAAAGAAAGCCAAATCCTCCAAGAAAGACGACAAAGACGATCACGTTTCAGGAGTGGCCATGTCCCAAGACTACATCCGAAGAGGCAAAGTTTTTCAATATGGAAAAGGGTCCGTTTCTCCCGTCGGGAGAGGGGTCTCTGCCTCTGCTCCATGTTATTCAGACCTGTCGGACACTGACGTACCTGATGATGATGACTTCTTGATGGAGTGGGATGAATGGTCTGAGATCGAGAAGGGCAAGGGACCGAAAGCCACTTGGAACAACGACAAAGTGTATGACTTCAACCAGGGGAAGGTGGTGGCTGCTGCGACATTGCACAACACCAACGAAGTACCCCAAGACGCTCGTGGCCTCAGTGATGTTTTCCTTCCTTTTCCATGCATGCCGTGCATTAATCATTGTGATGATCATCGAGAAAAGCTGACCTCAAATAGTGATGGAATCAATATCAATAAGATGTTCAACACTGCAGTGGCAAGGCCTGTTGGTCGGAAGGAAATGATGGAAAACGATGATGCACGTAAAGCTATGAGGAAGGAATGGTTGGGTCAACATGCTGCTGGAGTCTACGATTTCAGTGTCATTAGAGAATATGATGACGTTGTTCGTGAAGCAAAGGCAAACAAGACAGAGGTTCACATGGCCAGAGTACATGGTATCTGTGTTGAGAAAAACTATCAGTTGCCTGCAGGAAGTCCTAGTAGAAAATTCAAAGGCCGAGGTGTCTTGCTTGGTAACCAGGTGAAGAACCAATTCTGGGAGGCTGCCTTCTTCCAGGACTTGGGCAATTCTCCGGCTACTTTTGAGGCATCGAGATGGGCTGATTTCTATGGGTGTCTTCCAGGCCATAATGTAAAACTTGCCGACGCCATTCAGGCATACATTCAAGCAAAACTAACCGGACCACCATGTTGGGTTGAGCTACCTGAAGATGCATGGCCAGACGATGTCGATATTCGAAAGTTCCGTAGACCAGTTGTAAGATTGGTTAAAGCTTTGTATGGTCACCCCGATTCGGGAACAATGTGGGAACAACACTGTGATCAGAAAGTTCGTGAACTCGACTTCGTTCCTGTTGGAGAAGAATGGCCCTCAATGTATTTTCACAAGAAACTGAAGTTACTTCTTGTCATCTATGTAGACGACTTAAAGCTGGCAGGACCGGAAGAGAACCTGACTAAGGGTTGGGAGATGCTTCGATCAAAACTCAACATCGAGCCCGAGACTGACTTAGGACTCTACCTTGGTTGTATTTTGAGAAAGGGATCTACCAAACTTCATGATGGAACCCCGGTGTCAACTATGACCTATGACATGGAAGGTTTGTTGAAGCTGTCAGTTGAGAAGTACTTGGACATTGTTGGAAAAGATACGAAGTTGAAACAAGTATCTACTCCAAGTCTACCTGAAGAAACAAAGAAACACAAGTCTAGAGCACCATGTCCCGGGAACCCCAAGAACAAGAAGGTATGTCCATGGTGTACTCATGAATTTGATCCGGACGCTCCATTGTTTTATGAACAAGGAACCCAAGGGGAAGACGTCTCGCCTGGGGAGTCTGAGAGAGGTGCATTAGCGCCACACGCTGCTAGCGTGTTGATGAAGCTGCTGTACGCGGCGAGGATTGCTCGTTTTGATCTGCTTCGTTCCATTAATTCCCTGGCCAGGAATGTAACAAAGTGGACCATTGATGACGATGCAAAGTTGTATCACTTAATGTGCTACGTGAATTCCAGCCTATCTAAAAGAATGACCGGATGGGTTGGGGACAAATTCAATGAATTGACATTGTCTCTATTTGCTGATGCTGATTTTGCAGGGTGTGCCCAGTCTTTGAGATCAACTTCAGGGTCTCATATGCATATCCAGGGTAACCACACACGGTTTCCTTTGTCCGGGGGCAGCAAACGGCAAGGATGCGTAAGCCATTCGACGCCTGAGGCCGAAATCGTTGCAGCCGATGTCACCCTCCGTACTATGGGCTTGCCCGCAATGAGCATCTGGGAAACGCTGACGGGAAAGTCGCCCAAATTATTGTTTCATGATGACAATCAGGGCATGATCGGTGTAGTCAGGTCGGGTCGTAACCCCACTATGCGGCATCTTGAGAGGACCCATGGCATAGCCATCACTTCCCTCCATGAACATTTTACTCGGGAAAACTACGTACTCATGTATGAGGTGACCTCGAAAATGGCCGCTGACATTCACACCAAAGGTTTCAAGAATCCGTTAGCATGGAAAAGAGCATGTATGCTCATCAACCTGTTGGACCCTGGTGACATCGGTACGAAAGATCTGCTCGATATGGTCTCACCTACCACGGATGTTGATACCACTGTCCGACAAGTGTTTCAAACCAAAACTCAAGATGTTCCAAATTTTCCGTATACCGAAATACCTATTCTACCACCTGAGGTGTATCAGAAGGGTCTTTCTGGTAAAGAACAAGTACAACAACTACCTGGTATGGATCCCATATTGGTTGTTAAGACGCCAACTTTCTTTAGAAAGCGACCACCTGGTGTATCATTGCCTCATGATTGTTTGAGAAGTACCTGGATACTATCTCATGGCAAATGGATCAAGGTTGAGGATCGAGTTCCACCCGTTCAACAACAAGACCGTTTTGATCAATGGGTAGAACGAGCTTGTTTCCAATACCATCCGTGTCAATTTAGTATATCACCGTCGGTGATTACTAGGCAATCAGCTGGTGTTGTCTCACCGGGACACCTGGCGTCAACAGCACGACAAGGGCTCCATGCTGCTGCGGTGCCGACTCGTCAGACCCCAGTCCTGAAGTATCCTCAGTTAACTGTGGGGGTAGGTCAACTATTTTGTCATCAATCCCATGGAAACGAACCCACAACCATTCATGCAGCTCCGTGTGGTACTGCTCGGGTGATCAACACGCTCCTTCGAGTTGTTCATGGGGGGAGTTCTGGATGGGGTAGTCTTCCAATGGGATTTCCTCCGTCGGGGGACCCCGATGATGATCCATATCCCACAGAAAACAAAGATCCCAATCGACGACGAATTGTATTCGCCGGTGGTGACGTGGTTGCTGGTAGGGTGTCAAAAGACAAAGCCTATAACCCCTCAACGTCATCAAGAAAGGGAAAGAAAATATCCAAAAATGAATATGATCAAGACGAGTGGATATGGAAGGATGAAACAACATTGACGAGAGTGCACAAAGTACCAAGAAGAAAGATGTTTACCCCCAAAGAGGCTGACTTTCTGCCATGTAAGCTGAGACGATTTAGAGATGAAAGGGAAACCAACCAAGTGTTTCAGTCAAGTGGGAGATTGATCCACGACTCATGGAGATTGGTGGGAAATAACATCGAGAAAACCAATAAGAGAAACGAATTTTGGACAGGGACCACTACCTTCAAGATCATATCCAATGCAGACATCAAAGATGTGATGGACAGCGGGTCTGACGTGGAGGACAGGGCATCGTGCCAGGACACTGTGGTCACCTGTATCCTTGATGGGAACATGAAAATCATTCCGTTGGATGACATGTTTATAGCCCATCATTACAAGTTGAAGCATGAGACCAGAAAACAAAATGATTGGGATATTCAGATGAATCTACATCGAAAGAATGGGAAGATTCTGACGTATCACTTCAAGCAATCCTATGCTGATTTTCTCGGGAAAATACTCAATGACGTTACCATATCTCTCAACGTCTATGAGATGAAGGATGATACCCCATGCTTGCTCCTCATGTGTGCCGAAACGCAAAGCATCATTACCAAGATTCACAAACAGAGTCGGTTTAAGATGATGCATGTGGTCACGATTACCGAAGATGACAACCTCATGTCCAACTACGGAAGGGCAAAATGGAGACGTTGCATCAGGGGTCCTAGTGACTGCGTGTTCTTTGCGGGACCTTGCACCGGTGGTTCACCGTGGAATCGGTTAAACAAAAATGTGAGTGAGGTCACAGCGCACAACATCAGAATGAAAGCACTTCTATATTGGGAGCTATGGGAAGAGTTCACATTGTGTCTGCAACGTGTACATGTTTTGCATGCAATGGCATTGTTGGAACTACCTCGGGGATGCGACTATTGGAATGATGAGAGAATGAAGTTTCTGATCAATGGGACCCAATCGACTGTGCATGACTTTGATGGATGCATGTATGGTTTGAAGTCACAATTCAAAGATGTTGGGACCGCAATCAAGAAACCGTGGAGGATCGTATCATGGGGGGTTGAGTTCTTTGACTTGCATGTGAAATGTGATGGCTCACACACTCACGGTCAATGTGCGGGCAGAGAAACACGTGCAACACAATTATATACCGAGAAGATTGTCAGATCTATCCTTCGAGGTGTCACCAATCAAATGTTGATTAACAACGTTTATGGGAGGAGATTTCGACCAAAGGTTATGGAAGAGGAAGATTACTATAAGTCGAAGTCATGTGCATGTGTCATCATGAATGACTATGAATGCAACACCAACGTGAAGACCATCAATGAACAACTATTCATTAACTTCATCACCCAACGAGGCGGTGTGAAGGTGAAGCTGAGGTTGTATCCACGTCGTGGATCACTATTGGCGGATCCGGATCCCGTTAGAGGTGGATTGAAGGTGAAGTCGGGCTGCTACCTGCGTCGTTGGTGCGCCTTGACGGATCCGGATTCCGCGTACCTCACTTCGGTCTTCGCAATGGCTGGAACTGACCTTGTGATCCCTTCAGCGGCCAAAGGCATTAGTTTGCTGAAATCAACTTTGTCCCTCATCCAGGAGAAGAAACAAGAGCACAACCTTCCTGCTCCATTCTCAACCTATGAGGAGGCAAACTTCAGGGGTTACAAGGACAAGGACCTCGACGAATGGTTGGATCGAGTGAAGATTTCTCCTCCTGTCGTTGTGGCCTTAGCTTTTGTCATGGATAGAAGTGGCAGGGCGTTCGTAACTCATGCAATCAGGTTGCTCATGAAAATGTTATCAAAAGTGACCAACGAAAATGAGTTGAAGATGTCTGCCATCAGCTTCATTGACAAAGGGGCCCGATTATCGAAATTGGTGGAAGGAGCCGCTAGAAATCCAGATGAGAAAAGCATCATGCAGATGTTGTGCACCTTCGAGTGCGCAATCAGAATAGATGAACTATGGGATACCCTCAAAGACCACTATACTGGGCAAAACAGTATGATCAACAAGGAGATCACAGTCAAAGACTTGCGCGACAAGATCGCAAATACTAGCCCAGCAAACCTTGGATCATTGAACCAGACGTATCCTCCGTATGGAAGTCCTTGCTACCAAATCCGAAAGAGGACGAACTTCGAGGAAATTGCACGTCGAAAATGGGAGAAGTGGTCGTTTGAAGTGATGCGGAGAGAGGAACCTGAACCATATGAAGTTGAGAACCGCATCCAATATCTGGTCAACATCATGTACGAGGAGAGCTACAGCCTCGGCTATGCACTCCGACGTCACAATGCCAGAGCGACCAGCAGCCAGGGTAAAACCATCATCGTCCAGAATGTCCTGGAAGACTGGATGTCAATGAGTTATGATCTCAGCTTGGAACGGACGGCAGCTGTTGTCCATTTGCAAACCATTCTCATGATCTCCAAAATGCTACATGAGTGGATGACAAAATTGGAAAGCTTCAAATCAATGTCATACCTGAGCGGGATCATCAAGACTGATCTGGTCAGAATGAAACAGGCCATTGACCTCCGCGACGACCTATGGGAGTTGGGGGGCTACAACATTGAGAGGGCCGACCAGGGCATGTTTGAGGAGGTGGAGAAACGGAACAGGACATTTTCCTGTATCCGCGACTATGTGACGACCACTGCCACCACACAGATGGGCCAAGGAGCCACAGAGGTCTCCCACATTGATGGCTGGGACATCCCGCTGATGCCGAGAGACGGCAGAAACCCTCCAAGTCAACCGGATCATCCAGGTTGGGATCCTTCACCTATCAGAATGATGAATGACAAGCAACAGAGGGAAGCCGATGCACAGCGGGCACAACAGCAACAACAACAGACTGGGCCTAGTAGTTCCACCGCCGGTGGACACGATGGTTACAGCTCTGCAGCTGGGAGTGCACCACCACCAAAAGCTCCACCATCGAAGGCAAGGCCATCTACACCTCCTGCAAGAAAGGACTGGGTGATTCCTCGGGTACCGAATGGATATCTTTTCAGAACTTCATCAATGCCCGATCAAAGGAACTCCGAGTTCATCACCTCAGCATGGATGGACGAGCGGGATCACTTTCTTCTATCAATCGTCCAAGGACCAGCAGCTCAAGCAGCCAGCACATTGGGATCAGCACCCTGGGCACAATATTTGAGGAGAGTGACCGCATATGCCTGCATGATCTTCGGAGTTTGCAATCCGGGGGTCGTAACCGAGGACACTGCATCCACTATATCCGAGAAGGATTGGCTGAGGTGTTACAGCCACATTGTCCGCAAGTACATGCTGACGCGGACCGGATGCTATTTGTCGACAGCAGGTATGCTCATGATGCTAGGGCATCACGACGTGAACGTCGCCAACCAGTCCGACCTTGGCCGCATCAAGAAGATGATCACCAACCCACTTGCTTGCAGGATCATCGAAGCACCAAGCGGTCCAAGAGATCATGACATGTTGGCAGGTGATTTCAGGGCTGGAACAACCATCCTCATCACCGACCTGATGTTCCGTGTGGGAACCCAAAGTGGGACGCATGGCATCCAAATGGGATTAGCTGACATGGGATGGGAAAGTGTCGAGGTGTTCAAAATCCATGATTCTGAAGCAGAACGACCCCTTCAGCAATTCCTCGACACCCTTGACAAAGTCAAGCAGTACCTCAGCACGGATACCGTCGACGATGGTTTGATAACTGTGCACCTTTGGTTGTCATTGCAGTTCCTACATGCACAAAAACCACCTCATTGTGTCATGCTTGAAAACGACTTCAAGAATCAGTTTGTCAAAGGGGTGCTCGATCTTGATCAAGTCACGTCCAGACCCCTGATGGTCGCCATCAACAATGACTCCATGTTCAACGGAATGGACTCTGTTACGTCCAGGATCGCAGAGGAGCTGATTGAGAAGATGAGGCTCCAAGGGATCTTGGTGACATCGGATCAGAGGATGTGGCGGTCAATGTACTCGCAATTCGGAAAACAGTATTCGATTTTGAGTACAACCAAGAAGGGGACTTTGGGAAAGACGGCAATTTGGTCTGTCATCGAGAAGAATCTATTTCGCCAAAGGGTCTTCCTCATGTGTGCCACGAACAGGGAACATGTATCAGTTCTCAATGAGGGAGCGTTCAAACCTGACGAATCGGGCATCATCGCCAAAGTTCTGGAGGATATGACCGGACCAACTGAGGCGTTCAAGATCGCAGGTGGCGAAATGACCCCTGGTGATTATGCAAATGACGACACCACAATCTTCCAGCGAGGCCCTGGAACCGCCGTGAACAGATTCACCAAAGACAAAAGGTTCAAGACCAGTTGGGTCGAACCGGTGGTCGGCACCCATGAGCTGGAACCAGTGGTTTCCGATCGATGCATGTGGTTCACCATTGACAAGGAGAACGACGACATCCTATGCGGAAGCTGTAGAGGCGCAGTGACAATGGATGAGATCGAGACGTGCCAGTCGAGACCAACCCATTGCATTAATTGCTCCGCCAACACCCAGGACCATTACAAGCGTTCATCTCCCACATTGGAGGCCAGGAAGTCCGTACTACTCCTTGCAGCTAGGTTGAAGGTTGCATTCGAGGATCTTGGTGTTGACATTGTTGACATCAATCAAGGATTCCAAACATGGCTCACATTTACCGCGTCTTCGTTGATTTCAAATGCATCGTTGGCGTATGGGGAGCACTTGATGAAATCTCTATCTCACATGGGAGGAGTCAGAATTTCGAAGAGGCAAGCTCTGGAAATTTTCCGGAACGGACGCGGCAAGCAATTCAGCATATATCGCGAAAGAGTTTTCGATGATGTTGCAAAGAAGTGGCTCTTGATCTATAGAGTCACAAAGGATTGCGGAAATGTCGCATACAAAGACTTCTTCGAAAAGGTTGCCGTTCCCGAGGTGAAGGAGAGGAACGAGATTTTTGGATTCTCCCGTGCATCTGCCGAGAAAACTGGAGATATCATCGAGTTCTGGCTTGGTGTCTTGGACGTGGCCAATATGGCCAAGGGAGTCGTGGATGTTTTCAATGCTAGCGTTGATCCAGCTGAGTATCTCAATGGACTGGAAAAGGCACTGGCTCAATTCACATCGACCTCCCGAACCTCGAGCACCATCAATGACAAGAGACGGGGATCCTTCGACTGCACACTGCAAACTGCAGAAGCCGAAAGGGTCATGAAGCTCATCCACGCAATCCCCGGATATGACTCGCTGGCCAATTTCTGCTGCCTCACGGACTGGGAGAAGGATCAGGTATTCTCTCATTATCGCAGGAAGAACAACATCACAGGGGGTGACGCCAGCATGGGCACTGATGCCGATGCCAAGCCAGGTGACGAGTCGTCGGCTCACCCTGGGGAGGAGGAAGCTGATGAGCCAGCGAACGACCCCACCGATGTGGTCAGGGACTCAGAGAATTCCGGGAAACAACAACTTTTGGATGCGTTGGGAAAACTCTTTACCGTCTCTGAGGATGTCAACGTGTGCTTGTATTGTGGTAGCACCCAACATGGCCATCTTGAATGTGAACATGAGAAGAGGGATGAAGTCAGAAAGGTGCTAAAGGCCGTCCGAGCGTCGCTCGAGGCTGATAGTCCAACATCTGATGACGTCGATATGGAGCCTCCTGAGCACAAGAAGGACGGTTTAGGTGCTACTGATGGGTCGGGGCAAACGGATGAACCTACAAAATCGAGGTTTAGTGAACACCAATGGTACGACAGCATCAGAACTATGTCTGAAGTTGGTGACCTCGATGAGTATGGTAGATTCTGCATGGAAGGACGTGATGTTACAAAGCTAGGACCACAGAACATTGTTGACCTCAACGAAGTGGTCAGAGACGCTATTGTCAGAGGAGGAGGTGACTCTTGGTCAGTGCCAGACTTCATGGCAAGCTACTCTGATAACAACATCAGGAAGCCCTTCTACAAGAGAGTCGAGGCGCCGCAAGATGGTTTCTTGAAAATCATCCCGACTACGGGGGCCCATTTCTTCAACTGCTCTTACTTTGGAGGTGTAGAATATGCGGCCAACTACCGCTTCGAGACTGGCAACCGGCTCAATACCTACGAGGACAAGGTGAGTTCATCACTAAACAGGATCCTGCGGCACAACGTGGGGAAGGTATCAGAACAACAGAGTCTGTCATGTGATGACGCCGGCTGGGTGCCCATCGAGGAGGTGCTCAAATGTGAGTCCATCTGGAGGCACGAGTACGCACGCTGGCCACATGTATTCCTTGCTCCAAAAGGAAGAGCAAATGATCAGAATGCATGGAATGTCGATGAGGCAAACTACCGCATGACATTGCTCTTCAAGATCATGTTCCACTGTGCCCGGTATGGACGTCGCGTTCGTGAACAAGTCTTGGCATTTGGTATCAACAAGGACATTGAGCGCACCAGCCTGACGTGCATTGACAACAAAGTCGATGCGGACACGAACATTCCTGATGAAGGTCTACTGCTCTACCCTGTGGCGGTCCGTGCTCCTACGGGGCACAAAGAAGGATCTTCAAGGGACGACGTCTCATTGCTGTCCTCATTACTTTCACATCCAATCGCGCCCAACACCATTTTGTCGTTACCGGTTTGTTTCCACATCACCAAGAAGACCAACCTTCGAAGCATTTGGAGGCAGGGATTAATTCCAGGAGGTCTTGGAGAAGGTCATCGGATGTTCACGTTCTTCAACCCGTATGTGCCATGGGATCACAGATCATGGACCATCACGAAGAGCGTTGATACGCGAAGAGGGGACTACATTTGCTTGTTCGTCCCGACCGAGACCTTGATGGTGGAATATGGCGGTCGACTGACTGACTCGGGACAGATCGTCTCACCAAAGATCATCCCGTTCTCGGCAATCAAAGGAGGATGGATTCAGGACCCAAAGGACCAAAACAATAAGACATGGCTCCGGTTGTTCGTCCCGTCGGGCGACGACCAGGTAGTCCGGTCTGGAACTATCAAATCAAGAACGGTAGCCACCAAGGAGTCCATCTTGAGGGTTGCAAGTCAGTGCATCGACGCCGAAGATCAACCGTTTGACGAAACCGCCATGGATGCCATGAACATCGTCAACCAATTCAAGAACAACCTCATCGAGCCTGGCGGACAAGAGCAATACCTGGCCCGCATCAAGCTGATTGACTACATAGTCGAACGCAAAAGGGTGCAAACATCAGGTTGCCGCCATTGTCCTCACTGTCTCAATGAGACGCCGACAAAACTAGCAGTGTGTCTAGTTTGCTGGACGGAACTTGAAAGTTGTGGAATCCGTCCCTATCGGCTACAAGCTCCTGAAGACGATGAAGATGAGGCCACGAAGAAAGAGATCGATGAAGAAGTTCGTCGACAAGAAGAATCGTTGTTCAAGGATACGGTCCATCAAGCACAAGAAAACGTATCCGAATCCAACGACTATGGCTTCAATCCTGACGAGGTCGACTACAACGAAGGCGATGATGAGGAAATGGATCAGGAGGAGGAAGCCCAACAGGAAGACGACGAAATCGTTGAAGAAGACGACGATGAAATGGAAGTCGAACCTGAAGATGAATCCTCTTCCAAACTTCCAGCATGGACCAAGAACCTCGAGAGCGGCAGCAAGGGTATGCCAGAAGACGGACTTATCAACAATGATGTCTCCGAGGCCGCGGCTCACTTGTATGACAATGCCGTCATGTCAAAGATCATCACAATGTTCAGGCTCTACTACAAACAGAGAGTCACTCTGACCCCAGAGGAGTACTATGAGATGATGACGGAAACCAAGCGAGTCCGGCTGGACCTGGACGACTTCTGTCCTTATACAGGAGAAGACCAGGATGGCAACCTCAAGCGACCGACGGAGCTGGAATTGGATGAACTCTTTCAGCAGAAAGGGAAGAGGAATTCATGGTCAGAAGGAGAGAAGTTATACTCAGGGCGACCAAGAAACATGATGATGCCTGTCATCAAGACTTTAGAGATCTATGAGAAGATGATGGAATTTCTGGTACGCGCTGGGTACACTCCTGAGTCATTAGGCTTTCTCATGCCAATGAACCGAATGCAGGCTGATGCCCAAGGGAAACAGGAGATGCGAGTAACCATCAGCAATTTCCTTCGACGACTGCTCAAAGGAACCTTTCCGGAGCACGAGTCATACACCTTCTTTCGCTCCGGGAGCCACGGCTTCCCCAACTGCATCGAACTCCCAGCTTTCTCGGTATATCTGAGCCTGAGGGAGAAAGAACAGAGAGTAGAACTGCTCTTTGCCGCCCAACAATGTGGCATTCCTTTACCTCAAAACTTTGTCAGCAAGATGGCTTATGCTATTCAGCTGGCCGAGGCCGAGGCGCAGAGGGGAAAGACCGAGATGAAAACGAAGATGGCTCCAACCCTTGGCGACGAAGTGGTGAGTGAAGTATTCAAAGCGGTTGGACATACTGCAGCTTCCAAGTTTGCTAAACCACCTGCACAACCTTCACAGACACCTGAAGGCACTGGTTCAGCATCATCCTCATCGGCTAGCGCACCAAAGGGCAAGGCTATGCCGAAATCCCATGAACCATCAAAGGCACCGCCTGCAAAGCCTTCATCGCCGAAAGCTGCTCCGAAACGTGCGGCAGGATGGGAGAGAACTCCAACAGCACCTCAATGGAAGAAAGTCCGCCGTGAGCAGTAAACCAATTGCTTCGATCCGTCAAAATGATCACTGGGCTACAAGATGTTTACCGTCTTTATGAACAGATGATCAGGAAAAGAACAACTGAGTGGACACTGAGCGAGGCATTAGACTAATTCGCTTAGGTTCAAGACTTTTGATATTCCCAATCTGCACGAGATTCTGCAATGTGCACGTGAATTCGTTAGTTAGCATTGTAAACCTTTGGTAGCGAAGCGATCCATTTCTCCCGACGGGTGAGTGGCGGGCTTAGCCAACGTAGAAAAGTAGATGTTAGCTAGCAATAATTCGCGTTGTACAGCTTGATGAAGCGCCGATGCATCGACAGCCAAAGAGTAGGTGAGCCCTGAACCATTATACCCGACGGGTATGTGGGGAAGGGGGATCCGAATGGCACGTTTTATGTAAATAGGCGTAATTCAAGTAGCAGAACAAATCTAATTCAAAGTTCCCTCTCTCGTGTCCGTGGCTCGAAGAATGCCACGGGCATGGGGGGTGTCAAAGGGAACTAAACGCTAGGACACTTATCATGTACATATGTGATTGTGCATTGAAACGCCGTACTGGCTCAAGTCCCGCGCGAGGAAAATAAGAACGCTGTCCGCATGCCATGCACTGAGATTGCCCGGCGCTATCAGCATTACTGGTACTACAGACAAAAGGGATAATCCAGAACAAGGATCAATTTGTTCACATTCACCATATTTGACCGATTTAGCTTGTGAAACTTTGGGATGAGACTGGAACATTCTGCGCTTCATCCTCACCGGTGAGAGTGTGCATAAACAGTTTGCAGCATGTGGAAACTCAGGTCAAAGCGCGAACCACTGTCGCGCCAGACGTGGCAGGGACTCCAAAAGGCGTTCTTTCAGTTCCAAAACAGATCAGCCCTTTTGGCCTGCACTCGTCTCTTGTTTGAGACACACATCGACATTGCTAGTGCCTCCCACAGATTGCGGAAGTAAATGTTATGCAATCTGAAAGGGTAGAGCGCGGGCACGCTGAACATGCCCAGTGTACCTGTCGCTTGGTCGAGTCATCATCACATTGTCTACTTCAGCCCTATCGACCTCAACAGTATGCCTCACAAGACGCCAGCTTTGGCTTAACTCCAGTCATCGCGTTACATAGTGATACCCTACTTCGTACATCTGTCGTGAATTACCCCATGAATTACCCATCCAGTTGTCCAAACCTCAACCATGCCATGCCGCCAGTGAGGTTGGCGATGTACAAAGAAGTCGCTCCCCGAGTTCAGCAAGAACTGGACGACATTGTTTGGACCTTGAAATCTGGGATGGAAAGCTGTCCTCAGGGCTGAACCGCTGGTAAGCGGTGGTCAGCCTGCCAAATGGATCCAAATGGATCCAAATGACACTCGAGTATATATATATATATTGTAATATATTATAGTATTTATAATATATTATATATAATATATATATCTCTATATATATATATATGTATAGTCACGAGTTGGGTCAGGTTGGGTCTTTGTTGGAGATCACAAAAAAAACTCGTGGCATGGTGATACACTGCTACACTACTTCGGTTGGCCTCGGTGAGGCCCTGCCACAGAATGTGATCCCTTTCACTCAAGAAATCTCTTGCAAAGCTCGGCCTGAGGTCCAGCAAACCATAGATGCGGGAAAGAAGGCCGAGTTTGGTAACAAGTTTTTCATCGTTTTTCCGTGCAAAACTGTTCTCATGACTTTTGCACAATCCAATTGTCGGCTCATGTCGGCTCCTGTAGGCCAGGTTGATGGCCTGTGAGCACAAGTTAGGTTGGGCCCTCTGTGAGGTCGTTCACATCGTTCACTGCCTGCCTTGGATTGCCCCTTGCCCCTTGACCATCTTGACCCCCCCAAAGAATTCAGTCGACTGCCCGGCCAAAGGCAAGCATGTTGGTCCGGGCGCCTAGCACTGGCCTCTCTGCCCTGGTACTTTGCAGCCAGGTGTTGGCAATCCAGCCACATGGAATTTTATCATCTTGCGAAATATCCAGATAGAAGCGCCAGTTCCCGGCGGTGGGCCAACTACCTTGGACCTTGACCCAACACGTTGAAGGGCTGGACTTCATGGTGGTGCCCAGGTGAGGACATCCCCGGAAAGATCGAGAAGGCAATGTGGGGATGTGGATATGCAATGATATGCATGCAATTTAGGTAGATGTGATATGTGCTGGATATGTTGTGATACGTCTAGACTCTAGACTGAAAATGATCTACGAGTCATTCGCTGTCCAAGAGTGCTCATCTACCAACACCATGGAGCCACAACATACGCGCGTGACAATATCAAGCATTGCCTTCAGGATTTCATTGACATGTCAGTTTGTGAAGGATTCCTTCCGTCAAAAACCATCGATGCCGGAAGAGCCGGTGGTTGTGAGGCTACATCGATGCAGAATGCTTGCCATGGAGCTCAGAGGTTGTTAGAACAGTTGTAGTTACCCTGTAGATCAGAAGTGAAAATGTCCATGTTTTCCTTCGTGTTTGGGTCTTGTTTGACTGGGCTCATATGATGTGCTGAGGTTTGCAGATGCAGGACATGCAAGGGTGTGGAGGGAGGATCCAAACTGCACGTTTATGACAACTGTTGGATTGTGGAAAGATTTCAACGTAGGAATGCATTAATACATTTTAGTACATTAGGATAGTGCAACCATTCCATTCGCCCCATCCCCCAAGTCGTTATGTTGTGCTATGTTCAACCTTGAACGAGATCATTGTGGGACGGACCGGCAGATCAAAGGCCAGCTCCGTTTGCCCTCTCTGCACGTGTCAGGAGATTGCCAATCGCATTGCTGTGAAGGACGCCAACATGGGCTTCCCAAAAACTGCAGGCAGAACTGTCATGGACCTTCAACCTCAATGATCTCCATGGAATACTTTCGAAATTCCGTGCTCGTCGTGCTCGTCTTGGTGGGTCTGCTGGGGGGTTCTGGTTTCCCCTGTCATCCCGCAGCTGGCAGGCAGTCGCTGCACAATGAACGATCGCAGGGGCTCCCAGTGAAATCCAATGAGCTTCGAAGTTCCAGCTCCTTGACGGCGAAGGATGCACCAGCGCAGATACTGATAGATACTGTATCATCTCACTTCAAAAAATAAAACATCCATTTGGGTGTCAGTTCGGGGATGTTTTGGCCGAAGGGCAATGCATGGTATTGCATGGTTGGACCATCGAACCACCTCCTACTGTATGACGTTTGGCATAAGCCATGCAGCATCACAGTCAGTGAGAAACCAATCTCATGTCTCAAGGTTTCGAGACCTTTTGCAATGGTCATCCAAGAGTTGGCACGTTTTCTAAGAAGGGCCTGCCAGATCATTTGCAACCACATCAAACATTACCATGGCCTGGGACTGCGTTAGAAACACAGGCGTTTCTGAACCTGGCGAGTGCGACTATCTCAACTGCTACACGACGGACGACAAGCTTGGGTTCTCAGTTGTGGCCCGTAGTTCCTCCCGCCAAAGCCAGCGTTGAGAGTCCATATTCGTCTCCCTTCGAATGCTGCTACCTTGTCAGCGGCCAGGCAGGCCACACTTGTATGGATTCAAATTGACAATATGTATACGTATATATATAACATATATGTATACTGTATATATATATATATGATATGTGTATATAATTCTACTGCAAATGTTTGCTCCAGATGCAGAAGAGGAGTGCTTCGATCCGTTTTCCACATTAAATCTCAGGTTCAAGAAGGCGATTGCTGCGTTGAAGAAGAGGAATGACAAGTGCTACGATGCTTGGACTATGCTCTGTGATGGGAGAATGTGTTTTGAATCTGTGGGGAGACCGGCCGTATTGATGAATCCTTCCACTGAATTTGATCTCGAAGTTTACAGGAATCAAGTGATGTATCAGTATCAGGTTTTGGGTTTTTTTCTAGCCTGTCACCCTGATCTGGGTCTTAATTTTCTCAGCACTGCAGGAGCCAATCATATACAGAAATGCAGCCATAGTAAGCTTACATGGTCCCAACTGCTTTTTCATTCCAGGAACAGTTTCTGCCACAAAAAAACAGTACACTTAGATCCAAGCTGCGAAATCCTGCGAATACCAAGGACGATTGGGTCCGTGGCTCAGATGGACGTGGGCAGCCATGACTCCGGGAATCAGCAGCGTGAAATTGGTCAAACTTTCATCCCGACGACCTTTTGCTCAATGTTTTTTTTGCCTCGAAAAAGGTGAAACGCATATGCAGCACATCGGTATAGCACACAAAAAAAAGCACTTGCAGGCCGACCGATCCATTCACAACTCCTTGAACATCCGAGTGATAACTTGCACGTAGACAGGATTTCGCGTTCCAGTTGCTACAATATAGCATGATATAGCCATCTCCAAATCAACTCTTTTCATCTCTTTTCTATCATGACTGTTGTGGTTCCTCTATCACTGATATTTGATCATCGTGGTTTCGACGACACCGGTGGCATTTCCTGAGACACCAAGGAGGCCACCGTGGATCGCGCGGCCAACTCCTGTTCCAAGGAATCCGCTAGGGCCGCTAGGGGTCGACTGGTGGGATTGCCCGGACACGGAGAAAACGGGGGGTGAAGTGATTCCACTCCTTAGCAGATCCTGTTCACCACAGAAAGTCCCAACCATTTTTTGATTATTTTTGTGGATTCCACGTTATTTCCAGCTTTTTGGTGGGAAATTCGGAGGAGCCAAAGGAGCCACCGGTGCAGCAGCTGCCTCCTGGGGTGGCGCCACCGGCAACGACCAAACCGGCGGTTTCGCAGGTGGACAGGACATATCAGGGCTGGTGGTCAAAATTTGGACCAGAATGGACCGGTTATTTTAAGTATATCATTAAACATCATTAAACAATTGGGGGGTTGCCCAAACGGGACATATTTCCGGTACTTTCAATTTTCTGTGGATTTTGTTCTTGCTTTGTGGCTTTGAGGAAAAAGCAGAGAAAAAACCATTCTTTTTATCGTCAATACATTATTTTGTGATGGTTTCCTGTAAATTCACGGTTTTTTCAAATCCATTCCTGTGTTTTTCTTTTCTCTTGAAGCCATTCCGGGAAATCTACTTCAGCACTTGGCTGACGTCCTGCCGCCATGTAGGCAGCTTCACCTCCTGCTGCGCCAGCTGCGCCAGCTGCGCCTGCTGCGCCAGCTGCGCCTGCTGCGCCAGCTGCGCCTGCTGCGCCAGCTGCGCCAGCTGCGCCAGCTGCGCCAGCGGCGCCCAGCACGAAGGAAGGTTCCACAGCTGCCAGCGCCTCAGGAGATGGGGATTGGTTCATTTGAGGATCAGTCGATTTACACATCCGATTTGTATCCATTTTATGGGGAGTTGAGAATAATTATTGACCCGTACCTGGCTTCTGCAAAGACCCTCTGCTGCAAATAGGGGACTTCGCAAACGCATTCCAAGACCCAAGGTGGCCTTTGTTATCATGGCAGGTTGTCGTCCAGGTTGGATGTGGATTTCGTGGGTGCTTTGACAAGATGACTGGATCTCTGCAGAACAATCTATCCTTTGCTTCATTTTGAGACAACACCACACCAATGGTTTTGATCTTAGCAGGGCAGACAAGCATGAACCGCGTCGGCAGGAAATCCAAATCGTGCTGAACGGATGGGATGCTTTCTCTGAGAGAAAAGCATAGCAGAGCGGAGCCATTGATGACAATGACTCATATGACCATGACCATGACCCAGACACTGACCAGTATGAGCACCATCATGATGATGATGATGATGATAATGATGATGATGATGATGACGATGACGATGACGATGACGATGACGATGATGATGATGATGATGATGACGATGATGTCATTACTAATCTTGTCCTCGTGTATGATCTTGCTCTTCTGGAGCATGTTTTTGTTACAAGTTAATCGAAGTTAGTCAAGTAGACGGATCACTTTAATTTCAGCAGTCACACATTTGAAATGTTTAGAGTCTAGAGGGCGTGATGTGTGTCAACAGGCTCATGCAAACCAGGATTGCAGGAATTTGACACTTTTATTACCCTGTTCTGGCCCACATGCGAAATGCCAGCACCCCTTGTGCCCTGGGCCAACGAAAGAGGCCAGAAATCTCTGCTGCAAGCTTTGGCTCAGACACATGGAGGGCATGCAGCTCCAAAGACATGATCAAGTTGTGATGTCTGCATTGAGGGAAAGGGCCAACGTTTTGCATTGCATAGGAGCGAAAGGTGCATATGGTGCATAAGGTGCATATGGTGCATCGTACCACTGTAGAACGCCCTTTCCAGGATGACTAATCCTTTGCCATGATGAGAAAAGCTCGAAAAAGGCATGAAATTGAAACATCAACGCTAGCAGAGGCAGCGGCATGGAGTCAAACGAACAGAATGATGGTTCCGATGAAGGTGGGGTTGATCTGGGACTGCTTCAAAAACGAGACTGCAGAAGCAGGGAATCTCATCATCTAACTGGGTTGGTCTGAAAATAGGGAACCCCCAAACTAGTGAACTGGTGGTTTATCGATGTTTATCGGTTTGTCATCATTTTCCCTCCATGTTTGGACAAACCCAATTTGGAAAAGGCGATTATACAACTCCCAGCCATCTCCCTGAGCCTAGCGGCTTCGCAGATTACGAAGCGTTTGAAGTGGAAGATTTGGACAACGGCGAGGAGGGGAAAGGCGCAGAGGGCTACACTCGAATGAACGATGTGTATCGGAAAGTGCAGGATCCACAAGACCGCAGGCATGTTACTGTAGTTGACCTACTTGGTAGTACTCGTTTAGTTTGCATGGCGGGATTGAGTTTTTGTGCTGAATTCCACCTTCAAAACATGCAGAACTGCAGCCAGGCACAGGTCGCTTGACAGATCTCTTTGAAGATTCGGACTGACCTGGGTTGGGAGGATGACTAACATGGCTAATGAAGGGACCAAACTTTGCACTGCAAAGAATGAACTTGCAGAAGGGGTTGGAGGCTGCTGGATTTTGTCATAGCTGGAGATGCAGCCTCCACAAATTGGTTGTTTGCTGCCGCGCCACAGGCTGCCATTTGGCTCAGGGTTGAACGCGGCGCACCGTGGAACTCAAAGCCTTGCAAGGCAGTGGGGTGATCGGCGGTGCAGGTGCCTCATCGAGGTTTGTTCCTTATTCTGAAGAGTAGACCCAATGATCATTAAGGTAACAAGATTCGATAGCAATGCTCGTATATGATTTTGTCGCTTCTATTCCATGTTCTGGCTGATCTGCTCAACCCGAATTGCGACGACATCAAAATGAGCAGCTGTAGTGGGTCTCACATATTGAGGTTCCGGAGCAGCCAGCTGCCACCAGTGTGGTCTTGTGGCCCGCTGGTATGCGTATCATTTGACAGCCAGGATGGGTATTGGTCGTGATTCCCGCCACAAGCACTACAAGACCGGCGGAAGGTCCAAGGTGCCTCAATTCGCCGTGATTTCTCGTGGCGCTGGTTGTGAAGTGGTGCAAATACTGGAGTCAGGCAAACTCGCTTCTAGGTATAAAACAGGTTGCGGTTGTTGCGGTTGTTGCGGTTGTTGCGGTTGTTGCGGTTGTTGCGGTTGTTGCGGTTGTTGCGGTTGTTGCGGTTGTTGCGGTTGTTGCGGTTGTTCCGGTTGTTGCGGTGGTTGCGGTGGTTGCGGTGGTTGCGGTGGTTGCGGTGGTTGTGGTTGCGGTTGCGGTTGGTGTTGTTGTTGTTGTTGTTGTTCTTGTTCTTGTTCTTGTTCTTGTTGAGGCTCTGTTGCTCTAGCAAGAAATGCCACTGCCGTCACCCACACAAATACATAACCCTAGCAAAAAACACCAATACCAGTACCACTAGCGACACTCCAAGAAGACAAATAAGTAGAATAAGAAGGAAGGTACAGGAAGAGGACAAAAAAGAAGATTGGAAGAAAAAAAAGGACAACGACGAGGAGAACAACGACGATGACGACGACCATTAACATATCATAACAGCAAGACACAGAACAACATCCGGAGTCACAGCTAGCAGCCCCATGCTTGTGTCTAAGATGTAAACAGCAAAGCTTCAAGCATCAGGAATGGTGCAACCAGAGTTTCCAGCCACCCAACCTGTTTGATATTCCGAATTTTACAGTCCAATTCCAATCTGATCGGATCCAAGTGGCGCAGACCTCCATCAAGAAGAGGAAGTATGAGATGGGACGCCCTGCCACTCCCTGCAAACTGGGTGCCAAGCGCGTGCGCTCCGTGCGCTGCCGTGGTGGCAACATGCCCGGCGGCCCAGCACTTCCCGGCCAGATCTAAGGAGGTTGACCCAGGTTGACTTCCGCTTGAATCCACGTGAATCCAGCTGTTGATTCCTAGGAAGTACCGGGCCCTGCGTCTGGACGCTGGCAACTACGCCTGGGGTTCCGAGAATGTCACCAAGAAGGCCTGGAAGGATGGGGTGACATGGCTGGCCACTTATTGCTAGGCTAAGCTTCTTTAAAGGGGCTTAAAGAGACCAGTGAGCATTGCTCATCACCAGGTGAGGATCCTTGATGTGGTCTACAACTCCACCAGCAACGAGCTGGTTCGCATCATGAATGCAAAGCTGGAGGAGGTAGCGTCAAAACACGATCCCAGGTCATGCTGTTCATATTTGTTCATACTAATGGCCTTTTTAATACATCTACCATTATCTTTTTGGTGGATCTGGTGTGGTCGAAGTTGACGTTGTTTGAAATCACACCTGCCATCCTTTTTTAGCCTTCCCTCCTGTTGGTCATTCCTCATCTCCATTTTTAACTTTTGTTTGACATGTTGCTCTCCTTTTTATGCCTCCCAACGGAGATAGGGTATTGAGAACAACGCACGCCGCTGCTTTTACTTCCAATCACAGAGAAACTTTTTGGTTGAGTAGTAATTAGAAGGACGTTCAGGGTGATATCTTGGGACTATTTGTAGGTTGCTGGGCAATTCCTGTGTGTGGGAGGTTGAAAGATTCAGCTGGGCACCTATTTCAGTGCAATGACTTGGGATATTAACCATCTATATACATGAGCACAGAGTCACACAGTTAGGTTGTCCTCCCAACAATCGAAATCACGTCGTATTGCATCCTTTTTTGTTTTGGACAAGAGCAAAGCCTCTAATTTATGTGGGTCCCGTCGTGTCCTGCCCAAAGATCCAACAAGGTACCAAGACCTTGCTGAAGAACACTGTCGTGCAGTGTCTTGGCATAGTCTAGCTTTAAAATGGAATCACTGGACACCACATTTCCTGAATGTGCATTGCTCCAGGATTGATGCTCACCCTTTCATGCAGTTCTACCAGAAGCATCTCAGACAGCGTTTCATTTTGATGTTGTTTGTCAGAAACGAGAAAAGGAGTGGCTCGAATACTTCCAAGTCCGCCATTTTTCCGCTGCCCAATGATACGTTCTTGACATTTCCTTGCTGCGTTTGGGCAGCACAGTGACAAACCACATTTACTCCCTTTGAACAGCACAGTCGCACAGTGGAAAGCTGTCCGCCGATGGTGCCATGGTCTCCGTCTGTGAATTGCCTATCTTGGTATGGTCCCCTGCCATTCAGGAAGTACGGCCAGGACCTGGGCAAGAAGAAGAAGGGAGCTGCAGGTGTGGTCTATGCATCCCACTGCACTATGTATATTATATATTATTATATAACATATATAATATCACCACCCTTTTCGTGGGGTGTAAGCAAGGGGGGCGTTCAAAACATGTAAGCAACAATTTTGACCCCTGCGTATTTTTTCCCGATGGGGAAGGCTATATGTATGTTAGACCCCTCCTACGTCAAAAACCGTGCCCCGGAAGATTTACATTTAGGGGGGGTGAAAGTCCGTACAGTTAAGAGATACGTCACCCCGTACCCCGCTCCGAACCCCCCCCCGTACTCTACGTAAATCTATACCAATAAACTATATCATATTATGTCTATATAAAGCGTCTTTACTAATAGCGTATATAGCGTATAACAACTAATAATAGCCTATAAAATGCTTCTAATAGCGTATAGAAGATCACTCCGACCGTTATATATGTATATATATATATATATAGTGTACACACACACACACATTTACATTCAGAAATATATCGTATTCGATTTTGTAGACATTGTACTTTCTTGATGCATCCAGGCATCCGTGATCTGCAGAAAACAGCCTTGTTACATGTCAATCGCTGCGTATGAGCCCAACGGGGCATGCGGGGCCAGGCGAGAAGACCGAGAAGGAAGAGGCCATGGGGTTGTGACCGGGTTGTGAATGCTGGTTCACGCCTGGTTTACTGTAGCGTTCAAGACGAACTTTCACAGCTTCTTTCAACAGAGTTCAACATTTTTGAACATAAGAATTATGTCTCAAGACTGGGGACCCTCAGATCCATGAAATCCCTTCTGTCGAACCAGAAACAAATTGGGCTACCCACACCTATCATACCTATCTTCCAGTGCCGTATGAGTACGTATGACACTTCAGGTAAAGGTGTCCCGGCATGTCCTCTACAAGCAGAAGGCTCGCGCCGCCAGGCCAGGGGGGTTGCTGGAGCCACTGTGCCACCAAAAACATGTTGTGTTTTATTGTGTTTTCTTCTGTCTTGCAGTTTTCCACGGAACTTCAAGAAAGCTGCAAATCGGATGTCAGGGCACTTCGTTCGTTTGCATCAATCCAATTCTAGAGAGCATTTCTCTGTGTTTGAAACTATTGACTTTTGGCACTCCCTACATTCATTGATCAGTCAGCAACCCATTTGTTGCCCATCTGAGTCTGAACGTTTGAACAGTGTGGCTTTTCCCCAAGCACCTCCAGGCAAAAGCTGGACTCCCTGCTCGAGGACCCAGAAGAGCCTCGTGGGCTCTCCAGCTGCAGATTTCTGACACTCCCAATCTTGGATAAACTGGTTTCATAACCATCATCATCAACAACAACAACACCGACAATAAGAATGATAATAGTCACAATAGCAGTTCAATAGCAGTTCAATAGCAGTTCAATAGCAGTTCAATAGCAGTTCAATAGCAGTTCAATAGCAGTTCAATAGCAACAACAACAACAACAATGATGATATGATTGATAAAACATAGTTTCAATAACAGTACAAGTACTGTATAAACACACACACACATAATATATATATATATATTATAAAGGGCTACGCCCTCTGCTGCCGACCCCTGGGCAACTCGGTGGGCGTTGCCGTCGCGACTGCGCGTCGAAGCTGCGGGCTATTGGCAGTGCAGCCAGTGTGCAGAACGAAAGCCGCAGGCGGAGTTTATGGCAAGCATGCAACGCGTGCACATCCTTGGCATTAGTCTGTCGTTTTGCACAGTGGGCGAGCCAACGTTTGGCGCAATCGAGAGAGCGTGCCAAGCGAGAATGGGTCGAAACTATTTTGGCAGACGTTCGATGAGAAATTCAGAAGACAAAACCACCACGCGCGCCAACTGCACAGCAGAGCGCGCCCAACAACCAAGCAACTGCAGCGCCCATCTACCAACCAATACCATGTCCATTCTGTACAGTGGCTGTGGCCAGCAATGTTAACACCGGCCAGGTTCATCACTGCCGTGCGTGTGGCAACAAGTTTCATGTTCATTCCGGCGGCGTTTCTGGCCGCATTCACAAACATGCATGTCCTAGATGCGGGACAATCGTATCGTCCTCGCAGGTGGCCGGACGAATTCAGGTAAAACACAAAACCCCTGCTGGCAAGACTTGCCGCCAAGAAAAATGGCAAACATAGCCATGTCGACTAGAAACTAGCTCCAAATTGCACCTCTCAGGCCTCTCTGAAGGACGGATTGTGACCGTGGCCTCGCTGCTTGTGCCGTGACATGGTGTTTCGCTGTGGCGAAGCCAAGGTTTTGGAGGCCTGAAGGCTGCAATTTGGAGCTAGGTATTCTTGTCGAGTCAGAAAGCGAGGTTAGGCACCAGCGGCAGGCCGAGGCCACAATCCGTCCTTCAGTGCCATGCAGTTTCGGTGTGGCGAGGGGTCCGTTTTGGAGGCCTGAGAGGTGCAATCTGGAGCTAGTTTCTAGTCGATTCAGAAAGCGACGTTATTCGTTGCCTTCGTAACCGACAAGAAACTAGCTCCAAATTGCAGCCGTCAAGCCTCCAAAACGTTGGCGGCGGCCCAGAGTGCCTAACTGCTTGTACCGCTTGTATAACTGCTTGTATTCCTCACTTCTTGCTTCTTGCTCCTTGCAGCTTGTAATCTCTCCTCTGACGCGCTCCCCCTGCTGCAAGCGGGGTCGGCGGATATAGCCTGATATAGCTATCATAGCTTTGTGGATTCCCAAAGTCATCAAGTTTGACCCTCAGCTACCGCGCCAGGAGCAGTTTCAGAGCGGCCGCCTTTTGGCTTGCATCGCCTCTCGCCCCGGGCAATGTGGACGTGCAGATGGCTACGTCCTGGAGGGCGAGGTGTGGGGACCACGGACCATGGGGAGCTTCGAGGGTGGCAGCCTGGGTGTCCCGTTGGCTTTTAAATGTGGGATTGAAGCATCTGGACACATCTGAACATATCTGGCAAAAAACCTGCAAACAAAACATGATGCCAGGATACAAAGACACACAACACACACATACACACAAGCCTGGGACAGCCAGCTTGAGTTTTGGTGGTGCTATTCAGTCCTGATTGGGAGACATGTTCTTGGAGACTAACGCTCTTTCAGAGTTGGCAGGGCCTTTCTGCATGATGTCTGCGAGGGCTTTTGGCTGTACTTGAATGCATTTCGAACGCCGAGAGGAGCTTGCCTTCTACAAGAAGAAATTGGAGAAGAAGAAGAAGAACTGAGAAGGGTCTTGCATTTTGCGCACATGCCACGGTCGCCCGAAACAAAAGGGTTCGCCTGTGCAAAGGCTGAAGGAGTTGGAGACCTGCAGGGAGATTCTGAGATGCGGCTATCTCCGGGCAGCCAGACTAGACCATGGTTTTCACATCCTTTCACCATTTGTCTCACAACTGTGATTCTTTGCTTGGAGACATACCCAGAGCAACTTGATAGTTTTGAACATTAAAAAAAACTCCAGAAGCATGGTGAGAATCGTTAGTAGATTGGTTGCCAGGTTGCCGGGCAGTATGAAACATATCATGTGGGATCACTGCAGCCGTTGCTGGTCTCCAGGATGATGGTGAGGTGAGCAACCTACCGGAGGCGGACTCACCAAAGGAGCTGACTTCAACTTCCAAGAGTGAGCAGGTGCCGACTCGGGGCAGCACCATTCCTGAACTACTAGAAATACTAGGCATACTAGGACCACTGGGACCTAGGAGGAAACTTCAGCTTCGTTTTTTGAAAGCTATGCAGAAAGTGAGTCTGCTATGTCAATGTCAACAGGCAGTTGTGTTGCCCTGCAGTGAAATGGAGCCCATCAATGATTCTTCACTGATAGCCCAGTTTATCCATTCTTGGAACCATTTTTACCCATACTTGTGCCCTGTTTCCAGGGCAATGCTGCAGTGAGCAATGCAGCTGCAGAAGCGGCAGAACCAGCTGTGGCACCCGCTGCTCATGCAGAAGTGCCCGAGCAGGCGTGGGGCACTGGTGCCGAGTGGTGTTGGCAAGTGTGAAAGGATGATGAAGGATGTTGAAGGCACGGAGCCGAACAAAGTTCGCAGAAGGCATGGAGCCGACCAAAGTGCGAATGCTACTGGGTATACTTTCACAAAAATGAGATTGCATTGTGTAAAAAGCTGCTTCTTCATCTAAGATAGAGTTCATCCCTGTATTCCTGTATTCATGATGTTCTTTGTCCATGTCGGGTTCTTGTCGATTCCTGCCTAGCTGTGTAGAGCATTTGGAGCCATGTTTCATGTTTCGACCATCTTTGAAACATTTCGTTGTTGTTAAGACCTTACAGCCGCAGGTTTGACTTGAAACATCTTCACATATCTTTACGCATTTGGCTGTTGCGACAAGATGTGGTAGACATCTTTGACTTGTCCCCTTGAGCCCCTTGGGTCTTTGTTCTTCCACAACATGTATGTTTGCAGTCTTGTCTTCAATGTCATGTTTTTTTCCTGTGGGTCATTTGATGATCGCAGTTGGTGGTTTCCAGGGCAATGCTGCAGTGAGCAATGCAGCTGCAGAAGTGGCAGAACCAGCTGTGGCACCCGCTGCTCATGCAGAAGTGCCCGAGCAGGCGTGGGGCACTGGTGCCGAGTGGTGTTGGCAAGTGTGAAAGGATGATTAAGGATGTTGAAGGATGTTGAAGGATGTTGAAGGCACGGAGCCGAACAAAGTTCGCAGAAGGCATGGAGCCGACCAAAGTGCGAATGCTACTGGGTATACTTTCACAAAAATGAGATTGCATTGTGTAAAAAGCTGCTTCTTCATCTAAGATAGAGTTCATCCCTGTATTCCTGTATTCATGATGTTCTTTGTCCATGTCGGGTTCTTGTCGATTCCTGCCTAGCTGTGTAGAGCATTTGGAGCCATGTTTCATGTTTCGACCATCTTTGAAACATTTTGTTGTTGCTAAGACCTTACAGCCGCAGGTTTGACTTGAAACATCTTCACATATCTTTACGCATTTGGCTGTTGCGACAAGATGTGGTAGACATCTTTGACTTGGGTCCCCTTGAGCCCCTTGGGTCTTTGTTCTTCCACAACATGTATGTTTGCAGTCTTGTCTTCAATGTCATGTTTTTTTTTCCTGTGGGTCATTTGATGATCGCAGTTGGTGGTTTCCAGGGCAATGCTGCAGTGAGCAATGCAGCTGCAGAAGTGGCAGAACCAGCTTTGGCACCCGCTGCTCATGCAGAAGTGCCCGAGCAGGCGTGGGGCACTGGTGCCGAGTGGTGTTGGCAAGTGTGAAAGGATGATGAAGGATGTTGAAGGATGTTGAAGGATGTTGAAGGATGTTGAAGGCACGGAGCCGAACAAAGTTCGCAGAAGGCATGGAGCCGACCAAAGTGCGAATGCTACTGGGTATACTTTCACAACAATGAGATTGCATTGTGTAAAAAGCTGCTTCTTCATCTAAGATAGAGTTCATCCCTGTATTCCTGTATTCATGATGTTCTTTGTCCATGCGGGTTCTTGTCGATTCCTGCCTAGCTGTGTAGAGCATTTGGAGCCATGTTTCATGTTTCGACCATCTTTGAAACATTTCGTTGTTGTTAAGACCTTACAGCCGCAGGTTTGACTTGAAACATCTTCACATATCTTTACGCATTTGGCTGTTGCGACAAGATGTGGTAGACATCTTTGACTTGTCCCCTTGAGCCCCTTGGGTCTTTGTTCTTCCACAACATGTATGTTTGCGGTCTTGTCTTCAATGTCATGTTTTTTTCCTGTGGGTCATTTGATGATCGCAGTTGGTGGTTTCCAGGGCAATGCTGCAGTGAGCAATGCAGCTGCAGAAGTGGCAGAACCAGCTGTGGCACCCGCTGCTCATGCAGAAGTGCCCGAGCAGGCGTGGGGCACTGGTGCCGAGTGGTGTTGGCAAGTGTGAAAGGATGATGAAGGATGTTGAAGGATGTTGAAGGATGTTGAAGGATGTTGAAGGCACGGAGCCGAACAAAGTTCGCAGAAGGCATGGAGCCGACCAAAGTGCGAATGCTACTGGGTATACTTTCACAAAAATGAGATTGCATTGTGTAAAAAGCTGCTTCTTCATCTAAGATAGAGTTCATCCCTGTATTCCTGTATTCATGATGTTCTTTGTCCATGTCGGGTTCTTGTCGATTCCTGCCTAGCTGTGTAGAGCATTTGGAGCCATGTTTCATGTTTCGACCATCTTTGAAACATTTCGTTGTTGTTAAGACCTTACAGCCGCAGGTTTGACTTGAAACATCTTCACATATCTTTACGCATTTGGCTGTTGCGACAAGATGTGGTAGACATCTTTGACTTGGGTCCCCTTGAGCCCCTTGGGTCTTTGTTCTTCCACAACATGTATGTTTGCAGTCTTGTCTTCAATGTCATGTTTTTTTTCCTGTGGGTCATTTGATGATCGCAGTTGGTGGTTTCCAGGGCAATGCTGCAGTGAGCAATGCAGCTGCAGAAGTGGCAGAACCAGCTTTGGCACCCGCTGCTCATGCAGAAGTGCCCGAGCAGGCGTGGGGCACTGGTGCCGAGTGGTGTTGGCAAGTGTGAAAGGATGATGAAGGATGTTGAAGGATGTTGAAGGATGTTGAAGGATGTTGAAGGATGTTGAAGGCACGGAGCCGAACAAAGTTCGCAGAAGGCATGGAGCCGACCAAAGTGCGAATGCTACTGGGTATACTTTCACAAAAATGAGATTGCATTGTGTAAAAAGCTGCTTCTTCATCTAAGATAGAGTTCATCCCTGTATTCCTGTATTCATGATGTTCTTTGTCCATGTCGGGTTCTTGTCGATTCCTGCCTAGCTGTGTAGAGCATTTGGAGCCATGTTTCATGTTTCGACCATCTTTGAAACATTTCGTTGTTGTTAAGACCTTACAGCCGCAGGTTTGACTTGAAACATCTTCACATATCTTTACGCATTTGGCTGTTGCGACAAGATGTGGTAGACATCTTTGACTTGTCCCCTTGAGCCCCTTGGGTCTTTGTTCTTCCACAACATGTATGTTTGCAGTCTTGTCTTCAATGTCATGTTTTTTTCCTGTGGGTCATTTGATGATCGCAGTTGGTGGTTTCCAGGGCAATGCTGCAGTGAGCAATGCAGCTGCAGAAGTGGCAGAACCAGCTGTGGCACCCGCTGCTCATGCAGAAGTGCCCGAGCAGGCGTGGGGCGTGAAGCCACATTGCATTGCCTTAGTAGAGGGAAACCACAGCTCAGAAAAGGGAATAGAATGATAGAACTTTAGTTTTTCTAGGGCTAATGACAACTGGTGATATGGACACGGGTTTGTGCATACTAGTACTACCTCATCAGTGTTTTTTTTTACTCTGTTCCCATTGGCAATTTTTTCTCCAACTTAGAGTCGCTTGCTAGACATCTCCCAGCGATTCTTTGATATATACTTTAAAGATCTTTAAAGTAGCTCAGTAGCTTTCTAGAGTTCCAACTTCGCGGTGTAGCAATTCTTCTCCCAGGTCAATTGAGATACATGCGACATGCATATATTGTGGGCCGTTTCCAGGGCAATGCTGCCGTGAGCAATGCCGCGGCACCGACTGAACCATCCGTGGCACCTCCACCAGTGCTTGAGCAGGTGGATGTTTCAGCCGTCGGCCGAGCTGTTTTGCAGGCAACCTCTGACAAGAACTGACTTGAGCATAATTTAGTTGAGTGGCAATGCTGGTCAACCTTAGTCAATAGACCTTGATAGGGTTCCATGATTTGGTTGAATAACATTTCAATATCCCGATTGAATCAAAGTAATACTGTAATCATTGAGGGTTTTGGAAATTGCTCAATTCATGGCCCGCTGAAGCGCAGGGAAACCTTGCCACGGGCGACGCTGCGAGCTCGCCAGTGCAAGCTGCACCAGCTCCCAAGGCGAGTTTCGCATCGGGCGTAGCGGATCTGGGATGGCCGGCCAAGCTGTATGGCATAGCCAGATGGTTCAATGTGGGGATTTCCATAAATGGGGATACCACAATAACTGGATGGTTTATAATGGAAAATCCTATGAACATGGATGATGTTCAATGTTTTTTCAACATTTTCAAAATTGTTCTTGTTCATGAATGGCACCTTTGGCGCAAATCTTGGTTGACCACTGGTGTTGTCACCAGAGCTCTTGCAGTGAGGCTTTGTCCCATGAATTCGTACCAAGACTGTACCTCGTTTGGTTTGTAACTTCTCTTTTGCCACAGCAATATGATGTAATATGCAGTTACGGATATTTAGGGGTCGTAAGTGTTTGCCTGGAATCACCGGTCTCACCACTTGACGCTTCGCTGATTAAAATGACGGTTGTTGACCCTGACCGTCCTGACCCAACATTAAAGTCCATCCCAGATGGCCTTTGTGTGATGGTTCTGACACGTTCGCTCATGCAGGGCAATCTGCCGCCTGCGGAAAGTGCCGTGTTGCCACCGATTGCCCCTCCAAGTGAAAGTCCGAAGGCTGTCCTGCCTGAATGATCATTGTTTGTTGCATCAACAAGAACATCTCAAATTTGCAGGAACCACATAAATTGTTTTGAAACTGCTGCTTGCTGGGTGATGTATTCTGTTTTCCTCTAAACCATCAGATTGATTTCACTCGTATCACCGTCCTCTGTCATGTTGTGAACATGCCCCAGAGCCAGGATGACGAGACGAAAAAGGCCCAGAACACGCTGCCGCCGATCAATGGAGCACTGCCGGCACAAAGTCCAAAGCAGGACGGGTCTCCTGGAAACAAAAGGATACAAAGATATACAGATATACAGATACACACAGTAGCTTTTGCCTTGGACATTTGGAATGTGCCCCAGCTTTATTCTTATCGCTGTCCTGTCTGATGAATGGATCCAAAATCTTGCTGAAGTGGCACCAGGAAGCACCAGCGGGCAAGTCAGAAGAACCACTGCCCCCCATAGATGGCGAGGCCCAAGAAGAGTGAGCTGGAACAACGTAATCGGCTTGTGGTGCAGTAAGTTGGTGCATTCCGCCATGTTGCAGGCACCCTTCATGGAGTTGGTTTTAACATGTTTTAGCATCTTTTTTAGCATCTTTTACACATGTTTGAAGCTTTTCAAAGCATGGTGCTCCTCGGTGACAGGCCCCGGCGCCTTCTGATTCGATATTGGACACAGTAGCAGATGCCTTGGTGGAACATGCGGAACAGGCAGGTTGATTCATGCCGCAAGTTCTATTCAGTGTTTGTCTGGACATGTCTGGACAGTTGGGGGTCTGTCAACTAAACATCACTTTAAGACAAAGCATCCACGGTTGCTGTGCTGCTCAAAAGATTCAGCTGAAAGTCACCAGTTGCTTTGAGTGATTTTGAGTGTAAAGAGATTGGATTTTCTACTGGTCCTTGCTTTTTGGAAGGGCTTTTTGGACCCCAAATTTTAAAGCCATCACTGGATGGTGCTGCATGGTGCTGCATGGTGCTGCATGGTGCAGCATGACATGTCAGGCTGGTCCTGAGGCTTCCCAGGCCAAGGCTCAGAAGGAGTGGGGGCATCGGGGTGCTGATGATGTGGAATGGCGTGACAGTTCGTCATCCCCCACGAAATTGAGACCTTGGCGTCATGACCCAAGTACTGTACTCTTCAGTTTCTTCTCATCTGAGCGTTTTCATGGTTCTGTTCCTTGTTGGCATTTTACAGGGAAAGGCACAGGCTCAACCCGATCAGCGATGTGACTCCAATGCCCCCTCAGTTGTCCGCCAGGAGCTGCAGCCTGAACGAAATGAGAAGGTCCTTGAGGCACCGAGGGTACTGGGTGAGTCTGGGGCCATTGAAATGAGATCCTTTCGAGACCCCAAGTCTGCCTTTTTGGTGTGCCATTTATTCGAACAACTGCTATATACACCTGCTAAACCTAAAACCCAGGAGTTCTTAGCGCGAAACTGAATAGCCAGTTATTTGCAATGTGCCCTAGAAGGTCGGAGGGGAAGGTGCGTTCGAAGCTGTTGACCTAGTACCAGCCCATTCAGAAGCGTTTAAACCCATTCAAACCTATCCTGAAAAGGCAACATTTTAGTTTAGCCATACACCTTCGTTCAAAACACGTTCAGAATGAGTTCGCTGCCCGTTCCCGTATACAAAAATGTTGTCTTTTGTTTGTTTGGAAGTTGCCCTAAGAATATGCATTAAGACCTAACTTTTTGTTGTTCGTACTAGATACTAGGTGAAATGAAGCCGAATAACAAGTTACTTTATTTGCGCTGTAGGATTTTCTAGGTTGTACGTTTAACAGGTCACTATATTCAGGCGAGTTGGAAAGTACAATAGAGGGATCAGCACAAGGCCTGATTTCGAGCTTTTCCAGCCATTCGAGGCTGACAAAACGCAGCCAAACACCACGACTTCACAGGAGCCTTGCGAGCCTTGGGACCTGGTCCGGAAACTTACATCGAGCAGTCCGAACTCTGGACAACTTTGAAACAGAGTGTGAAACCCCAATTGATGAGTATTTGTGAAGTAAAGTTTTTGTGTCTTTTCAGGGCTTGGATTACAATTGATTGCCCATACAAGAACTGATGGCAATCTAGCAAGTTTTGAAGCATCGATCATGTTTGTTGACTACAGGAGCCCACAGAAATGCCAGAAAATGGCCAGGCTGCAGAAGCAGCCGAGGCTCCGGGTCCGGTTTTCTTTCCGCTTCCCCATTCCCAAGCCTTGCATGGTGGAAACCTTGCCAAGTTTCAAATGCGGTTACATTCATTCATACATTTTCATTTGTTTCCATCTGTTTCCATTTGTTTCCATCCGGATCCATTCCGTTTGTTCCCATCGGTTTCAGAGTTCCCATCCCCATTTATTTCCAACCATTTCTCATCATCTTCACCTATGGTTTTGGTTGTGGAAAGAGAAAGATTCACCCAGTTGTCGCACTCACATTAAATCGGCCTCTGTCACAGGAAGCCCACGAGCCTCAAGAGGTTGGAGGGGATGGGAGGGTCTTGGTGAGTACCGTACTGCCGGATTTCTCGATATGTGTATATATATATATATACAATATATATATATAGAGTATATATATATATATTGTATATATATATACAATATATAGAGTATATATAGAGTATATATAGAGTATATATAGAGTAGATATATAGAGTATATATATAGAGTATATATAGAGTATATATAGAGTATATATAGAGTATATATAGAGTATATATAGAGTATATATAGAGTATATATAGAGTATATATAGAGTATATATAGAGTATATATAGAGTATATATAGAGTATATATAGAGTATATATATATACACAATATATATATATATATATAGATATATATATATAGAGTATATATATAGAGTATATATATAGAGTATATATATAGAGTATATATATAGAGTATATATATAGAGTATATATATAGAGTATATATATATAGAGTATAGATATATATAGAGTATATATAGAGTATATATAGGGTATATATAGAGTATATATAGAGTATATATAGAGTATATATAGAGTATATATAGAGTATATATATATACATACATACATATGTAGTCTAATGTCTTGGGACACTTTTTGGGTCACTTTTGTTTTTTTGTCCGTTTCAGAAAGACACATTCTCAAGAAACCTGAAATCACGCTTTCGAAGCTGAACTAAACTTCCACATTGACGATTGAGCCTACGGGTGGACAACCGAACGTGTAGTTGTCACTATTTTTAATTGTCTGACATCTCGGGGTGGGGTGGGGTGGGGTGAGGTGGGGTATTAACGTCCTTGGTAGTAAGAACTTCCAACTACGTTATTGACTTTTTAACACCTTGCACGTGGTGGGGTGGGGTGGGGTTGGGGTATTCACGTCCTTCTCCAACATCTTGCACGGGGTGGGGTGGGGTGGGGTTGGGTATTAACTTCCTTTGCAGTAAGAGCTTCCAACTACCTTACTGACTTCTTTGACATTCCAACTATGTTGTTATCTTCTCTTTCAATTTCCAACTACGTTAGCATCCCTTGTAAGACATCTTCCAAGTACGTTGTTATCTTCTCTATCAACTTCCAACTAAGTTAGCATCTCTTGTAAGCTATCTTTCCACTATGTTGTTATCTTCTCTATCAATTTCCAACTACGTTAGCATCCCGTGTAAGACATCTTCCAAGTACGTTGTTATCTTCTCTATCAACTTCCAACTACGTTAGCATCTCTTGTAAGCTATCTTTCCGGAAAGCCCCTCGTCTGTGACGCGGAAATCTTCCTCATCTGTGACGCGGACGCGTTTCCTCAACTGTGACGCGGTCCCTCGGTTGTGACGCGAGGTGGGGTTTTGCGTGGCAGGCGTGGCACTTTGTGCCATCGATGGTCTCCTTGTGTGGCGCGTGTTGGGCCTGGTGACATCGACTTTGCGTTTCTGTGGTTTTCCCAATGCGGGCTTGCCCAGCTGTTCTGCTCCTTTTTCCCGTGGCTCTGCTTCTGTGCTCCTTTCTCCGTCTGGTGCTCCGTTTTGCCCGCTCAGCTGCCCAAGTCCATCAAAACGGACCATCCTAGCTCGTCTGCTCTTCATCTGCTTAGCTGTGCTCCTTGCTCTTTCTGGCTGTCCGTTTTGGCCGCTCAGCGGCCCAAATCCTTCAAAACGGACCTCCCAGCTCTCCCAGTCCTGCTTTGCTTGGCGGTGCTCCTTGCTGTTTCTGGTGGCCCGCCTTGGTAAGAGAGCCGCCGAAATTCTTCAAAGCGGGCTTGCCCAGCTGTTCTTTTGTTTTGTGTCCTCCTTTCTCCTGTGGCTGTGCTTCTGTGCTCCTTTCTCTCTCTGGTACTCCGTTTTGTCCGCTGAGCGGCCCAAATCCTCCAAAACGGACCGCCCCAGCTTCCACTCTTGGTCTGCTCGCCTGCGCTCCTTGCTCTGTCGGGTGGTCCGTTTTGGCCTCTTAGCCGCCCAAATCCTTCAAAACGGACCTCCCCTGCTCTTCCACGGATTATAACGTCCATGTTCCTGTACACACACAGGCACGGCAACCTCATCACACGAGAGCTGGCGGTGGGTCTCTTTTCCTTTCTCTCCCTGGTGCTCCATTTTGTCCACTGAGCGGATCAAATGCTCCAAAGCGGACCTCGCCATCTTGGTTTGCTTGGCTGTGCTCCTTGCGCTCCCTGCGGTGGCTCGTTTTGGCCGCTCAGCAGCCCAAATCCTCCAAAACGGACCTCGCCAGCTCGGTCTGTTTGGCTGTGCTCCTTGCTCCCTCTGGTGGTCCGTGTTGGCCGCTCAGCAGCCCAAATCCTCCAAAACGGACCTCGCCAGCTTGGTCTGCTTGGCTGTGCTCCTTGCTCTCCCTCTGGTGGGCCGTTTTGGCCTCTCAGCAGCCCAAATCTTTCAAAACGGACCTTGCTCTCCCTCTGGTGGTCCGTTTGAGCCGCTCAGCAGCCCAAATCCTTCAAAACGGACCTGCCCAACTCTTCCACTAGCTGTGGGTGCAGGGCAGGGTCGAACCTTCAATCTTCAGGTTAAGGGCCTTGCCCTCTGCCGACTCAGCTACACATCCCTGGCAGGAAACGATCTGAAAATTTTGGCAGAAAACCAGTATATCCAGACAGGATCTCACAGAAAGCAACCGCCGCAAGCAGACAGCCAGGAAAAGAGGTACAACCTCTGTGTCCACTGAGGCCGGTGAAAAAGTCGAAGGTCTCTGTCCCTGTCTCTCCCTGGTGCAAATCCTCCAAAACGGACCTCGCCAGCTTGGTCTGCTGGGCTGTGCTCCTTGCTCTTCGTCTGGTGGTCCGTTTTGGCCGCTCAGCAGCCCAAATCCGTCAACACGGACCTCCCCTGCTCTTCCAACCTCATCGGTCTCTGTCCCTTTCTCTACCTGGTGCTCCGTTTTGTCCACTTAGCGGCCCAAATCATCCAAAACGGACCTCGCCAGCTCGGTCTGCTTGGCTGTGGTCCGTTTTGGCCGCTCAGCAGCCCAAATCCTCCAAAACGGACCTCGCCAGCTCGGTCTGTTTGGCTGTGCTCCTTGCTCTCCCTCTGGTGGTCCGTTTTGGCCGCTCAGCAGCCCAAATCCTTCAAAACGGACCTCGCCAGCTTGGTCTGCTTGGCTGTGCTCCTTGCTCTCCCTCTGGTGGTCCGTTTTGCCCGCTCAGCAGCCTAAATCCTTCAAAACGGACCTCCCCAACTCTTCCACGAGCTTTGGGTGCAGGGCAGGGTCAAACCTTCGATCTTCAGGTTAAGGGCCTTGCCCTCTGCCGACTGAGCTAGACATCCCTGGCACACAGGAAATGATCTGAAAATTTTGGCAGAAAACCGGTGTATCCAGACAGGATCTCACAGAAAGCAACCGCCACAAGCAGACAGCCAAAAAAAGAGAGAGCAGACACAGGTACAACCTCTGTGTCCAGTGGGGCCGGTGAAGAAGTCGAAGGTCTCTGTCCCTGTCTCTCCCATGGTGCTCCGTTTTGTCCGCTGAGCGGCCCAAATCCTCCAAAACGGACCTCGCCAGCTTGGTCTGCTTGGCTGCGTCAAAACGGACCTCCCCTGCTCTTCCAACCTCATCGGCCTCTGTCCCTTTCTCTCCCTGGTGCTCCGTTTTGTCCACTTAGTGGCCCAAATCCTCCAAAACGGACCTCGCCAGCTTGGTCTGCTTGGGTGTGCTCCTTGCTCTCTCCCTGGTGGTCCGTTTTGGCCGCTCAGCAGCCCAAATCCTCCAAAACGGACCTCGCCAGCTTGGTCAGCTTGGCTGTGCTCCTTGCTCTCCCTCCCTCTGGTGGTCCGTTTTGGCCGCTCAGCAGCCCAAATCCTCCAAAATGGACCTCCTCTCTGCTCTTGATCTGCTTTCCTGTGTTTGCTCTTGCGCTGGTGTTCCGTTTTGATCATTAGCAGCCCGAATCCATCAGAGCGGACCTCCCTACCTCATCTGCGCTTGATATGCTTAGCTGTGCTCCTTGCTCTTTCTGGCGGTCCGTTTTGGCCGCTCAGCGGCCCAAACCCATCAAAACGGGCCTCCCCAGCTCTTCTGCTGTTGTCTGAGCGGACTACATGATTGAAAACGGGCTCTTCCCCAGCTGTTCTTTGTTTTTGTGTTTCTTTTCTCTCCCTATCCATCCACCCACCCATCCATCCATCCATCCATCCATCCATCCATCCATCCATCCACTTGTCTATCTATCTATCTATCTATGTATCTATCTATCTATCTATCTATCTAACTATCTACCTATCTATCTAACTATCTATCTATCTATCTATCTATCTATGTATCTATCTATCTATCTATCTATCTATCTATGTATCTATCTATCTATCTATCTATCTACCTATCTATCTATCTATCTATCTACCTATCTATCTATCTATCTACCTTATCTTATCTTATCTTACCTTATCTCATCTTATCTTATCTATCTATCTTATCTTATCTTATCTTATCTTGTGTTATCTTATCTTATCTTATCTTACTACCTATCTATTTATCTATCTATCTACCTATCTATCTATCTATCTATCTAACTATCTATCTATCTATCTATCTAACTATCTATCTATCTATCTATCTATCGATCGATCGATCGATCTATCTATCTATCTATCAATCATTTTCTGTATGCCAGGGATGTCTAGCTCAGTCGGTAGAGGGAAAGGCCCTTAATCTGAAGATTGAGGCTCGAGCCCGCCCTGCACCCGCAGTCAGTGGAAGAGTTGGGGAGGATTTGGGCTGCTGAGCGGCCAAAACGGACCACCAGAGGGAGAGCAGGGAGCACAGCCAAGCAGACCAAGCTGGCGAGGTCCGTTTCGGAGTATTTGGGCTGCTGAGCGGCCAAATTGGACCATCAGAGGGAGAGCAAGGAGCCTAGCCAAGCTGACCAAGCTGGCGAGGTCCGTTTTGGAGGATTTGGGCTGCTGAGCGGCCAAAACGGACCACCAGGGAGAGAGCAAGGAGCACACCCAAGCAGACCAAGCTGGCGAGGTCCGTCTTGGAGGATTTGGGCCGCTAAGTGGACAAAACGGAGCACCAGGGAGAGAAAGGGACAGAGACCGATGAGGTTGGAAGAGCAGGGGAGGTCCGTGTTGACGGATTTGGGCTGCTGAGCGGCCAAAACGGACCACCAGACGAAGAGCAAGGAGCACAGCCCAGCAGACCAAGCTGGCAAGGCCCGTTTTGGAGGATTTTGGCTGCTGAGCGGCCAAAACGGACCACCAGAGGGAGAGCAAGGAGCTCAGTCAAGCAGACCAACATGGCGAGGTCCGTTTTGGAGGATTTGGGCTGCTGAGCGGCCAAAACGGACCACCAGAGGGAGAGCAGGGAGCACAGCCAAGCAGACCAAGCTGGCGAGGTCCATTTCGGAGTATTTGGGCTGCTGCGCGGCCAAAATGAGGGAGAGCAAGGAGCCTAGCCAAGCTGACCAAGCTGGCGAGGTCCGTTTTGGAGGATTTGGGCCGCTGAGCGGCCAAAACGGACCACCAGGGAGAGAGCAAGGAGCACACCCAAGCAGACCAAGCTGGCGAGGTCCGTTTTGGAGGATTTGGGCCGCTAAGTGGACAAAACGGAGCACCAGGGAGAGAAAGGGACAGAGACCGATGAGGTTGGAAGAGCAGGGGAGGTCCGTGTTGACGGATTTGGGCTGCTGAGCGGCCAAAACAGACCACCAGACGAAGAGCAAGGAGCACAGCCCAGCAGACCAAGCTGGCAAGGGAGAGCACGGAGCACAGCCAAGCAGACCAAGCTGGCAAGGTCCGTTTTGGAGGATTTGGGCTGCTGAGCGGCCAAAACGGACCACCAGACGGAGCCAGCCAAGCAGACCTTGCTGGCGAGGTCCGTTTTGGAGGATTTGGGCTGCTGAGCGGCCAAAACGGACCACCAGAGGGAGAGCAAGGAGCACTGCCAAGCAGACCAAGCTGGCGACGATCAACAAAACGGAGCACCAAGGAGAGACAGGGAGAGAGAACTTCGTCTTTTTCACCGGCCTCACTGGACACAGAGGTTGTACCTGTGTCTGCTTTCTCTTTTCCTGGCTGTCTGCTTGTGGTGGTTGCTTTCTGTGAGATCCTGTCTGGATATACCGGTTTTCTGCCAAAAATTTGCAGATCATTTCCTGTATGCCAGGGATGTCTAGCTCAGTCGGCAGAGGGCAAGGCCCTTAACCTGAAGATTGAGGGTTTGAGCCCGCCTTGCACCCGCAGTCAGTGGAAGAGTTGGGGAGGTCCGTTTTGGAGGATTTGGGCTGCTGAGCGGCCAAAACGGACCACCAGAGAGAGAGCAAGGAGCACAGCCCAGCTGACCAAGCTGGCGAGGTCCGTTTTGGAGGATTTGGGCTGCTGAGCGGCCAAAACGGACCACCAGAGGGAGAGCAAGGAGCACAGCCAAGCAGACCAAGATGGCGAGGTCCGTTTTGGAGGATTTGGGCCGCTGAGCGGCCAAAACGGAACACCAGAGGGAGAGCAAGGAACACAGTGAAGCAGACCAAGCTGGCGAGGTCCGTTTTGGAGGATTTGGGCTGCTGAGCAGCCAAAACGGACCACCAGAGGGAGAGCAAGGAGCACAGCCAAGCTGACCAAGCTGGCGAGGTCCGTTTTGGAGGATTTGGGCTGCTGAGCGGCCAAAACGGACCACCAGAGCGAGAGCAAGGAGCACACCCAAGCAGACGGCCGCTAAGTGGACAAAACGGAGCACCAGGGAGAGAAAGGGACAGAGACCGATGAGGTTGGAAGAGGAGGGGAGGTCCGTGTTGACGGATTTGGGCTGCTGAGCGGCCAAAACGGACCACCAGGGAGAGAGCAAGGAGCACACCCAAGCAGACCAAGCTGGCGAGGTCCGTTTTGGAGGATTTGGGCCACTAAGTGGACAAAACGGAGCACCAGACGAAGAGCAAGGAGCACAGCCAAGCAGACCGAGCTGGCGAGGTCCGTTTTGGAGGATTTGGGCTGCTGAGCGGCCAAAACGGACCACCAGAGGGAGAGCAAGGAGCTCAGCCAAGCAGACCAACATGGCGAGGTCCGTTTTGGGGGATTTGGGCAAAACGGACCAGCAAGGGCGAGCACGGAGCACAGCCAAGCAGACCAAGTTGGCAAGGTCCGTTTTGGAGGATTTGGGCTGCTGAGCGGCCAAAACGGACCACCAGAGGGAGCCAGCCAAGCAGACCTTGCTGGCGAGGTCCGTTTTGGAGGATTTGGGCTGCTGAGCGGCCAAAACGGACGACCAGAGGGAGAGCAAGGAGCACAGCCAAGCAGACCAAGCTGGCGACGATCAACAAAACGGAGCACCAGGGAGAGACAGGGAGAGAGAACTTCGTCTTTTTCACCGGCCTCACTGGACACAGAGGTTGTACCTGTGTCTGCTTTCTCTTTTCCTGGCTGTCTGCTTGTGGTGGTTGCTTTCTGTGAGATCCTGTCTGGATATACCAGTTTTCTGCCAAAAATTTGCAGATCATTTCCTGTATGCCAGGGATGTCTAGCTCAGTCGGCAGAGGGCAAGGCCCTTAACCTGAAGATTGAGGGTTCGAGCCTGCCTTGCACCCGCAGTCAGTGGAAGAGTTGGGGAGGTCCGTTTTGGAGGATTTGGGCTGCTGAGCGGCCAAAACGGACCACCAGAGGGAGAGCAAGGAGCACAGCCCAGCAGACCAAGCTGGCGAGGTCCGTTTTGGAGGATTTGGGCTGCTGAGCGGCCAAAACGGACCACCAGAGGGAGAGCAAGGAGCACAGCCAAGCAGACCAACATGGCGAGGTCCGTTTTGGAAGTTTTGGGCCGCTGAGCGGCCAAAACGGAACACCAGAGGGAGAGCAAGGAGCACAGCCAAGCAGACCAAGCTGGCGAGGTCCGTTTTGGAGGATTTGGGCTGCTGAGCAGCCAAAACGGACCACCAGAGGGAGAGCAAGGAGCACAGCCAAGCTGACCAAGCTGGCGAGGTCCGTTTTGGAGGATTTGGGCTGCTGAGCGGCCAAAACGGACCACCAGGGAGAGAGCAAGGAGCACACCCAAGCAGACCAAGCTGGCGAGGTCCGTTTTGGAGGATTTGGGCCACTAAGTGGACAAAACGGAGCACCAGGGAGAGAAAGGGACAGAGGCCGATGAGGTTGGAAGAGCAGGGGAGGTCCGTGTTGGAGGATTTGGGCTGCTGAGCGGCCAAAACGGACCAGCAGAGGGAGAGCAAGGAGCTCAGCCAAGCAGATCGACATGGCGAGGTCCGTTTTGGAGATTGGGCAAAACGGACCAGCAAGGGAGAGCACGGAGCACAGCCAAGCAAACCAAGCTGGCAAGGCCCGTTTTGGAGGATTTGGGCTGCTGAGCGGCCAAAACGGACCACCAGAGGGAGCCAGCCAAGCAGACCTTGCTGGCGAGGTCCGTTTTGGAGGATTTGGGCTGCTGAGCGGCCAAAACGGACCACCAGAGGGAGAGCAAGGAGCACAGCCAAGCAGACCAAGCTGGCGACGATCAACAAAACGGAGCACCAGGGAGAGACAGGGAGAGAGAACTTCGTCTTTTTCACCGGCCTCACTGGACACAGAGGTTGTACCTGTGTCTGCTTTCTCTTTTCCTGGCTGTCTGCTTGTGGTGGTTGCTTTCTGTGAGATCCTGTCTGGATATACCAGTTTTCTGCCAAAAATTTGCAGATCATTTCCTGTATGCCAGGGATGTCTAGCTCAGTCGGCAGAGGGCAAGGCCCTTAACCTGAAGATTGAGGGTTCGAGCCTGCCTTGCACCCGCAGTCAGTGGAAGAGTTGGGGAGGTCCGTTTTGGAGGATTTGGGCTGCTGAGCGGCCAAAACGGACCACCAGAGGGAGAGCAAGGAGCACAGCCCAGCAGACCAAGCTGGCGAGGTCCGTTTTGGAGGATTTGGGCTGCTGAGCGGCCAAAACGGACCACCAGAGGGAGAGCAAGGAGCACAGCCAAGCAGACCAACATGGCGAGGTCCGTTTTGGAGGATTTGGGCCGCTGAGCGGCCAAAACGGAACACCAGAGGGAGAGCAAGGAGCACAGCCAAGCAGACCAAGCTGGCGAGGTCCGTTTTGGAGGATTTGGGCTGCTGAGCAGCCAAAACGGACCACCAGAGGGAGAGCAAGGAGCACAGCCAAGCTGACCAAGCTGGCGAGGTCCCGTTTTGGAGGATTTGGGCTGCTGAGCGGCCAAAACGGACCACCAGGGAGAGAAAGGGACAGAGACCCACCGCCAGCTCTCGTTTGATGAGGTTGCCGTGCCTGTGCGCGCACAAGAAACCAATGGAACGTATCATCCCACCCCAGCCACCCCAACCCCACCACCCCCCCACTGCCCCACCCCCACCCCACCCCACCCCCACGAAAAGAGCCACCCATTGGGAGGTGTCGTTTTGGAGGATTTGGGCTGCTGAGCGGCCAAAACGGACCACCAGAGGGAGAGCAAGGAGCACAGCCAAGCAGACGAGGCTGGCGAGGTCCGTTTTGGAGGATTTGGGCTGCTGAGCGGCCAAAACGGACCACCAGGGAGAGAAAGGGACAGAGACCCACCGCCAGCTCTCGTGTGATGAGGTTGCCGTGCCAGTGTGCGCACAGGAACATGGACGTTATCATCCCACCCCACCCCACCACCCCACCCCCACCCAGTGGGAGAGCTGGGTAGGTCCGTTTTGAAGGATTCGGACTGCTGAGCGGCCAAAACGGACCACCAGAGGGAGAGCAAGGAGCACAGCCAAGCAGACGAAGCTGGCGAGGTCCGTTTTGGAGGATTTGGGCTGCTGAGCGGCCAAAACGGACCACCAGGGAGAGAAAGGGACAGAGACCCACCGCCAGCTCTCGTGTGATGAGGTTGCCGTGCCTGTGTGCGCACAGGAACATGGACGTTATCATCCCACCCCACCCCACCCCACCCCAACCCCCAACCCCACCACCCCACCCCACCCACCCTAAAACCAGATGGTGTCGCAGATGAGGGGAAAATGGTGTCGCAGATGAGGGAAAATCAGGGGGGTTTTGGTGTCACAGATGAGGGGGATTTGGTGTCACAGATGAGGGGCTTACCTATCTTTCCACTATGTTGTTATCTTCTCTATCAACTTCCAACTACGCTAACATCCCTTGTAAGACATCTTCCAAGTACGTTGTTATTTTCTCTATCAACTTCCAACTACGTTAGCATCTCTTGTAAGACATCTTCCAAGCACGTTGTTATCTTCTCTATCATCTTCCAACTACGTTAGCATCCCTTGTAAGACATCTTCCAAGTACGTTGTTATCTTCTTTATCAACTTCCAACTACGTTAGCATCCCGTGTAAGACATCTTCCAAGTACGTTGTTATCTTCTCTATCAACTTCCAACTACGTTAGCAACCCAATGGCGCTGGGAATCTCTGAAGCACAGAGATTTCCTCATGTCTCTGACTGGCAAGACCTTGGCACAGATGTGACCAAATTGATGTCACCAGCTCCGCAGAAAAATAACCACTTTCATGTGCAAAAACTATGGCCCCACTGTCACTTTGTGGAATGACCCCCAAAAAATAGAGTACTTTTCTGGGGATGAAATGTCAAAAATTGATGGCCTGCGCACAGAAAAACAATAAAACCAATGGAAATGAGACGAACATCACATGAAATCCATTGCAAAACACACAGAATCCACAAACATCCAAAAGGCAACGCCGCCACGTTCAATTACCCACCCGGCGGGACGATTGACGATGGTTGCTGGAGCTCTACCTCTTCACCACTTCTTGACGTGTCCTCTTGAGGAATAGGTATTTGTTGGATTTTGTTGGTTTGTACATTGAAAAACGGGTTTCTTGAACTAGCTGCTGCATTCAGCTGAAACTAATTTGCACCAAGTTGACTTTTGGAAAACAAGTACTACCAGTCTACCAGTACAGTGAAGAGCTCATTTGCGCTACGACAGGAAGAGGACACCGAGGAGCCGCAGATCCTCATTACCCCCATTGTTGTGCCACCAGAGAAGGCTCACCTTTGAAGCAGTCGCAGGGATTCAGAATTCAGACCCTAGTTTTTTGGATGTTTTTGGATGTTTTTGTATTCTTTCCAACAAAATCATGAACAGCTGTGAGAACGGAAATTTGTACCACCCAACTCACCCAACTGCCAGTTCCTTTACGTCCTGCTTGTGAAGAGGCCGGCGCTTCATCACCGCGAAAGAAACTAGACATGAGGCCATCTACGGGATCTCTTGCTCAGATGCGTGCAGCATATCCCACCGCGGCAGACCGAAATCTGGTTCGAAACTTGGGCACGGAATGTTGGTACGCATCCAGACGTCCAAAGTTCATGAAAAACTGAAAAACAAAGGATGGGTGAGGTGAGACTGCCTTGTGACATGACCGGGAGTATGGCGATTATGGGTGTGCCACATGCTGTGCCACATGCTGTCCACTGTTTCTGTTTTGCTTGACAGTCAGACGATAACCGTTCTTTTTTGGTCCACGGCTACAACTCAGCTGCCAGGAGGAGAGCCAATGCCAGCAACGCTGGCAGCGGTCCAGGTCAGCAATAAGGGGAAGTCCCACAAAGTTCCGCTGGGTAAAGTCGGGAGTTGTATGGGCCAACCAAGTGAGGTCCTTTGTCTAAGGATTCATAAGTTCTTTCAGATGTTTTTTTCTGCAAAGGTGAGAAGAGCACCGGAAGCTGTTTCAAGAGGGGCATCCCATCCCAAATCCAGTAGACTCGCTGTGCTGCTCTACAGGTTCACAGGTGATTCTTGAGTGGATAGCAATCAGTTCACTTGTTGTTTCTTTGGGTATCGAGTTTGACCTGATTTGACCTCCGGACAAACAGGATTTTGAGGAGTAGTTTCCCAAGGCTCAAGGTTTTCTGGCGAGGTCTCATCTTGGTTTCATCGTGATTTCACAGAGTGCTGGCAATGTCAGAAGCCGTCATCCAACATCCTTCTGGATAGGAAGTTTTGGAACGGCCAGACGCTTGTCAGGTGCGACGTTTGAACAACTCTCCAAAGATGTGTCATGATGTTTCGGTCAAAATATGTCAAAGTTCTGGGACCTGGAATGAGGCTTTCGTGCTCAGGCATTATTCCATTTGCTCAGAATCAGTGTGATTCACTTTAGATTTCACTAGAAAGGACGCTTACAGTAGCTGACAGGGCCTTTGCTTGTGTGGCTGACAGCCCGTAGAGAAGTTTCCCTAAGACCAGCAAAGCAGCAACCAGGAGGCATATCTCCCCTGCTGGGTCTGCTGGGTCTGCTGGGTCCTCTGTCCAGGACATCCAACAACGGCCAGTGGAGCGAATACGGTGGGGAAACCAAGGTGTCAGAATGAGCTCTGAGTGCCCTTGACAATTTCAGATTGTCTTGGAACCAGTGGGCCGAGGTCACAGTAGATATTCCAGCTCCCTCATCTTGAATCCAATATCCAAGCATGCACTTTGACTTACTGTTGAGAAAATTTCTTGGAAGAAACTAGATGGACAAGGAACATGAAGGACTGACATAAAAGAGTTGCATTGCTGGTCTGCTCAGCAGTCGCGCTTGAAACTGCAAACAAGAAATGGAACATATACATTTGTATGATTTTGTATGTGTATATGCACGGCATACACATCATTTCAAAATTGTCAACTCAGCATTGTGAACATGGGCTTCGTAGGTCCCTGCAGCAAGTGGTTTGGAATGACGAACAAGCGCTACTCAACCAAGGCCCTCATTGCTCACCCTAGCTGTTTCGATGTCGTCAAAGAAAGGTGGGTGCTTTTGCCGAATTGGGGAAGGGGATGTGGCAGACCAAAATGGCTCCATGATGTTCATGTTGCGGCGCGGCGGAGTTGGGACGGCGAATGCAGATTGGCAGGGGATTTCCTCATTGCGGGGTTTATTTGCAGGTTCATTGACATTCAAGGGCATTACGCAAATCCTCAGAGAAGCCTGCTTGCCTACTCGGCAGAAGTCTTATTTCTCATCCCTCATAAATTTCCTGACATTTGCGCCACATGTTCACTTGCAACTACTAACGCTTTGCCATTCACCACCATCTTGATCTAGTTCTTTGGGCCCACATTACTGCAGCAACTTTCCAATGTGGATTTCCTTGTCCACAGGTCCAAAGTGGGCAAGTCCAAACGACCAGACACCAGCGAGAAAGGTGTTGACTTTTGGCTCCTTGAACTGGAACGGGCATGGGAAAAGTATTTTCGGGATCCAGGCAGCCGCTGATGGGATTGGCTAATGACAATCCTGACTGGCAAAACTATTACACCATATTAACAACATTTCACGATATTTCACGATATTTCACGCGCAAATTTCAGCTCCCCCAAGCTTTAGGTCATCCCATCCTCTTCCATCGCCGGGCCGGGGTGTTCCAGGTGCTGGGACGGGGTCGGGCCATGTGTTTGCACTCGGCCTACCTACGACTAAGTGTAATATGGTGTAATGCGATAGTTTTCATGAATTCGATGAAACGATGAAACAGAACATGGTTTAGGAGTTCAGAGTTCAGGGTACCATGTTTTCACGTGTTCATTATGATGCCTTTCACGTGTGCAGTACACCCATCATGCAAAGACACTGTAGTAACTTGCAACAATGGGCACAAGTTCCCACTTTTCAAGCCGACCCATATCTCATATACATATTAGTCATATTGAGCTCATTCTTCTGTGAGTCTTCTTGCCTCTCGGATCGGTACAACTCCGGCTCAAACCAAGGCCAGAAGGCCCGTAGGTATTCAATGAGGTGAATTTCGGAGTTCCCAACTGACTTTTCATCAACGTGACATGGGTTCAACTCCACATCGTGCCGCGAAGCCCTTCACTATCTTCACTTGTGGGAAAGTAAGGCTTTCTATCAATGCTCAGCACAGTCATGCATCGGGTTGCAACATGTAGATATCATCAGTCCCACATACTATCAAGAATATAGACGTGTCAACAATCCTCTCATCACTATCATCACTATCATCACTATGAGTATTCAGCAACTTTTCAAAATGACCATCGACTGCTTTTTCTGAGCCATGGAGATTCGAAAGGTGCGTTTGTGCACACCATGGACAGAGCCCCAGGCCAGGACATTGGCATTGGACCGATTTCTCCATGTGCGGAAGTGAATCCACAAATGGCTTTTTGTGTGATTGATTGTGATTGTGTAGATTCGTTAGATATCTCTGGATATTTTTAGTACATAATGGCTAGGATCAAGTGAAGCCAGCAAGTGAATTTAATTGGTCACACAATGCGATGAGATTGCGGGCTTGGTTTGATCAGCTGCCATGCAGCCAGGGATACGAGTTTGTTTCTTATCGCATGCGCATCCTTTCGGTTTGTCCATAATCTCCCTCCTATCAAATCAAGACCAATCCAAAACCACCTGACCAATTGGCAGGTCTTATGGGAAGGCCGTGCTCCGGAGCTGATCATATCGGACTTTGGTGCAGTTCTTCAGGCAGTTGCACGGGAGCAAACGCATGGAGAGTACCTAAATCACGCTGACCAACACACACTCGGCGCAGATGGCATGCAGTTTGACAGACCCTTACGCTCCTGTCACCCTCCCCAATACTGCAGACCGGAGCTTGATTGAAGTTAATAGTAAGTATAGTCAAACTTAATAGGTAGCCTATTCCAAAGCAAGGCCGTGGTTCCCGAGGCCAAGGCTGTATCTAACACATAAATACAAAATATATCAGAATACATCAAAATATATCAACATCTAAAAAAAATCCTGATTGCATCAAATTACACGCAACATAGGACATAAGATAAATAAAAAGGGCATTGTTGTAGGTCTTTCCAGCTGGTTTCCACATCCAGGGCGGTGTGAGTAGCAATTCAGCTGTCCGCCCCGGCACCTGGCGCCTGGGTCTGCTGGAGGGCCCCATGCCACCCGAGGCCTGGTGGGTGTTCCAGGAAACCATGGTGCCTGGATGTACTGGTACCGCTGGATCCACTATATATACAAAGATAATTTTCCCATATTTTCCTTATGAAATTTGGCATTTTTGTTTGATTTGGTTTAGGGCTTAGATGGGTTTAGGGTTTATGGTGTTGACCGGTCGTGGCGTGTGCGGTTGACGGGGCGGCTGTAGATACTCTTTAACGCAGCCCCTCATCATTGCATTTGCTCAGTCAAGACAGAAAAAACTCGATATTTTCCATCGCCATCTAAAGGGCTTGAGGACAATTCTTCAAGTACCCACAACATTCGTTGACAGGAGGTACACACATGCGCGTGTTTATGAACTCGCTTCACAAGTGGCGTTTCCCAACAAACCAACCAAGCGTGTTACACCTTTTTTCAGAAATATTGGATGAGAAGCGAGTTCGTTTAGCAGGACGTATATATCTTGGGAATCCTTTAAGGCAAGCGGCGCACGAACCGGGGACAGCAGCAGTTTCAACCTTGGTAAAAGGAGAGTAGGAAGACCGAGACAAAGTTTGACATACAATACTAACGAATTTATTCGCGCCATGCGTCGGATGATCTAGCTTCAGATCACCAAAGCCAACATATTCTTGAACTTGCCAGACAAAGTTCATTTAAGCCAGGCGCCCAAGCGTCTCACATCCTTGCAGTACCCTTCCACGAGATGCATGGTAGTAGAAGTCTTTGTTGGCGGCCCCGTTGTCCGGACATAGCTCTTCACTGCGTTTGTCGTTGGGGCTTCGGACCTCTCTACACCGGCGTTGGCCGGTGTTGCTGACATTCTTCCAAATCTTTCTTGCCTTCTGTGGTGGTGAACAGTTCCACCAGCTGCTGACACCTGCCTTGCACAATCCCTCTGACGGCTCTAAGTCCTGAAAATGGTACTTCAGCGTGAAAGCCCTAATTTCACAATCGGCCGCGTGAGAGCGCACTCCCTTGGCCAGAGCAACACGCTGAACATATTTCGTCCAAAACATTGCCCAAATGCTAAGAAGTTAGCAGAATGCCCTCGGTGACCCCACGGCCCCATTAAATGGGCTGCCGGTTTGCTCTACATAAGGGCGAAGAAACCATTTCAGCAATCGGTTTTCCCAGGCGGCTTTTTTGACACATTCTTGCTTCTGTGCCATGTCCGTCTTCTTGCCTTTGCTGCTGCGTTTGCCTTTCCCGGCATCTTTCCATTGGCTTTCTGTCAGGACGACTTTTTCTTCAAGCAGCTCTTCAGCTCTTGTGCTCTTCGGCTCGCCTGTACCTGTTTGCTTCTTGCAACCTTTTGGCGATCTTTGGTAATTCTTGGCATGTTGGCCGTTTGTGGTGTAAAAGCAATATGCAACATTTGACATTTTTAGGCATTTTTGGGCAAAGGCATTCTTGAGGCTGAAATTCACCGATTTCAAAATGAAGCCGTAAACCTGCCCCCAAGAAGAACGTACCACCGCGGAGCAAGCAAAAAGGGTCAAAAGTGTATTTTTGTGGGTTCCAACAAATACAGCAGATTGAACTATGCCAGGACTAAAATCCACAATTTCCAAACCGTAAACTCAAGTTTGAGCCCCCGGCAACGTAAAATAAACACCGCCGACAGAGGCCAAAACGGCTTACGATTTGGGGACATGACGTTCTTTCTTATATGCGTAAAAGTGTCGTGCTAAACCTTTGTGTGCCTCGTGTGACGGTATGGCTATGGCCTGACATGGCCTTACTAGTGAAGCGTATGTTTCAAGCCCAAGCAAAAGGCTTAATTAACATTAATTAACATTAATTAACATTAATTAACATTAATTACCATTAATTAACATTAATTACAATTAATTAACATTAGTTAACATTAATTAACATTAATTAAGATGAATTAACATGAATTAACATGAATTAACATGAATTAACCCTCTTGCAGCAGTTTGCATTTCCGTTGTTAATAAGAGAAAAGTACGCTCGGGTCGTAGACCCTCGGTAGACCCTCGGGCGCACGAAACCTGCTGTATTGCGCCTACAGCTTCTGGGATTAACGCTTTAGGGTCTAAAGTTTGGCTATTAAAAACGCATGAAGAAATTGAGGGTACACCATGGTATTTCCCATTTCCACACACACATCCATATGATGTGTCAGGTTGCAACCTATGTTCTTGCGTTCTCGACTTCAAGATATGTCAAACCCACAAGGATCATCCATAGCAAATGTCTAGATTAACGCACGTGTTATGACACTGGCTTGGTGCGGTTGGGGTTACAGTAATTGGAATTTTCAGTGACTTTCCCAAATTTGGAAGTCAGTTGAGGTCAGAGGTCCGCTAGGTTGACCACAGATTGTGACAACAGGGGCTGCGGAGCCTGGTGCTGGCTGCCCCCGAGCGTCCAGAACGACTGGATCTGCCCAAGTACGACCGAGCTGCGCTGCAGGGACGACTCAGGGGTGGATTTTTTGAGAACCAACTTTACCTCACGGTTTTGTCGGACGTTTTTCCAGGGTGGTGTGTTCATGTTTATGCGGTCCTTGGCTTCTTGGGTCCGGATAGAGTTCGGCTACAGTGGAACCACAAAATATATGAATATTTCTGATGATGGCTTGCAGCCACAGTCGTCGTTAAGGTTGGACATTGAAGGAGAGAGGTTGACCCTGATTCAAGGCCTGGTCTCCTGGAACTGGCCATGCATTCGGTCTGAGAGGGAATACATTTTGGCAGCCCTAGTAGCCTTGGCGGCCTAGAAGTCCCTTTACTTTTACGCACCTTCCACAAACCGTTTTGGACTGTTGAATGTGTATGTCTCTTTACAAACAATTTGTATTTGCAAAGCGCTCACATGTCGTCTACATGTTTCCGTGATATATGTATAGAACTGCAAACTAATTCCGATTAATTCCGTGCATTTCATACTATGATTTTTGAGCAGATATTAATATACATACATGTCAGAGTCAATGTAATTGTTGAGAGCAGTGAACCGGCCCAACCAGTCAACATCACTATTCTCACAGTGAGCTAATGACCTTTGCAAAGGTGATGGTGCCATCGTTCGGATACAGCTGCTTGGTGCACTTGGTGCTATTAATTTGGGAAGGGCATTGGAAGGGTCCCATGCTGTGTGGTGCAAAGGAGGACTCGTGCACAGTGTGGCTACGGTTGCTGTCAGTGAGGCTCAGTGGTGTGGCCTGGCTATTTGCAGCGCAGCAGAGCTTCAGCATCGAGAAGCAGCGCATCTGTCGCTGGTTGATTTGATGGTTGGTATGAAGTTGGATGTGCAGATTGTGTTTTGGTAGTCATCCTGAAACCAGAAGGATCCCTGCATATATATATATAATAATATATATATATATAATAATATATATATAATATATATATATATACACAGTGAACACATGATATGTACTTGACAATTCTGTGCGCTGTGGCATCATTCATCGATTCTGCTTCTCATGAGGCGACAAGTTTCCTATTCGGAGCGCTGTCTTGGCATCCGAGGTTTTCGCCAAAGTGAGAACTTTGTCTTTCTGGAAGGCTTCTACACCAGCACCTTCCTGCCTACAAAGCAAGAAGATGAGGTCATCGGCACTCTGCCTGCTACATGCCGGCCAGCTGGAGGCCGACGCTGTTTCCTACTTGCACACAGAAGGCCCAAACAATTTAACATTAACTAACTTGGTTGTGCAGGTCTATTTACTCTTGGAACTACTGCTTCAAAAACGCAACCCACTTTCAATTGCAAAACAACAACATTGGAACTCCCTGATTCTTTTTGAACTTCGAGGGCCAGGAACATTTTTTGTGCTTCAGACAGACCAGTGCCCCCCAGACTTCAAACATCTTCAGACAAATCCCGAAACAATTAGTGCAGACTCTGCAGTCAACCCGGCATATGGCCTGGGCCGATGCAAGTGAGAGTGTGCTGGACCAAACCTAAGCCTTTGATTCACATTGTGCCCGATCGTGCCTGGTTGGATGCTCCAAGATGCTCCAAGGCTACTTGTCTGTCTGTTTCTACGACAACCATATACATGTTCCTTGGCACTGCAAATCAAGCCTTTGTCTCAGTTTTGGCACAGATAGATTGATCATGTTGGTCAGCTAGCATTATTGCCAGTTACAAAATATTTGCTGGTGTGCCCGGGCGAAACATCTGCTTTGATGCACTTCGATTGTTGAATGTCCATGCACAGTTTT